>VMKM01000114.1:0-485000 GCA_008360985.2 Macquaria ambigua | reverse complement strand
ACTTAAATGTTTCAGATCATCAAACAAATTTTAATGTTAGACAAAGATAACCCAAGTAAATACAAAATGCAGTTTTTAAATGATGATTTCATTTTATTAAGGGAAAAAAGCTATCCAAACCTACTTGGCCCTATGTGAAAAAGTAATTGCCCCCTAGACCTAATAACTGGTCGTGCCACCCTTGGCAGCAACAACTGCAATCAAGCGTTTGCGATAACTGGCAATGAGTCTTTTAAATCGCTGTGGAGGAATTTTGGCCCATTCTTCTTTGCAGAATTGTTTTAATTCAGCCACATTGGAGGGTTTTTGAGCATGAATGGCCTGTTTAAGGTCATGCCACAGCATCTCAATTGGATTTAAGTCCGGACTTTGACTAGGCCACTCCAAAACCTTCATTTTGTTTTTTTTAAGCCATTCAGAGGTGGACTTGCTGGTGTGTTTCGGATCATTGTCCTGCTGCATAACCCGTGCGCTTGAGCTTGAGGTCTCGAACTGATGGCCGGACATTCTCCTTCAGGATCTTCTGGTAGAGAGCAGAATTCATGGTTCCATCAATTACAGCAAGTCGTCCAGGTCCTGAAGCAGCAAAGCAGCCCCAGACCATCACACTACCACCACCATGTTTTACTGTTGGTATGATGTTCTTTTTATGAAATGCTGTGTTAGTTTTACGCCAGATGTAACGGGACGCAGACCTTCCAAAAAGTTCAACCTTTGCCTCGTCAGTCCACAGAATATTTTCCCAAAAGTCTTGGGGATCATCAAGATGTTTTTTGGCAAATGTGAGACGAGCCTTTGTGGTCTTTTTGGTCAGCAGTGGTTTTCGCCTTGGAACTCTCCCATGGATGCCATTTTTGCCCAGTCTCTTTCTTATTGTTGAATCATGGACACTGACCTTAACTGAGGCAAGTGAGGCCTGCAGTTCTTTAGATGTTGTTCTTGGTTCTTTTGTGACCTCCTGGATGAGTCGTCGATGCGCTCTTGGAGTAATTTTGGTAGGCCAGCCACTCCTGGGAAGGTTCACCACTGTTCCAAGTTTTCTCCATTTGTGGATAATGGCTCTCACCGTGGTTTGCTGGAGTCCCATAGCCTTAGAAATGGCTTTGTAACCCTTTCCAGACTGATAGATGTCAATGACTTTGTTTCTCATCTGTTCTTGAATTTCTTTAGACCTCGGCATAATGTGTTGCTTTTTGAGATCTTTCAGCCTACTTCATTTTGTGAGACAAGTTCTATTTAAGTCTTGATTCAACAGGTCTGGCAGTAATCAGGCCTGGGTGTGGCTAGTGAAATTGAACTCAGCTTTCTTAAAAAATGTGGTTAGTCACAGTTAATTCATGATTTAACAAGGGGGGGCAA
This sequence comes from Macquaria ambigua, assembly GCA_008360985.2. Classification (NCBI taxonomy): domain Eukaryota; kingdom Metazoa; phylum Chordata; class Actinopteri; order Centrarchiformes; family Percichthyidae; genus Macquaria; species Macquaria ambigua. The sequence continues at coordinate 483,641 of VMKM01000114.1, read as the reverse complement.
TTACTTTTTCACATAGGGCCAAGTAGGTTTGGATAGCTTATTTCCCTTAATAAAATGAAATCATTATTTAAAAACTGCATTTTGTATTTACTTGGGTTATCTTTGTCTAACATTAAAATTTGTTTGATGATCTGAAACATTTAAGTGTGACAAATATGCAAAAATATAAGAAATCAGGAAGGGGGCAAATACTTTTTCCCAGCACTGTAGTCATCAGTCATCATTTATCTCCTTTCATCTCCTCTTGTTCTTCCATCATAAGGGGAAAAGGGGAGCCTGTCACAGAGCTGAGTTGGCCCTCCTGCAGGCAGCTCCTCTATCAGTCAGTGGCCACTGTCTTGGCCCACGCTGGCTTTGAGTCAGCCCAGGAGAGCGTGCTGGAGACCCTGACCGACCAGGTCCATGAGCATTACCTGCGCCTCACCCGCCTGCTGCGGGTGGCGGTGGACCGGGAGGCTCGGCTAGGAGCCAGTCCCTTCCCAGATGTGGTGGAGCAAGTGTTCCATGAGGTGGGCATCGGCAGCGTGCTGGCCCTGCAGCGCTTCTGGCAAGTGCGGATCAAGGACTATCACAGCTACATGCTGCAGGTGAGGTTGGCTGTGGGCTGTAGGGTTGTGCAATTTGACAGTATATACTGTAAGACGATATACATTTGTCAACCATCCAAGATTTTGGCATACTGTTTATACCATGGTATCTATATAAATATCTGTGGTTGTATTAGGTAATTGTGGCCAATGTTGCAAATCAATGAGCAGGACTGTTTTATGGCATTAATTAATCATAAAAGATATTCCTGCCTGTTTATATTATTCATAAACAGATTCTCATTTGATCTTCCAGAAACTGTATTCATGTCATTCAAATATGGACATCATGACATAAAATTACACATACCATGATAAAAGGATTCTATCCATATTGCCCACTCCTATTTCATTATGATGTTCAACTTCATTATTTCCAATTTGGTGAATATTTTTTGGAAATTGATATGCATCACAAAGCAGTTTGCTTTAGAGCACACAAATGGCAGAGTACAAGCTCTGACTTAGACCAGCAGCAGAGTTTCTTCACATTGTCTCTCTCTTTGGTTTAGTGCTGAAACGATCAATAGAACAGTCTATTTACAGAAAAAAGGGTTTTGGTAGCACAAAACAAGCCATTTGAAGACAGGCAGCATTTTATAGTGATGCCCCACCTAGGCTGAAATAAATTGTGCCTCCATTAACGTCAGAGAAATGATGACTTTTCCATGAAATAAAATATTAGGCTTATTAGTACGTTTTAGGAAAACGAGCAGTGGCAGTACATCACAGAGGATGCAGTATTTAATGATTAAGGTAACCGTTTAAACTGTCATGTTATAACTGCACTGATGATGAGACTGATAGGTCACGTCGTACATTTGCTTCGCATGAATTGATCAGTGCAGCTTAGTTTGGAAAGGTTAACAGCCCCAACAGTCACTCAGAAAATGCCACTTGGCACAGTGCTGAGAAAACGTTTTTCAGTTTAAGCTGCCACGGCTTCAACACAGCAATGCTGAATCATCTCAGAAAGCATAAAGAACTTTGCATGAGTGAGAACAATGGGCCGTATGGCAACTTGTGTGCAAGCTGTTCACTGTCTTCAGTGCCAACAGAACTTCTAAAGATGTACAACTGATGAGCAGAAAGTAGAGAGGATCCTGTGTGTCTGGGACTAACGTTGGCGTATCACACACCATTGTTTTCGCAATGTGTTGAGTCATGGGCATTTCATATTGACGATCTCATGGTTATTATTAATGCATCCACTCTACAGAATGTCAATTATGTCTTATCTAACATGAAAAGGCATTTCCATGTGTTAATCCTAGAAAAGAATAATATCATTATTGAATAGAAATACTAGATCATCTGGGCTCAGCTCTTACATGTCTTTATCTGCAAGATTTCACTAGTAAAAATGGGACTAATAATAAAAGAGTTTCCTCTTGCAGGTGAGTAAGGATCTGTCAGCGGAGTATGAGCGGCTGGTGAACCCAGAGAAGGCTCTGGAGGACTCCAAGCCCCTGAGGATCAAGGAGGAGCCCATGAGTGACATCTCCTTCCCTGTTAGCGAGGAGCCCGAGGCCGACCTGGCCTCTGGGGACCAAGCTCTGCCCATGGGGGTCCTCGGGGCCCACGGTGAGAGGCTAGCATCAGGCCTGGATGGTGACCATTCTCCTCACACCTCAGGTGGGACCAGCGTTCCTGTTCAAATGTATACCCTGCATTCATCTCTAATTTTTCTATGGAGAGGATTGAAATGTACAGACTCTCTAGATTAAACCTTCAGTGTTCAATGTACTGTGCACCAATGTGGAGAAGTTAAAGGTGCTGCTTATAGTAGTAGCATCAGTAAATCATTAGGTGTGACTCGTTAGACAAATAACTTCCAGCCTTCTCTATACATAACTAGGCTGCTTTCTAAAAAGGTTGCTTACATTAACCAGCTCATATCAAAATATGATATCACAGAAATGTGACAATTTGCAGAGTGTACTTGAAACTGATTAAACATATCATGTTTATAGATGCAGATACTGCAGTTAGCTAATTTACTGACCATAAAACTGAGTCTGAAGCTGGATTTATAGTTGACGTGAGGGGTTAATAGGAGTCCCGCCGTAGAAACAACCTAGGTTTTCATAGTTCAGCATCATATTTCTCCCGCTGATAGAACCCCCGCTGTACTTACGGACTGTATTGTACGTGATCAGGCTGTGTTGTGCTTTAAATATTTATTCTTTCATTCACTTTGTGATACGAATAATCTCTACAAACAGATATCTGCATATGAATGCAGAATCTGTAGGCAAGGGAACTAGATTTTGGTATCGGAAGCGTTCTGGTTTCCGTTTGTAGTCTGTTTGTAGTCCGAGGATATCCGAGGATATTGACCAATCATGTTTTAGCGGGCTTTGGTTGCATGCAGGTAAATAGTCTGTGTGGAGAGCAAAAGAGGCGGAACACATTGGCCGAAATGCAATCTCAGAACCCATTGTTTATCGCCTGACGATGATTTCGCTTTTTATCAATCTCGGAACCCTAGAGATTAGCTTTTTTAAAATGTATCTGCATTCAAATCATCAGGCGATCAGTGATCAGACGATAGCCGATGGGTTCTGAGATTGCTAATCGGACTGTAAACAATGACCAGCGCACGGAAGAGGAAGTCTTGGCCCGGATATCCGTTATCCGGATATCCACTGGCTACACCGGAAGCCCCAAAACATTGGCTGTTGCCCCCAGAGGCTAAATCATCGTCAGACAATAGCTGATGGGTTCCATGTGATACGAGTGACGAATATTACCGAATATGGGACTCTTCCATGCGGTGGCTGTATTTATGTTGTTCCATTCACTGTGACAGACAGCGGGGGTCGCAGTGAGCAGAAGGTTTGCAGTGGAAATGACTTTGCCAGATGTGTGTTACTGAAAAGGAGGAGAAGGCTAGGCCTTTTCTTAACATGCTTCATGTCTCTACCTGCATCAGAAAGCACAAGTAGTCCAGGCTGACCAATTGCAGTTCTTGCAGTCCCCACGTGGCATCTCCGTTATCGCTGTGGCCCCAACGCGCGTTACATTTTTGAGGAGGCGCACATCAGCTATAGTGTAGCTACAGTATGTGAGTAGGCTCTGTAGCTATGCTGAATGTGTTGGATCAGGCAGTTTATTAGCCCTGAATCATTAAACAGGCTCTGCTATAGTAGTGTGGCACTTAGTACAATTGGTAAAAACCTTTATTGGCATTTCAGACACCAGTCACCGTATGAAAATTGAATTCTGTCAATTTATTTGATGTTGGAGAAGTTTTGTTCTTCCTCTTAGCTGATGTGGCAAGGTGTTAGATCTACTGTGAAACTGAAAATGTTCACCTCCTTCCAAAATATTGCCACCTAAGAACCTTGAGTTTGAGACAGCCACCACATTCATTTTGAGGTGTGACAGCCACACACTGTTGCTACAACGTTTTTAAGATCCAGAAATCTGCTGGATTGATTTATACCTCAAAAGAGAAATTCTTTTTATTTTGCACATGAAACAGCTTTTTTCCCCCCACTTTCACTTTTGTAAGTGCATTGCTTTAACTAACTCATTTAATCATAATGCACAGGGGTTATCAAACTCTTCCTTGCAAAACAAATACCACTGCAAATGCCAAAGAGCCAAAGGAAGCAACAGTGTGGAGGGATTTTAGGAAGCACCATTCACTCTGGGGGCAGCTACATGCTGTAAACTCAGGTTACTCTTTTAATGCAGTGGATTTTACCAATTATGTGGGGAAAAATCACAATTCACCTTTGCTAAATTTGTTCTCCTCCCTTATAAGGTGGGGGCGGGGCCAACAACTCACCCCTGTGGCCACAGGTAAAAATGGAGCCGCAGGATGGTGAGGAGGGCCAGGGTGCCGGCCATCATCACCACCATCACCACCACCACCACGGTGTCTTGGGTGGAGATGTGTTCGAGGAGGGGGGGCCCATGTCCACCATGAGCGAGTCAGGAGGAGACATGGCGCCCTCCCCCGGAGGCGCGGTGTCAGACGGCAGCTACGCGTCGCATTCCCCCGACTCCTTGATGGGCACCTCGCCCGTCTTCAACCAAAGACCCAGGAAGCGGGCGAAGAAGATGTGAGGACACATTTGTGGATGCAAGAAGCTCAGAGAAGTGGATTCTGAATTCACCAGCAATTCTTGAGATGAGATAATGGCCACTGCAGAGACTGACTGAGACATTAATGTCTTGAATGAACTGAACTGATGGGGAAAAAAATGATATTTTGTAGTTTTTCATGTTTGTTTGTATGAGTTTAATTTCTCTCAAAATAGCTGAAGATATTGCCATTAAATATATTAATGGGGTTTATTGTCTGAAGAATAAAAATCTTTTGTTCATTAGAGTTATTACGTGTTTTTCAGCAAATATGGAAGGAGGGTTTCAATTAGTCTGATGAATTGAAGAACAGGAGAAACTTAGAGGTCCAAAAGCAACTGATTTAGTTAAACAGCTTAATAATTCAGCAGATTGGTTTGTTTACCCAGGCGATTAAGTTTCTTTCTCCTCACATACCAATTACTGCCTGTGACATTCATTTCGATTAAAAGATGCTCCACCAAAAAGGAAAATATTTTTTTTTCCTCATGAACATGCCGTTGCATATTATGATGTATTTGCAACTCCTCATTTCCATTCAGCAGTACACTTTACATGTAGTCCAATACAGCGGAACGATCCACTCGGAAACAGACACACACACACTTCACACACCTGTCAACCTGAAGCTGCTCTGCTAAATTAGCATCTGTTTCAGTAATGAGGCAAAGCTGTGAACGTAACACCAGAGGCAATTATGGCTTGGTTGTCTGCATCATGAAGGCGACATCAATCCAGCCTTAATGGCAAATTAATTATTGCATGCATAGTTTGCATGCTGAATGAGCAGGCCTGTTTGAATACATGTGATTTTCTTTTGTGTGGGCCTCTTTCGTTTTCCCAATCAGGCAGGTAATTGTCTAAAGAGCTGATGGGGTCATATTTATTGATATTCAACTAGCTGCATTGATAGTTGATTTATGATCTGTGCGCCGAGCCTTTAAAAAAATGTGATTTGCAGTGCTGTGTGTGTTGGAGCAGCTGGAAAACAAAATCAGTATTCCAGACTTGTGATTGAAACAGCTCCCCTTGTAGAGGCTAATAACTGTAAGCAACGTCACCTGGATCTAATAGGAGTCCCAAATTATTTTCTGCTCTGACATTCTTCTGTTAAAACCCCACAGTTGCAGTGGAAATACAACATCACCAATGACCTCATCACTCCCAACTTGTAGTCGCTGCACAAAATAAAATCCTGTGCCAAATGTGACAACGAGGGAAGTCCAATACTGTGCCCTTTAAGGAAACAAAAATACTCACTTAACCATTAAATCCAACATTTTTCTCATATGTGTACCTACATAAATTATACTCCTTGGGCAGTCTCATTAAGGAGTATGTATTAAGTTACGAGTTACGACTGCGGCCACTGGTAACATACAGTGTTACAGCATAATAGCATGAATAACATAAAATCTGTTTCAAATACTGTTTTACATTAAAAGTGAACCATTAAAATATTAATTAATTAATTACCAGATAAACATGTTTAGCCACGCTAGCTGTGGGGCTGTAGGGATGGCAGTGTTGCTCAGTTGGTCCATCACTTCAGAGTGAAATATCTCTGCAAGTAACAGATGGACTGGCACAAAATGTTGTACAGACTGTCATGGTTCCCGGAGGATGAGCCCTACTGACTCTGGTGAGCACCTGAGTTTTCCTCTAGTGCCACCAGCAGGTTGACTGTAGAGGTTTGTGTTATATTGACTTTCCAACAAGACCCTAACTTAAACGATGAAATAGGTTGTTTGTCATTTCCTCCCAAAACGACCCATGTGAGTATTTTTGATCTGGTGGCCATACTTGGACCTTTTTATGGACCCTTTAGAGGGAAATGACTCTTCGGTTAAAATGCTAACAACGCAGGCACCTAAAATGTGACAAGCTGCCCCGAGACACTGCTTTCTTGTAAGGGATCACAAGCCAAAAACCACGGGTCGAATCACAACAATGTATTGTATTTTTATAGGCTTATCATATGTTTTTATGTAGAATCTTGATTTGAAAAATAATTAGTAACCATAGCTGTCAAATAAAAGTAAAAAGTACAATATTTCTCTCTGAACTGTAGTGGAGTAGAAGTATAAAGTAGCATGAAATGGAGTACCTAAAAATTGTACTTAAGTACTGTACTTGTGTGAATGTACTTAGTTACTTTACACCACTGCTGACAAACTCTTTCTTTATGCTACAAGGAACATTTATTTTTCAAAATAATATATCAATAGTAGACCCTTTCACAACTGAAGAATCTTTCTTAGGTTAATAACCTTCTGTTGTGGAGCTTTGATGACTCCATCCTCACTTCAAATTGCACCCAGGAAATCAACAGCTGAAGCCATTTAACTATTTACTTTACTTTACTCAAATCGCTTCAACACAAGTTGATCGTGCATTATAAATAAAAATTGTAAACTCTTATAAAGTAAGTCTATAGCCTGAAAAATAGAAACGTTTTCAATGCTCACTATTGTGGCCGATGGGATTTTAACACACAGCCTTACTATATTTGCGCTGTGGCAATGTGACCCCTCAGTTTGTTAACAGCTGCTGAGCTGCTTTGCGCTGGGGAGAAAAGGTGTAATTACAAAAATGTCAAGATGTTTTTTTGAGCAGGGGTCTCTGAGAGGGGCCAGAGTGCGCTCAGAGCCGGAGAAAGGACCCAACAAATGATTAATTACCTTCCTACGTGCAAAGTCATTAATTTAGCATGAAATGTAATCTTTTCAGCCAAGTTTTGAGTTTGTGAGCAGATTGAAGAATATGTTTCATTTTTACACAATGAGCTCTGATGGTCCTTCAGGACGCTCATTTGTCTGCTTTTGAACAAATCACATATAAAAGGGAAACAAGACACTCAGCCTAAAGTAATGTCATCATAGGATTTCTCAGAATTCTATTTATTGTAATCACATTAGATATACTGTACATCTGCAGTGGAGACAAATAATGAATTATGAGACGAGATGATCGTATCAACAGAAAGATGAATTGCCAGACATATGGGATGTGACAGGTACAAAGGGCCCCCGCTACACATGCCACTGTTAAAGCCATTTCACTGCACCCCAGAGATGAGAGAATTGATTGCACGGCGTCACAGTCTCAGTCTGAACCTATCAATGGATATTTTCTCTTGGGTGATCTGACTAAAAATGTAAAATGAAGCAAGACTTGATGCAGTCTCGTCAGCTTGGAATTCATCCATCCTCTGGCTCATTTTTTGTTTGGAAAATGGCCAAAAGTATAATTAGGAGTTACAAATTAAACCCACAAGAGTTCATCAAAAAGTGTGAGTCAACTACAACACAACACAACAAGCTGCACCTCACTGAGAGATGAGGCTCTATGAAAGTCAACTTACATCACTCACATCATGAATTACTTACTCCATTATATGTGACAGCTGCAGCTACTTGTTACTTTCAGATTAAGATTACACATAAAAATATATGATAGCTCATATAATACAATGCATTGCTAAAGATTTTCCAACCTTTGGCTTGTGGCCCCTTACAAAAAGATCTGTGTCTACTTGGGGCCCGTTGTCCCATTTCAGATGTCGATGAGTTGTTTGTGGTTCCACCAAAGAGTGATTTCACTTCTAAACTTCTGGTTACATTTGAATAACTGTTTAAAGCCCCAAATGAGGGGAAATCTCTCCAGTATTTCCCCAAGATTAGAGAAAAGTCCAAAAACGGAATATAAATATAGCACTAGCATAATCCATCAGATGTCCTTGATGGTCAAACTGCTTCAGAACCCCCCTCCTGCCACACCTTTCCGACACAGGAATTTTCGGTCTGTGTCTGATCATCTGTAACTTCGTGAAACCGTCACTCCAACATTCACACCCACTCCTTGCCGTGATTGGCCAGCTGTGTGGAGGTGAGAAAGTAAGCACGGTTTGAACTCCCCCCTCTAGCTCTATTTCATCTTTTTTTTTTTTTTACACAACTACTACTTCTCTTTTCGTGTGTCTTGTGGTGTTTATAACTGAGTGCAACACTATGAATGCCTTCCAGCAGAGCCTGTCCGAAAATGTGCGCTGTTATCGTCATATTTAAACAATATCGCGTCTTCCCCGTCACTATGACGGACGACTTTTCACTCAGCCTTTGCGAGTCGCCATTCGGAACAGTTATAAACACTTTTGCCTTCTGATGTGGTTGGATGACACGTAGTATTTTACCTCCACAACGCAGCCCTTATCTTGTGACCCTCTGACAGGGCCCGCCCCCTATGTTGGGAACCACTGACTTAATATAAATTCAAACTAGCTCCACCTTGACCAGCTACAACAGTAAAATGCTACTTGATTCAGTATTAACAATCTAATAATGTGATATATAATAACATATCAGTTATAGGGGTAATTATTTTGCATAACGATTACTTCTATTTAAACTTGAAGTATATTTTGCAGATTATACCTCTGTACTTGTAAGGAGTTTGAATACAGGACTTTCAGCACTGTGTAACACAACAATGAATTCACAGTCTAGATCAATTATGAAAGCAAAGCAGAACAAATGTATTTCTACTACATGAAAAACTGGCAACCACTCACACATAATGCAGCCTGTGACGAGGGGTCGCAAGTAGGCAAAGCTTCATTTTAAGAGAACTACTGCTCTACTGCTTTATTTGAGCTTCTCATTGTAGTATTTAGAGAGGATTGGCCCTTAAAAACATACCAAAAGCAAAATGACATGCAAACCAGTCGACCCATGAGACTCATTTGCCCTGAAACCTTCCAGACAGGCCTTGAACAAAAGTCCAACAGTGACTGTCAGAACGTCACCCATAACCTCAACCATATGCCCCAAAGCATTTGATTGGTAGAGCTCTCTGGGGAGGCAGTACTCAGTGAGGGACCCCCAGGGCAAAATAGTCCATTTCCATGTAGCTCTCTGTAATGTGCTTTCATATGATAGCTTTCATCTGTATAGAATAAAGTCGACTCTGAAAATGGGGCCACTCTACAGCAATCCATTTTACTGGAAACAATATTGGTCTTTTGAAATGACACATTTCTGTGCTAAGTTAGTCTGATTTCTTCAGCGACAGTTCATCAGTCTTCCATCAGGGGGCAGTCTTGTGCCACATACAAACTGTAGCTGGACCGTGGCCTCTTGTTCAAATGCAGGATTTATCATTCTCCCAGTTACCACAGAGACCCGGGCACTCCCAAGAGCGAGCAATAGTTTTATGGCATCAGAATGCTGCAGAGTAGCAAAGTCGAGATGTCACCAGATGAATACATTTCCTCAACACATGGCAATAATTAGCTTGGTGTTGCTACTGCATGCCCATGTCCCCGAATGTCAGGATTGGGATGTATCTAAGAAACCAAACATGTAATGTCATACCAAACCAGTGAGCACAGTGCACAGTCAGTTGGATATGTTCCTCATCAAGACAAAACATATTTTTCCAGGCCTGTCACTTTTCAGTATTGCCTCCACTGTGATGTCAGCTTTTGATCTTAATATGAATTTCATTTTACTGAAAGGTGCGCCTAAAAATCAGCTTTCAATCCTTAATTGCTTGTCACTGGTGGCAGACAGTTGTTGAGTTAGGTGCTTTCTCACATCTGCCTCTGCAGCACAAGGGTAACCAATTAGGGGGATTGTGCCTGCATTTAGCTGGAAGCAAACTCACAAAAACAGCACCATTTTCTCATTCCATTCCACCACAACTGATATGGCTGCCGGTAATGTATTTACATCAGGCGCTCAAAGCACTTTAGATGATGGTGCACTGATATCGTAAAGAATCCTTCAATCTGTCCCCCGCGCAATCTACTGTACAGTACAAGCTCTTAAGTGTTCACATTCATTAAAGTGGCTCAAATTTAAATGTGCCTGAAATTGCCTTTGCATGGGTAACAGGGCTAAAATGCTGCTGTGTGCTTTTGCATTCATCTTTATACAAAAAGAAAAAGATTGTTTTTTGTTCTTTTTGCTTCAGATTCTCCCACAAACAAAAGAAATAGAAATGAAAGAAAAAGAAAAGGTAAAAACAAAAACATACTACAACATGAAAAAAGTTCATATTAATGGATTTTGACACTCCTATTAGTATTCCTTGTTTTATGTCTATTGGGGATAATCATGCTCAAAATTTTGGAACTGAGTTACGGTGTGGGCTATAACTTGAGCCCCATTTTTACTAGCCTATATTTGTTTACATTTTGGAGAACTAGCACCGTTAGAAGTATGCCGAATTAGCTATTAGCAGTTCCTGTTTGCAATGTACCCATGGATGTACAGACAACTATCACTGGATTACTTTGATACTGGAGAAAACTTAAAAACATGATGATTCTCAAGCAAGTTCTTGAGTTATAAGGAGTGTCTTTTTTGAGTTCTTTCTTTTTTTTCTTTTTTTATAACATATTAGCAGAAATATACAGCATGGCATACAAGATTTAAAGGTGCAGTATTTCCATTTTTTTCTTTTTCTATGATTTCTAAGCTGACTTATGGAAGTTTATTCACGATGGACATTGCAGGTAATGGTATCCTCGTAAGAGTGTACTTCGCCGAATCTAAAAATATGTGTATCCTGTCTATGTTCAGATTTGACTGTGTTATGACTTTGAGAAGGAGGACGCAAATTGCAGCAATCGGGCGCTAATGGTTTTAAAGTACCTAAATTGCCTCTATGAGTTGTGTGTCATAGGCACTGCTGCTGCTGCAACTGCTGACAGTGTTAATAAGCAGGCCAAGTCACAACGCCCTTTCACTTCACTCAGTATCTTTGCCTCACATCTCTCCTTCCCCTAACACATATGCAAAGAGGGCAGTAAAATGGCATTTATCATTGCTAATACCATGCTACAGTGTACTTGTGTCAGTTTGACGTGCCGGAATGCAACAGTGGGGTATTTTTTTACAGGCCATGTGCTGTATCCTCAAACCACAATTGTCCAGGAACTGTCCCAGAAAAAAAAGGGTCACTGGATCGTTTCACCTTCCGCCTCATGGCCAGTTCTTGGAAAAGTGGCTGTGTTAAGTCTGACACACTGTCATGAGCCCGCATCGGTTTGTCACACCGCGGTTGTGAAGCTGTGACACTTTGATGAGTCCTCAGTGTCAGCTAGTTGATACCGAGTATATGACACCATCCCATCCCCGTCTGCTATTCATTGGCACATTCTCCGAAACTGTCAAAACACTTCCGAGATCGTGCAAAACTGAGTGCAAGCAGCAACGGCTGACAGGAAGATGCTGCGGCTCGGAATGGCGCTCGCTTTTTTGATATACGTGACACCATTCAATCATGATGGTTATTTGTCGGTATTCCCTCCAAAACTGCTGAATTTAGATGTGCAGAGGAATGCCTGGCAGAAAGGGGGTTTGTTTACTTGCTTGAGGTAATGTTGAAATGTGGATGAAATGGTGACCTAACCTTTCTGTAAAATCCCCAATTTGAGGAAAAGCAATCAGGTTTATTTCCAATCAAAAGGGCAAAAAGCCAGCACAAGCCACATACTGCGGAGAAAATAGTTCCTACAATACTTTATTTTGAAAATGCAGTATGTTAAATATGCCAATATAACAGTGTACCTGCGAAGCGACACTCTTCCTCCTCATACTCCTACTTATTATTCGGCTCCCACTCAAACTTAGTCATCAAATTACTTTTCATATTCGAAGCCATAAACTCCAGTCCAACTTCACAGATTCTTTGGAACATGTGTTATTTTCCTCTTCATGCTTTTTGAGATGTTTTCTTTCATTGCTAATTATTGTCACACACACGAATGAGGAATCAAGCGAGCTCATGCTGAGAGCTCGGTGCTGTTTCAGTTGTAATGAAGTACACCGAGGTAGAACTTCATAGGCCTCTGTTGTATCTTGTTGTTAAGTAGAAGCTGAGTTATTTTTCTCACGTCACTATTTCATGCTCTTTGTTTTCACTTCCTGAACTTCAGCATTCAGTGAAGCAAGTCCTGCCATTGTGCCCCCGGGCCTCTCCAGCTTATGGCTGTGTGTTTGTGTACGAGGTGTTTGGATGGGTTAAATGCAGAAGATTCATTTCCCAATGGGCATTAGTAAAGTAGTATTCTATTTTATTTAATCTAATTTATGAAGAAACAACTGAAGCAGGGAAATTGGGAAGTAGTGAAGCAGCATTTCTAAGTTTGCTGCTATACCCTATGATTTGAGTCGGTGGAGGGCAGATTGATTTACCCTAAAATAAAATAAAATCCTTCAAGGAGTTGACAAGGTCCGGGGATAAGCCCAGACCATGTGGAGGTGAAGTGAGGGTGTGTGTGCGTGCAAAGCTCAGTTAGCTGTGGAGCTAAATAAAGCTTTATTAGCTTCATTAAAAATCTCCTCCTCCCGGCGGTCCAAAGCTCCTGTGCTAGCGGTGTAAAGACCAACACTCCCCCGGTGCTCCGAGCTCCCAGTCTGGGCAGAGTCAGCTAGTGTTAATATGACTGCTAGTTGCACTGCTAACTGAGCTAACTAGCTAACGGCAGCTACAGCTAGCAGCAGTCTGCGCAGCGGACAGGTCTGCTTCAGAGCTGTGTGTGTCTGAACACGACGAGAAGAGGGGGTGGGCGACCCACCACCGGCGCTGAGTAATATTATAAAGTATCAGTGTATATGATGGAATAATGGCATTAGAATGTACCAGAGTCCACCAAATTTGGGCTTTTACGGACAAAAATGCCCCGGGGGGGCATGCCCCCGGACCCCCCTAGCTGCCTACTCCATATCCTTGTGGAAAGCCCTGGTCACATGGTTACATGGTATTACACTGTCACATATTTTTTTTCGACTTCGGATAGCTGTCTCTTTTTTGTTACCATACACGTGTTTGCCTCCCTGATTCTGTTAATGTCTTTTCATTTTTGGAGTGTCACAGTTAAAGCTGGGGTAGGCAAAATCTGTGCAACCTAGGCAAAACCTACCGCCTCTCTCTCTCTGCTGCCTTGTATCAGACCGCTAAGCCCCTCCCACCAAACCCGCAACTTCCGCTGGCAGTAGAAGGAATCAGTTCCCCTGCGAAACCGTATCCCTTGTCAAAGACGCCCCTCCAGCGCTTCGCAGCCGCAGAGCACAGCACCCCAGGCTTCAGAGGCAGCTGCAACGATTTTCGGCAGGATTTTCTGCCATTCAATCAGGCTTTCACCACATGCACACACATCTGCTCTTGTAGCTTAGCCAATACAAACGCACGGTCTCTCTGAAATAACCTGTGATAAGCTAAAGTCTCCCGTCACGGGCTAGATGTAGAGGTCTGCGCTCAGACCACTTGAATTACAATATGGTGCACGGTTGATATGGCATTTTTGCCCAATGACGCCAAAAGAAGCCTACCCAACCTTTAAGCCCTTTAGGTAAAAGCGATCATTGTGTCTTGAGGTTTAAGGTTATTTTGTTACACAAAAACGGTGAGAAATGAACTTATAAGAAAAAGCTACAACAAGGCGAATTTTGAGGAAGCACGTAAGGAATTAAAAAGTTTTGACTGGATACAATACCTATCTAATTATGATGCTGACAACAAATGGAGACTAATTAATGCTAAGTTGAACGAAGTAGAGGACAAGTTTGTACCAATCATCTTCCCCTTGGATAGTATTACAAAAAGGAAAATTAAAGAAAAAAATAATCTTGCGAGAAAAGCAATAAGAAGTAAAAACCTAGAGGTACAACAGGAGTATCGGAGAGTTCGAGACTTTGTGAGAATGAGAACACGATATTTAAGAAAGATATACGAAGAAGACTTAGCAAGACATTCTAAACAGAAACCAAAGGTTATCTGGAATTATATAAATGAGAGGACAAAAATTAAAACAACAGTAGGAGACTTATATACCAATCAGAATAATACTAACTCCCCAACAACAGACAAAGATATTGAAAAAGCAGAAATATTGTCAGAATACTTCAACAGTGTATTTGTGAACAACTGTGGCAAACCAGGGGAAACAGCCAAGCTCATCCAGCACAGGAGGCGGGTCCCCAAGCCTAGGTTGGGGGAGGTGATAGAGGGAGTGTTTTACCCTGTCCATGTACTGCAGCCTCTGGGCACGTGGAATTGGTCACACCTGCAAGCCATCAGGTCATCAGGGGAGGCAGCTACTCATCAAGCTGCCAGGCAACATAAGAGTGGCAGTTTGGACAAAGAAGTGGGAGGAACACAGTGCGGAGGCTCTTCACCCAGAGGCTGGCAGGAAGAGTATTGACCAGGAAAAGACCAACTGGGCTAAAAACGAGGGTAAATACAAGGACTCACGGCTCTCTCTCTGCTTTGCTCCCCAGGATAGCAGGACAAGCCCACATTGAAGAAGGCCACAGAGGAAAAGACCCCGGATGGGAGGAACCTTCAGTTAAAGTTTGACCCCCTCCCCTCTCCCCTAAATACTTTATTAAAGGACACTTTATGTTTATGTCAACTGTCCCGAGTCTCCTATTTTATTGTGAATCTTGCCTCTAAATCCCCTGGGTTGCCACAGAACCCGAAGGGAATATACCTGAATTGCCAAGTTTGGAAGTTCTGAAAATGGAACGTTTTATAATAACTACTGAGGATACAAAACTACAGAATATTAACAAATATAACCAGGGCCACCAGGGCCAGATGCAATACATCCTAGGATTTTAAAGGAATTGGTTTGTGTGATTGCTGAACCTCTAACAGTATTATATAATAAGTCGTTAGAAGAATCAGTTCTACCCTGTGAATGGAAAGAGGCACAAATTTGTGCAATTTTCAAAAAAGGAAACATTAGCAGGAAACTACAGGCCAGTTAGTTTGACATCTGTAGTAAGACAATGGAAAATCTAATCGGGACATAATGTTGACCATATGCAGTCAGACTGTTTAGCAATAAGCAGTATGGATTTATATCTGGAAGATCGACTACACTTCAGCTTCTTACAGTTCTTGATAAGTGGTCAGCAGCTTTGGATAAAGGACAGTCAGGTGTGTGTGTGTGTGTGTGTGTGTATATATGGACTTCCGAAAAGCTTTTGATACAGTTCCTCACAAAAGAGTCAAAATTAAAATCCTATTGCATAGATGACACAGTTACAGACTGGATACAGGACCTTTCGTAACAGGAAACAGCAGGTGGTGGTAAATGGTGCCACTTCAGACTGGAAACTGGTGACCTCTGGAGTTCCACAGGGATCTGTGCTGGGCCCAGTACTCTTTGTTGTCTATTTAAATGATTTACCAAGGGTGATACAATCTGATATTATAATATTTAGAATAATTACTAAGGACACTGACACAGCCCATCTTCAAGAAGATCTCCATAGCATGAGTAATTGGTGTGATCGGTGGTTACTGAAATTAAATCCAGAAAAATGTAAACATCTACACACGGGGAGAACGAATGACAATATAGTTACTTATACAATTGGAGAATTGGTGGTTCAACAAGTGGAAGAGGAAAAGGATCTAGGTGTAGTGGTTAATAGTTCACTTGAATTCCACACACACATTTCAGAAAAAAATTAAAAAGGCAAACTCTATGCTGGCGATAATTAAAAGAACTTTTCAAAATGTATGCAAGGAAATAGTTTTACCATTATATAAATCATTGGTGAGATTTCATCTTGAATTTGCATGTTTGGTCTTAGGTCCAAGAAAAAATTGAGAAGATTCAGAGAAGAGCTACTAAACTAATTCCAGGTCTGAAAGAGATGTCATATGAAGAGAGGTTGAGAAAATTACCATTACCAACTCTAGTATACAAGAGACATAGAGGAGACATGATTGATGTTTATAAGATGGTTCACAGAATATATATCACAGCTGATCCTGTCATCCAATTTTGGAATAATCGGTTAAGAGGGAACTCCTTAAAATTGTTCCCACTGAAGTGTTTCTCTGAAAAGAGAAAAAACTTCTTCACACTTCGTGCTGTTAAAGCATGGAACGAGCTTCCAGAGGATGCAGTGCGGGCTCCTTCAGTTAACACATAGGTTGGATAAATTCTGGTCAGCAAAGGATATTTTGTATAATTATAAGGCTGATTTGTGATTACTGTGAAATTTATTGTGATTTTTAAGTAAGTCTAGTGTGGTATTTTTTCTTTTTTTTTTGTATGTATGGTTTTGAGTTGTAGAGTCTGGTGTGGAGGATTTATATCCTGTACCAGAAAACTTTCAATAAATTTCAATAAAAAGTAAATGAAAGAATGTAAACAGTAACTGTGAGTAATATAATAAAGCATGATACAGCCATGATACATCTGGAAGAAATCCAACACTTAACTATAAATCAAAACCTATGCCGAAGGTATTTACAGTGGGACTCCTGTTAACCCCTTGCGTCAAGCATGAATCCAGTTTAATATGAACATACTAAGCAGGGTGTAATGCTCAGCAGTGTCACGTACAGCAGGCAGTCTAGCCGACTCTGTTGGAGTACAGTAGAATCAATAAACGTTAGTTGTAGTTCATTGCCAGAGAAGTCCTCAGATAGACTTCATTCTTTCAGCTAAGCAGAATGTTTGCTTAGCTGTTGCAATGCAATTTTTTTAACAATAAAAAAATTGTTTGAAATTGAATGTTTTTTTTTGATGTCTCAGGGGGATTATTATGGAGAGTATTCACAATTTCCCAAAATGTTGAACTATTCCATTAAGTAATGGAACATACAGTCATGTTTCACATAACATTAATTTGTGCATGGAAGTGTTTCTAGAATTAATACATGTTTAGCCAAGGGCGCAGCAAACCATCAAAACACATATCCCTCGCTATGGCTATCCTCTTGCTGCATCACAGTGACTTTCTCTGCGCTCTCAGCCTCGTCCTTTTTGGACACATCTTTGAATGTTGAGTTATTCTCATTGCAGCTCATTTGAAGTTGTTCTTTCTGACTAAATAAGCCCCTGTTCTCACTCTCCAAAGCTTCGAGTAGAGGTCCAAGCATATCCAGACAGTCTGAACACTCTGTTTGGAGCTCCTCTTCCAAGTCACATGTTTCTTGTTGGAGGACGGTGTCCCCCTCAGAGGTCTTGAGCTCCTCCTGGGCACAGACATCATTATCTTTTTGTACCATTGGATCAGTCTCCTGAATTATATTCTCTTGTTGCATCACAGTGACTTCCTCTGCGCTCTCAGCCTCATCCTTTTTTTCTTTGAAGGTCAAGTTATTTTCTTTGCAGCTCATTTTAAGTTGATTTCTGTCGCACTTTCCTGCCGTCTTACGTAAGCTTGAGTTCTTTAAGTAATTGTACTTGTCTTCCAGAGTGGTGATCTCAATTTGGCTGTTGTATTTCCAAATGTCTTCAGGTCACTCAGTATATTGCCTTTTGTTTGTTGAAAGATATGTGTGTTTTCCTAACACAATATGATTCTGAGAACCTGGCAGGCTAACGTTCCAACGGATTGTTAGTATGATGTCAATTCCTGAAAATGTCTGATCAGAGAATCATTTTCTGTCCTTTGTTGCATCATCAATACAACAGGTAATGTTGTTTTTTGTTTTTTTCTAAACCTAAAAGGGATGTGGCCATAGATGTATAACAGTAGATGCAACATTACGTCATAACTCATAGGATAACCGTCCGCCATCTTACCTGGGTATTGTTTACAATTGCCACCTATGGGCAGCAACTATGTTTGTCATCTGTGCAGCACCTAATTGCTTTACTAAAAGGACCAAAGAGATCAGGGAGGCTGGCATCACTCCGCACGTCAGTATAAAGTAGATGAGGTTTATTTTTTACATATGGGTCAACTAAAACTACAAAAAGTTAGTGAACTAGGTAACTTTACCATTAGTTACCAAGTAACGGACCAGCTGAGTTCCAGCAGTTATTACTGCTTGCTACCTGTCAACAGCATTGATCAGTTAGCTAAACAGATAAGTTATAACCAGCAAACATTGTTTTAATGTTAGCTACACTAACTTAGAGCTCAAAGGTAATGTTTAGTAACGTTAACGTTATAACAAAGTTATTAATATTACCCTAACATTTGACCACTAAGCAGCCGATTCCATGCCAATCAAGTGTAACGTTAAAGTAAACACAACATGTTAACGACGAGGAGAAGTGCTCATCTTCACTCCTAAATCCCATTTCATAATATCTCAGGACAAACCCAGCAAGCCAGCTACATTACAATCTACACAAAAAGTGAAGCTAAGCAAATAAAAAACAGTCCCTGTCTTGATCAGGTAAAGTAATCCAGTCGGAGAAAGGAGATTTGTACTTCAGCAGTTCAGTCCATAACGTTACTTTCCATGAGAATGAAAGACAATTGCAACGAGTCCATCAGGAGTTCTGCTGAAGGCATTAATGTTACAGCACAAAGTAAGACTATCCAAACAAATTTTGCTTTTTCAACAAATATAATTCCTCATTTACAGTTTGCAAGGATCATTACAGTTTGAAAATTGGAAACAAATGCAGTGTGTCCTGTGTTGTTGGTAGTAGCTAGGCTTGGAGGGAACCTGAAAGCGGTCCGCTTGACTTTGTGACAGCAGCGCCAACAGTAATACCACTAACTAACGCTAACGCTAGGGGGGTAAGCGTTGAAACACTTCACACAAGTTTTAATCATTTCCTCAGCTTTCTCTCTTCATCCATGTTGACTGCTGACTGGAGGGAAAACTGAAACATCAGCACGTCAGTGTTGATTTTGACCAATGAAAATAGGTTGGAGATGGAGCAAGTGCGCGAAACAAAAATAGAGCCAGGGCGACACGTTGCTTATGGCCGTGCCGGTTTTAGCCTGCTATATTAGGGTGGGCTGGTAGAAATAATAGGTGGGCAACTTGGGCGGTAGGTAGCCCAGAGGTTAGCCTGAACACACAGTGAACACACAGAGACCAAACTGATATCAACTCGCCTGTTGCCACAAAATATCGCAGTAATGGAGGGCTACTGGGATTATTAACTGTAATGTGATAACTGAATATCACATTGTAATCCTTTACACTACTCATTACTGTAAAAATTGTGTAAAAGTAATCAAATGAATGTAACGTGTTACTAAGTAATGTGTTTCTACCCAGCACTGAGTATGCAGAAGCTGGCTAGTTTAGCTTAGCATAAAGACTGGAAAAAGGGGGAAACGGCTAACCCACAATTTGTAAAACCATAACTTCTTTTTACATATTTAATTTTTTTGTACGGTTTTAAAAAAACGGTTACCTTTTGACAGAGCCAGGCTTGCTGTTCCCCCCTGGTCATGCTAAGCTTAGCTAACCGGCTCCCGTCATAAGTGCAAGATGCAAGAAGGCATTTTTTCAAACAACTTCAAGAGCAGTTTCCACTCTTGTGTTTTAAATGGACCAACTTAAATGTGATTGCAAAAGAAACACATCTGAGGTTTAAAACAAATATATTAAGTTGGGAGTGACAGGTTAGAAAAAGATAGGAAGAGTGAAGTTGACATTAATTATGTCTGCTCAGTTATCAGGAGCTCTCAAATATGATGACCAGCAGCAAGACTAGAATGATCAGCTTTTAACTTTAGCACGGTGCCATTTGGTTACATTTTGGTCCTGACTGCAAAAAGGCCCAGAGAGACTTTCTTTTATCATCTGACGTTATTTCAGATGTGCTATTTCATTGTCTGAGTGCCTATTTAACCCCAGAATATTCGTTGTGTTATCATAGTAACTCAGTCAGATCCAGTTGAGATCAATACGCGACACGATACTTTGATTCTGTGACCTACAACTTCTATCATGACTAAGGTGAAATATCACTTTAGATGTTGCTTGTATGTTGTATGCAAATTCCCTTCATACAAAAACTAATTATAGTTACTTGAGCTCAATTAACTCCTGTCATCCCTTTAAAATGCAGCTCATTGAAACCCTGTGTTACTCAGATGTTCTCATGCTCTTTGGTTTTAAAATGTGTGGCCTTCAACTGCTTTTGCTACACAAATGATTCAATTACTCCTCCTTTTAAATGTGCAAGCGGAGATAGCGTTTTGCTGCCAGAGAGGGAGGAGAGAATGAAATTAACCTCTGCTAACTCCCTATGCCCTCGACACTTGTATTATGATTTTCTATTAAAACCCTATCTTTCCTATAATGAATTCAGTTCCTTTACAAGAGAAGAGTCCCAGCATTTGCACAAACTAATTTTTGTTTGTGTTCAGGTGAGCCCTCAAATAAGAGACCTGCTGACAGTGTGGCACTGAATGACATAAAGACCTATTAAAATAGGTTTTTATACCAATCATGTGAGCCAGTGACATGGCAATTACTATCAAATTAAAAAAAAACTCTTTTTATGAAAGAAGAAGGTTAGACAAACTTAGAAAATAACTCTGTGTAACGGGTTATTGATGACATGGATATAGAAAATCTTTAGTACATTCAATGTTGGTTTCATAATATTTTCTGAATTATTCCAGTAATAATCAATGACGGATATTGGAACCAAGCTTGAGACGTTTGAGTAAATTTGTGCTCCAGCTGGTCAATGATTGAATCTCTCTAGAGCTTTCTCTCAACCTTCTCGGTTTTTAACTCTCAACAATTTGTTCCAGTGAATTTAGATGGACGCTAAGGGTGAACGGGTGAATTATTAAAATAAATCACTCTCAACAAATATGTTGAGATAGAACTGTATCTGGACGTATCTTGATGCCATCCTTCCATCCCTGTATTGTCTGGAGCTTCTCCTATGCATGGTTGCGAGTGGCTGAGCTTATCCCAGCATGCACTGGGTGAGAGGCAATACAATACTACTGTAAATGGTCAAAAGTCACCCCTGTCCACATACTTTTTTATGGTCCAGCCTTCGTCTCTTATTTCTAATTAAGAAAAATCTTAATGCTACAGCATACAGTGATATGTTAGACCATGGATTTCCCAACCAGGAGTATGTGTATGCCAGGGGCCACTTCTGCATTTACCGGAGTTGTAGGTAGGTGGTCGGGGACAGTGGCAAGCCTACTTTGGCACCAGAGTCCGAGGGTTTGCATCTAGACAAAAGCACTTTGGTTGGTGGTATCGGTTGAATGTTAATCATATTGTGTCTGGTGCTTCAAGTCACTGCAGACTTGTTCTTCGTCTCGTCGGAGCAGCTGCATGGAAACAACTCATGATGCCTCACGGCAAAAGATCTGATATTTTGGCTGAAGACAGTATCAGTACCAGATAGGTTCATTAACAATATTTCCTCATTATGTTAATAGAAAACCCAATGGGTCAGCATTATGTTTCCTTCCAAACGCTACTGTTGCCAATTAGTTAGTATATAAATGGAATTTCTAGGAGACAGGGTTGTCCATCTTCAATAGGCTGACTGCAGAAAACATGCCTCAGTTTCAATTATGTTTCAATTAAGAGTACTTGAAAACCAGTTAGCAAGCAAACAGTGTAAGTCAAAATAGAAAGCTAAAAATAAGTGATTGAACAACATCCAGCTTCTGCTACTCCAAGTGATAGCACCTAATGACAATAAGCAAAAATAGACCAATCCAACACATTTTGTATGGATGTGCAGCCACGGATCTGCCACAGCCACTGTTTTCTCTGCAGTGAAATATTATCGAATAATTCCATCTATGAATGGGGTACGATGACAGGGTACCTGAGACTATCTGATGGGGCTGCAGGGGTACATTGGACAAAAAAGTTTGGGAACCACTTACAGACAAGTGCTTCCAACTTTGAGGCGATAGTTTGGGCAAGGTCCTTTCTTGTTTCAACATGATAATTCTCCTTTTGTCTACCCAGTTTGGTGTGGTAGGATTTTACAAGCCTGCACAGAGCCCTGAGCTCAACCCCATCCAACACCTTTGTTGTCGGGATGAACTGGAACGCTGACTGCGAGCCAGGCCTTATCGCCCAACATCAGTACCTTGACCTCACTTGTGGCTGAATGGGAGCAAATACCTGCTGCTGAGTTCCTAAATCTTGTCAAAAGCCTTCCTAGAAAAGTGGAGGCTATTACAGTGTAGAATTTCTTTTTTAGTAGACTTTTTTTGGACATTCTTTTCTTTTATTGGATAGGCAGCTGAAGAGAGAGAGGAACGTCGGGAGAGAGAGAGAGAGAGAAAGAGAGAGGGGATGCCATGTAGCAAAGGGCCCGGGCTGGAGTTGAACATGGACATCTGCTTGTAATGTTCGACTGTCCTCATACTTTTGGTCATGTATATTATATCATCATTATCATTACTTAAAGGTGCCTGACATGACATGGATATTGTAATTGCACTCATTATTATATTATTATAATTGATCTTAGAACTGTGGACTACGTGGCCTGAGGTAAAGGGAGAGGAGGTAATGGTGCTTGACAACATAATTACCCTGTCTGCACTGAAAGACAGAAAAAAGTTATCTACTGTACTTTAACCATGAAGAATTGCATGAGAAAGTCTCTGTGGCCCCACAATAGGTACAGACTCTGCACATGAATGGCTGATTACCCTCCGACTGGAGTTTCTCAGGGATCCTTAAGAAGCCACATTTTTATTCCTTTTGTGATCAATTTCTATTCAGATCTGATGCTGTTCCTTTTGCCGTGAGGCATCAGGGGTTGTTTCCATGCAGCTGCTCCGACGAGACGAAGAACTCGATAAACAAGATCAGATTGCACAGACGGGGGATGAGCTGTTGCTATGGCAACCCCCCTACTGCATGCCGCCGATGCAGGAGAGTCTGATCTGGCAAGACTTGGGAAGTGACAGACAGACAAGGCACTAGTCACCGTGGGTAATCCGGAGTGGGTGTCATGACCCGATGGCATACTGTATGTGCTTCCTTTGAGAACTAGGATAGCTATCAAAAAAAGCATCTAATGGGGAGAAAGGCGGAGGAAAACATCTGCAGTGGTTGATACAAAAGTACATTTTATGCATTTGCAAGCAGCTTCAATGCACAGCAACACACGGAGAGATATACATATGGATGTACTCTTGCCTTGTCTCAGTCAGACTCTCATATATTACATTCCCTCAGTTCTCTGTCTATGTACCGTAAGCTGCTGTAATTGAGACACTCACGTAATGCCCTTGGATTTGTCATGTCTGTCATATTTTTTAAAGTCTAGACAATTTCTGTAGTTATAATGAGCCCCATACACCCCCTACTTCATTACTGTCCCTACTTTTCTGTCTCTCATTTGGTTTCTCTCTAAAAGCCTCCCCCTATGGTGTCCCTCCTGTCACAAAACTGTCTTTCAAACCTGCTTATCTGTAGACAAGCATCGAGCCTATCAGGGAGGATTCAACATCAATAAATGAGGCATGCACAGTGGTGACGTCACTGGCGCTGGCTGCCAATATAACTGCATGTTAGTAATTCCACTGCACTGGGAGATGTGGATGCCCATGGAGACAATGGGATGTGTGTCGCCTGTATAGACAAATGGAACGCTTTCGAGTTGTCGTTTCTGCATTTCCCTTCAAAAAGAAACACAACATTAAATGCACAAGTTGAATTACTGACGGCTATGGGAGTCAAGTGACATTGCACATTATGTGAATGTGAAGAAAAAATACTTGTCACACTCTCAGAATCCAAGAGGATATTTCACAAAGCGGTAGGTTGGTACCCAATGCATTATGGGTAATGCTGGATAATGAAAACCATATTTACATCAAAACAGAGGATGGGGTATATTATATATGTTCAGTATACCCAGTGGAGGCGATGGGAAACATGCATCACGCTCTCTGTCGACATCTGTCATTCACTTGGATTCCGTCGAAACCAGACATGTGCAATGAGAGTTGGAGCGAGCCCCTGCCTGCTCACTATAGTTTAGATTGAATGGCTGTGAGGCTGAGGCCATTTATACACTGACAACCAACTGTGTAGCAGGGATGGATCATCAGTCAACCCTCCTCCCTCCTACAGGGCACCATCGCTCTCCTTCACTTCCTCCTCTGCTTGCTCTCTTCAAGAGGAAGGGATGTGCTAGGGATGCACAAGTGGGGAAGAAAAGAACTGGGAGCCAAAATAAATGCTGAGCCTGGTGCCGAATCAACTGCTGGATGGTGGATGGAGGAAACAGAAAAACACACACACACACACACACACACACACACACACATAAGGTGGAAGAGAGGAGTGGACTGTATCACATTAAATACCCAGGGGAAAGGTACCTGAGCAGAAAGCTTTTTTTTACAAGTTTTTAACAAGAGGCAGGAGCACTGAAAATGTGAGAAAGCTGGTGGGAAAACAAGGCAAGTAAGGTAACGTGCTAACTTTAGCTTTATGGGTTTGTTGTTGTTGTTTTGTCTCTGGCTGACCTTTAATGCTGATTCATTTTAAAATAAGAAGCCTTTGAAAGGGTCTAAAATGTGCACTTAATGGCTACATAAGTGTTACTGTGCTTAAAGACGGAGGCTAATGCTGGATGTGACTGGCAGAAAGTCAGGCATGCTAACATTAGATGCTTACATTAGAGCTGTTTGATCCATTCCTGCTCATGTACTTTTGGTTTGGGAGAGGGTAAAAAAAGAAATCCCCATCCAAAGAATTAAAATGCAGAGTAGAACACTCTTACTAGAGCCCAACGCACACCACTTCAACATGTGGAGAAATCTATTACCTTTGGTGTAACTTCTTCTTTTAGCAAGGGGGGGTTCACATGAGACAGATATAAAAAGGATGGACAAAATCAAAGCAACAGAAGCCAAAATATCCTGACTTTTATTCCCTAGTATGGGATAAGCTCATAGACTGTATATAAAGATGGA
Source organism: Macquaria ambigua (assembly GCA_008360985.2). Taxonomy (NCBI): domain Eukaryota; kingdom Metazoa; phylum Chordata; class Actinopteri; order Centrarchiformes; family Percichthyidae; genus Macquaria; species Macquaria ambigua. The sequence goes on along the minus strand of VMKM01000114.1, from coordinate 458,293 downwards.
CGACACGTCTCCACTTCCTCTCACTGTACAAAAGTGAAGCCAAAATATCCCAGATACGTGCACTGCCATCTTGTGAGCACACTCACAGTTGTCAATCATGACGTGACAACCCCTTTTTATAGCATCAAATAACTAATTAAAACCAAACTTATCAGAAAAACGAACACTTGAACAAACATCAGCAGAACTATCTAAAATGACAGAAACCATCTTTGGGAACATTTTATTTGACGTGTACTTTGATTTTTCAGTTTGGTCCATGTCCCATCCGCTAACATGGAGGGGGCGGGGTTTATGACCTATACTGCAGCCAGCCACCAGGGGGCGATCGAGATGTTTTGGCTTCACTTTTGGGGAGCTGTCATGTCGTCCATTTTATATACAGTCTGTGGTCAAGCTACAAGAAGGCTGGATCCTACACTTCCCATAATGCAACTCAATAGCATCTTTCATTGGACCCTCTCTACATGACAAGTAAATGGACATTTATGTGTCAAATTGGTGGAGTGCTCCTTTAACTGTGTGAGGCAGGATATATAAATCACCACACTTCCCCTAGGCTGTCTCTGGTTATTATTTCCTAGCAGATCCATAGTGACAAGCAACATTAATTATGAGGTGTACCAGTGAGCCAAAATTCTCTCTACAAATAGGAGAATAATCATTTGCCTCATCAATATTCAGTCCACAGCGAGTATTAAAACCCGGAATGAATGTAGTGATTGTGTAGAAACAGATACAACACAGAGAAAATCAAGTTTAATGATAACGCAGGCAAGGGTAAAAGGAGAATAAAAAGTAAACAAGTCTGTTATTTTAGAAGTTGGCTTGGATCTTGATTAACTACTTCTCTTATCTAATCAGGCTGCCTGAGGCAGATGTCACATACTGTATCGTACTATAGAGAAAATTACAAGTTATTAAAGATCTGTAGATTTCCTTTGCTACATTGTTTTAGTATTTAACTGAAGTTTATATCAATAACCATTATGGACATAAAGTTAAAACCAAGTACTCATTTTCTGTTCTGAAAGATGCCAGTTAATGTATGTACTGTAATTCAAGCTTTACAAGATCACGGTTCAGCATACACATTCATATTTATACTGACATTAAATATTTATCATGTTCAAGGTGGGAAAACTATTTTGAAACCCTAATGCATCAAACTGTACAAAATTGCAGCCTACTTTTTCTTTCCCCACTGACATTTGCAATAAAAATAATCACGTCTTGGCATTTGGAAATGTGAATCTTAACTCCCCTCTTAGATCTACTGGGGGAGAATCACTTGGCGAATGCTTTTCTATCCTCTTTTGGCTCAGGCAGCCTGACATTGAACGTCTGAGCGACTAAGCTGAAGCAGCCAACACAGCATGCACACCCAGCTCACTGCTGAGGCTTCTGGAAACAACATTCACTTCCATTTCTTGAGAAGACTAGGACTGATTACTGAGTTGTAAACTTAATTTATATGTAATGTAAAAATGTAAAATTGTCTTTGATTGGTGTGAATACACATTTGTACTTTAATGAAGTAGTATGCCTTGACTTTCCATTCCTTGTTTTGTACAGTATCAATTGTATTTCATTTTAAAGCTGTATTATTATTATTATTATTATTATTATTATTATTTCACCACTTTTGGACAGGAAAACAAGCTGTAAACACAATATTGACATACCTTATAAAGTTGTAATGGTGAACATGTTAGCAAACAGTTGCGCATTTAGCATTCATTTGGAGTTGTATTTCTGAATGTAACGTAAGTCCAATAATCACTCTTTTTTTTTTTTAATCGCTCTTTATTTTTGTGGGTGTCCTGAGAGAAATATCTGGCTCTTTAGTAGCTAAACGCTCCACTATGTTCACCAGCTAGTTGTTAACTTCGACTGTTAGCAGCGTACAGTGGGTTTATCAGAGTTTTTCCACTTAAAACAGTTGCCTGCTGTATCTGGAGGTGGATGAGAGCGGGCTGGAAAACCAAAACAATGAGCTAAAGGCTACAAACCATTGTAAAGCTTAGAGGAACATCAGAGTTGGTAATAATTATCTGTGGGTTTGTCACAAAAAGTGACTCCTTTCACATAATAAATAGTAATTTGATCCATTGCTAATATAAAAATATTGATTACTGCAGCTTTAACCTCAATAAGGCAAAATTCAGTTGGAATAAGTGATGAAGATGTTCACACAACTAGGAAATAAAAACTAGTATTAGTGCCAGTACACCCTCCAGTGTGTTTGTATTGAATCTTGGTTAAAATGTGAGCATTTGAAATACAATCTCTGGTGGCACAAATCTCCATATTTATACCTCCCACAAAACTAAACTTTCATTTTCATTCTGTTTTCACAGTTGAGTTCAGTTCAATTTTGTAACTTTACTTTAAAAGCATGGACCCTGAAGAATGTGCCATACAGCACAGACAACATCTTTAGCTTTCCTTTATCTCAGAGTTAAACAGTATCATTAGCTTCCAAATGGCATCAAGCCGGTTCCTGACATCCTAACTGCAATGAAGGAGTGCCTCAGAAAAAGAGGGGGCCATCCTTGAGCCATCATTATAGGCTATGTTCTGTTTTTACAAATTTAGAAAAGATGCTGAGTGAGGGCTACAGAATTAAAATGCATTCAGCAGAATAGTTTCTCCTCCCTAAAGCTGCATCATTTAGCAACTAGAAAGCTGCACTGAGATTTGCTTTTCTAAACCGCTAAAAGGAGTGCGTGCTCTGCAGCTAAAGGCATTCACCTGGCCTGAACCCCCTCCATGTAATTTTTTTTTAGGAGTGTGACACGCATTTAAAGCATCAGTCCAAGTGCTACAGCATTTTCACTTAGTCCACACTGTTCTCAAGAGCCTCTCCCAGGAGCTCCTGCTTCGATCCTGTTCCTTTTTGCTGCGACTTCAGTGACGGAGCTGTGATAACACGCGGCGGGTGCAGGAGCAGCCAAACTTGGCATGAAAGTCAGTCTGAGATGTGTCTAACAGGAAGAGGAGCTGTAGATTCAGCTCTCTTCACTGGCATCTACCAATAACAAAGGCACAACACACACCAGCTCCGAATCTGTCTTTGGTATTTCGAGCAATCATTTGAACAAAAGACACAACAACCCACTGCCTCTACCTCCCTGGTTTCATTCGCAGAATTTCACAGTGAAATTCAATTCTGTTCTAGGATAAAGTTTTTGCCTCTTTTTTTCTGTCTTGGTGTTAACTTTTCATGACTTTTCTTTTAGCCTGTTGATATAGAAAATATTTGGGCCTCAGAGAAAGCTACTACTACTGAATATCGTGTATGTGTGTATTTGTTTCTGCAAACAAAAGACCACATATTCTCAAGAGGACAGAAAACTGATAAAAAGCCTTGAAAGTCCAGACATTGCTTCTTCTGATTCTCAAGAAGGCTAGGGTTAGTGTCAATAAGGTTGAAAGGATTGGGTTAGGAATGAAAAATGAGTTTTCCCATCATCTTATGTAATAGTGAGAAGAAGTTCATAACCCTGTCTCTTGGCTAGTTCTGTTGGAACACTTTAATGTACAGCACATAAAGTAATCATTATGAGATTAGCAGTATCTTAGTATGAAAATAAACCTTTCACTAATCCTAAATCTATAGGTTATCTGCAGATCTATAACTGCAAAGAAATATATCTGGCTCTTAGCTCTTAGCTCAGTTCATATGCATGCTAGTACTTACATACAGTAAGTACTGTAACTGCAGGGGATTAGCACTTCAATATGCAAAGAAACCTTTCACAAATCCAGAGGTTGGGTGGTTTTCAGTAGATAGCCTGCAGTTATAAATCATCAGATTTAAAGCTGCAGGCCAAAATGAAAATCAAATATATGTATATGTACAAAAAGCACAAAAATACGTATTCTGAAGGAGAATAATTAAGACCTGTCCACCAGGTGAACCAGCAACTCTCAGAGAACACACAGTCTAGATGAAGGTTAGGAGACTATATGAGGCTGCATCCACACTAATACGTTTTCATTTTAAATTGGCATCTTAAAATGAAAACAATCTCTGTACACACGAGCCTTTCATCACAGTTTCAGATATAATCTCCGTACATACTACACGCCTGAAAATGCATATCACATGACCATTCACATGCACTGGGCATGCACGTGCCGATGTAAACAGGAAACAGATTGTCTACTCTGCAGTTGGTTGCTTAGTTAGTTGCAGGAAATACTACGAACGAAGCACAGCAATGGAGAAAAGTAAGACCAGAGATTTCTATGTTTGGACCGACGACCTGTTACTGAAAGTAAGTGTTGTAATTCGTTATCCATGTTGAATTAACCGCTGATAGTCAAGGCTGTTTGTTTTCTTCCGGAAAAGGGTCATGTGATAGGGGTGTGACGAATCAGGGAAGGACACGTCGTGGCTGATAAGACCCAATCAGGAAGCGAACGTGGGTGTCTGCGTCATTGTTTTAAAACGTCTTCAATAAAACGCAATCCCGAAGTTTGCAAACTAAAACAGGGTCAGCAGCTTTTTCAAAAGGCTCAGTTTCAGGGGTTTAGTGGGTTTAGTAACAAAAACGTATTAGTGTGGATGTAGCCTGAATGTAAAGACCAAATACAGTAATAACAGTTAATATAGAGGGGTTAGAAATTAAAGGAATTAAAGGAAAAACCAACACTAGCTATCTTAGTAAGGTGTTGGGCCACCACAAGCCTTCAAAACAGCCTCAGTGCTGCTTGTCATAGATTCTCCAAGTCAGTACTAGAGGGATAAACGCAGTTCTTCCAAAATATCAATTGGTGTTTTGGTAATGGTTGAGGGGAGCGCTCCCAAGTCTCCCACAGGTGTTCAACTGGGTCAAGATCTGGTGACTGTGAGGGCCAAGGCTTATGACTCACATTGTTTTCACACTCATCAAACCATTCAGTGAGCCCTCGTGCCCTGTGGATGGAGGCTTTGATATTCTAGAAGAGACCACTTCTATCAGGAAAGAAATGTTTCATCATATGGAGACAAAAAGGTGATCACTGAGAATAACTCTGTATTGACTTGCAGTGACCTTACCCAACTTATGCCACTAAAATGCCCCCACAGAAGAACAGAGTTATCATCGTCCTCACTGTGAGGGTCAAGTTCAGGCCTGTACCATCCTCTTGGGATACGCCACACATGCACTCACCCACTTGTCGAAAATATGGTGAAGGATGACTCATCTGGCCATCTCCCCTTTTCTTCCACATCTTTGAGTTTGTACCACTGAACTTTCAAATTTGCATTCATCTTTATAGGATGTATAGGGTTTACACATCAGGCAAGTAGTCGTAATGTGTTTCTCCGCGTCTTTAGTGCTGCATTCAAGCAGCCAAACAGACAAACCAAACGATTAATAATGTTTACCATCACTCATCTGTATATAACCAGGTAGGAAAAATATTTCCAAAGCAAAGATAGTTTGACACAAAAAAAATCACAATGCTAAATGCACATTAGGTTTAGACATATGTGGCCTAACTATTGAGTCTTAGATGTCCACATTTGTTCACTTTTAACTTCACTTACGGCTGCTAACAGAGCTGTCCACAGAACTAGAGGTACAGAGGGTTTTAGTCACACATGGTGTATTGTAGAAGGTAATGTAGTCAGTGAATGTCCTCTCAAATACAGTAAAACAAGCCTGTGTGTGTGTGTGTGTGTACTGTATCTTTAAACATTTGTCAATGTGCGTTCCACGGAGCTTGAAAAACCAGGCACTGGCACTGACCACGCTAAGGTCACAGCCCTGAAAGAGACGGCCCCTCGCTCTCTTCAGGGACCGCAGTCACAGCTGGTGCGGCTCCACCAGCGTTCACACACCGATGATTATCCACTCGGGGGTCATTGTGCTCCACATCTCTCCCCTGGCCTGGCAGTCCGTCACGGTCGCAGCTGGTCACACATGGGTGATTCAGGGCTCTGCGGTGTTGATAAGCATGCTGCTGTGGAGGTGCTGATGAGGTGAAGGGTACTTGTGAGTTTCACTTTGGCTTTAAATAGAGAAGAAGAAGAAGTGTACCGTGTGCGATTGTGTCACGCAAGCCGTAAGTGCATATCTGGATGTGTTTTATTATGGAACACTAAATAATATATCTGATGGTTGTCAAAAAGCTGTTGACCAATACCAGTGTACTGGCTTTCAGATCTAATACTCCATGGTATTAAGTCATGGAGCCATTCACAGACATTATGTGACAGCTTAATAAATATGCAAAACTCCCTTGAACCTACACCCAGAGACCATGCCTCCTCCTCTGGCTCATTCATTTTGAGAAGGGGGTTTCAGGTTTTCAGCTGGGTGTGGTGGCGGCCACCTGCTCCTCCTATCTTAATCGCTGAATTGATTTCATTACTGGAATAATTGGATGGCTTCGATGACTCTGAAGGAATTCGAACCACGTGAAGGGTCAGTGTTGATGGTTGACAGTCCATTCTTCTGCAGGCTGCTGAAGGATTATTGTTTCTACATAATGTTGGTTCTTTTTGGAGAGGAAGCAATACAGTCCATGTAATTAGAGAGAGGTCAGATGAGGAGAAAAGATAAAGAGGATTTACATAAACAACCTCTTAAGAAACCCAGGCCTAGAACATAAAGCAGTAAGTAAACATAAACGTTCACCCCCACCAATGGCAGTGGGCTTCCATGCAAGGTGCAGTGTCTTGCCCAAGGACACTTTGGCATGTGGACCGGAGAAGCCGGGGATTGAACCGCCAACCCTGCGATCAGTGGATGACCCACTTTACTTCCTAAACATAATTAGGTAAACCATGAAGTAACTGTGATGGTTCATGCTTCAAATATTCACACCTGCTTGATTAATTCGTTCTGAACTTAACCCTTGAGTTTTGTTGAGCTGGCTTTACATCCTTATTGTTTGGGGTCCTTCAGACCCCACTGCTGTTTGTGTAAAAAAAAAAAAGAATATTGGCAAAATCAACCAATTTTTTTCCTTCACATATAAATATATAAATATAAATGTACTGAATAAATATAAATATAATATACATGCATTGACGAAATATGGAAATTACCATAAAGTATTGTTATTATATGAAGTAAGGAACTATTCCATGTTAAAAGAGCTATGCATGCATGTATAAGCATGTATATATATTTGGTTCACTCCATAACTCTGACTCAGACAGTAACTTCTGTCTCTATGCAGTTATCTGAAATCCTTGTTTTGCATAGCAGTTCTGCAGCTAATTGCATTCACTGTATTTTTATGACATGTATATTTTGCTAATATCAAGTCAAAATCTGTCCCTTTTATAAGTTCAGTGTTCTTTTTGCTGTTCCATAGCACATTGTTAAAGAATACGTTACGCCTTTGGTGGTTGCCTCCTGTAATTGTCTGTCAGTTGCTCGCTGGCTGGAAAACAATGTAAAACATGAGAGCCAAGCCATCGCACACACGCACACACACACACACACACACACACAGAGTGTGACATGTTTATATTAATAATTGCAGTCTCATTGTTAGAGTTTAAAATATATGCTTTTGTTCCACAGCACTGCTTGCCAGAAAAGTGCCTGTCTGAGAAATCAGCAACTCTGGGAAGAAAGTTAGAAAAATAACAAGGAAGTAGGTTGTTGAAGAAAACGATGAAGAAACAACTAAGGTGGTTTGTGCCACTGTCAGAATCTATCACTACGTACGCCCAGTTCTTTACGAATTCATGAACAAGCAAGAACAATGCTTGAGAAGGTCAAGTAATTTTCATGAGTGACTAGAGGGGAATAGTCGCAGCCGAGTGTGCTGTTAGCCGGGATAATTTAAAGGGGGAAAAAACTGGCCTGTCAACACTTTTAAGTGAAAGTGATAAACCTGCGACCAGAGGGCTGTTCCACAAACGTTATCAGTAAACACAAGCTTATTTCAGTAGGCTAGGTTTATTTTCAGAAAATGTGCTTCCAGGAGGCAGTTTTTAATAAATTGAAGCTGAAAACACGTTGCTTCAAGTCTATCTTAATCTGTGTTACAGTTGTCCGACACAGCTGGAGAGTGGCATTTTGTTCACATTCCTTTTTATGACACTGTAGATGGCTCCCAAAGCTCCAAAATATAAATCTCTAGGCTACTGCCTCCTCTTTCCTCTTTGTGTTGGTGCCTCTGCATGGGAAGCTGTCCTGGTATAGCAGGGAAAAGAGTAAAGCCTCTCCTAAACTCACAAATTGATATCACCTATGTGTTCAGTGTAAATGCAACAGTGCTCGAAGGCTCAAGGGCTGAAACTTGTTAAAAGACAAATGTTTTAAATATAACCTGTGGTAGAGGCATTTCTGTAGCCAGGAAAATAAGACTCACATTTCATTGGTAAATTAGTTGACTGACACGTTTGTTATTTACTCATGTGCATAAGTAAAATAGTAAAGTTATGCCAAATCAGAGCTATATACTTGGTTCCCAAGAAACCAAGTGTGTCCATATTGTCCTTGGAGATATCCAGATCCAGATATGACAGCGTCCTCATTGCTTGCAGTGAAGGTGATCCATTTCTCCCGTATTCTGGGGATGGTCCTCCCCACATATCCCCTAAATCCATCCATTGTTTAAGACTGGGAGGTTCCTTTTTATACTAGTTTTTAGCTATCACATTTCTTTTGCAGGCAACCAGTCGTACAGAGATACAGTCACTTCTTCACACAACTTCTTCTGTTATCAATCCAAGATACAATATCTTACGGCCCTTAGGAATTTCATAAAATGTCTCTAAGGGTTAAAGATATATTCTCCCAAAATATAGTAATCTTTTCACAGGACCAGAACATGTGGGAATGATTAGCAGTCATATGCTCACACAATCTCCGCAACATTGTTCTTATAATGTTACAAATAGCGGGTTATTTCCTCAGACCTTCAGAGACTGCAGACTTACAGAAACTGTGCATTACAGCCTCAAAACCTCCATGTGAAAGCACTCATGTACAGCAGAGACTCTGACAGTGAGATTGCGGGCGGCGGCGAGAGAATAATTAACTGGTTTATAAACATGATCAGGGCTGGATTACCAAATAGGCAAAGCAGGCTACTGTCCTAGGGCCACAATCACACAGAGGTCTCTTGTGAGGATGGTCTTGTAGTAGTCCAGGCGTGAGATGACAAGCGCCTGGATGTGCACCCATCTTAAGTGTCATAAAATATAAAATAAATAAAATTAAAGAAATGGAACCACTGAGAAAATTCTACATTTTATGGCCACGACTTATTACTACTGTAGTCTGAAAGACATTTATCCCACAGCATTTCCATTATGTGAAGGCTATTACAGTATGTCCCTTGTACACATCACGTACTATATTCCAGAAATGGCAGCACTGATTGAGTGCTTTCTTATCTCGCATAATAGACAGAGAAAGAAATGGAAACTATCTCACTAAACAAATAAGCTACTTTAATAGGGTTCTGTCACTCTCCAAATTTGTATAATTTCATATTGCATGTCAGTTTATACTTAGAATTTGTAGATTGGATTACATATTAATATAATTTGGGGGAAGTGCCCATTTAAAGATTATATTAATGCATTTATGCTGCATTACCCAGTTCACTGTGAGGAGAAATTTAAAAGGCAACCAACAGCCGATCCAAACTAAGAATGTAACAATTCGATTTTGAGCGTCTTTGCTGACTGAGTTCTGTTCATGTCCATGCCCTTCCCTTCTATAGTCAGAGGTGAAAAAGAACTTGTAAACTTGTGAAACCTTTGTGAGCAGCTGCTGCCCTAATCTACTAAACTCAATGTATATGAGTAGTAAACCTCATCAGTGTGTATGGATCAGTATGGATCTGTACAGAACGTTTTGAGGAAAACTGCAATCTTTCGGACTAATATTGTAATAACTGATTATTTAAATCGCAATTCTTTTCTATAAATTAATCTACAAGCCTGAAATAAACAAGATACACTTGGATTATCACCAATTTGTACATGAATAGAATTATAATAGTTACTTGGTGAGGTTGTTGACGTGGGTCAATCCAGTCAGTCAGAAAAGTTTGGAATGTTTTCATGACCAGAGACTTTGTTAGTGGTATACTTGACATGAAATATAATCACATATGCCACACTTTACAGTGTAAACCATTACTGAAAAATATTCACATATGATCATGACATTCAGAAGGCGTAACACTTATTCATACCAGCTGCATAGTTGCTACCACTGCTGATAGCTTTAACGTTACACTGTGCAGCTTAAGCTAACATAACGTTGCTGCTTAAGCTAACGTAACGTTAGTTTATCAGACTGACAGCGCAAACTACTTTGAAGCCCCAAATACTGTTCCCGATTCAGAGCTTTTAAGGTGAAGCTTAACATGATAATGTGCATCACAGTTTAACATCATAGTTTTTCAGACAACTCTGTCCCTTGTCTGCCATTTACACTATTCAATTCAATTCAATTCAGTTTTATTTATATAGCGCCATATCATAACAAAGTTATCTCAGGGCACTTTTTCGAGTAGAGCAGGTCTAGACTGACTCTTTATATTTACAGAGACCCAACATTTCCCACCATGAGCAAGCACTATGCGACAGTGGCAAGGAAAAACTCCCTTTTAACAGGTAGAAACCTCGAGCAGAACCCTAACACTAACAACTACCAAGCTACCAGCTAGCTAACAGTCCAAAGGTGACGAGAGGCAATCACGAAGGTGCCACTCTGTTGGTCTTTTTTGAACAGCAAAAAGACAGCCCACAAGTAATTTTTTTCAAACAATGAAATTATACCGTGTGGTGTATCTTCTTGGGCAAAACCATCTTTGACCAAGTGTAACTAGTAAAGACCATGGATGTATTATAAGAACTGGATACCAGACGCAAGGATGGCGCCTATTCACTTGAGTGAAAAATGTGTATAAGCTCATAGACATTGGGATGACGTCACAAACTTTAAAATCGCTTTTCTGGGCTCTGAGAAAGTTTTACAAATATAAAACCTTCATGGTTTAAAACACCAAAGATGTAATAATTTATCTTGTTTGCAGTTCCAGGTATCCTATCAAATGTTTTACAGACGTCTCTTTTGTTATGGTGATCTTATGGAGGGAAAATGCTTTTTGAGTTGCAGGGGATTTTTTTTGTTTCAATACGAGTGGCCACTTGGACAAATTGGCAGCAAGACTGAGTGGCGGTGCCGTATCCAGCTCTCTTAATACATCCATGGTGCAGACACTAAAACACAGAAAACATATTAACCAGACAACAGCCAAGATGTCTTTTTTGTTGTATGTCTGAGTACATTTTCCAGTCACAGTTGTCATTATAGCTAGTGAAATCAGTGGCTTAAGCTTTGACTTGCTACAGTTTATGAAGGCCCTGTTAATTATGTACGTTATAATTCAAATAGTGGCTCCTGCAATTCAAAAATTTGACTTTTTCAAATCACAATGAGTAATCACACGAAAAATGATTGATTGTTCAGCCCTAGATCCAAGTGTAAAGTGTAAATGCCCCGTTTACCTGAAAGTGTTTTCTTTTTCAATGTTTGGGACATTTTGGGCATTTGTGCTGTGTGGCTGACAGGTGGGAGTCATTTTAACAATAACCAATAATGGAAAACAGTAAGAAATGAGAAAAGAATTTTGAATCTCTCCAAAATCAGCACAGTATTGTTTGTTTTAACTATCAATTCTCTGTGTTCGCTGTTATGTCCTTTAACACCTGTAGTGGCTTTGACCCTTTCTGTTTTAAGGTGGACTGCTCATTAAGATGAATGACAAGTGTTGCTGCATGAACTTGAACAAATGGTGCTGCTTCTCCTGTCACTGTGAAATTGCTATGGCCATGCTATACAGTATACTGTCGTGGTCCGATGACAAACACATATCTCCACTTTCCCCGGTTTTAATATTTTGTCATATTATTATACTTTCAAAATATGAGGAATCACAGTTTCTGTGAGAATAAGATACAAGTAATAGATACACCTGGTGTTAAGCTATAAGATTAAGATTCAGTCAGTGAAATGAAAGAATATCCCTTATTATAAACCGCAGCTGAAGCCACGGTTCTCTCCCGGCTAATCCCACAGACACGCTCCTCATTTGACTCAGATGAAAGGCAAATGAGGTATCATTAACAAGGCAACAAATTGTAGCACAAAGCTCATGTACGGTTCGCTGTAACACAGACCCCTCCTCTCTGAGGGAAAATACCTTAACAACACTAAACCACAGCCAGGATTATGGATATCAGTTTTTCCTGTAAACGCCATTGGATCTCTAATGCAAGATTTCCTTTGGGAAATGCACACCTTTGTGTGCCCATATTTGTTGATGAGTACTGTACAACAGCTGGAAATGTGCCTTGCACATAAAGGGGTGTCAGAATTAATACGGTGCTGCATGCAAGCAGGTTGGGGCTATAGGGGATAAGCCTTTAGAGAAGCGCGTGTTTTACTGTGCCTATTTATCCTAATGGGTGGAACCCTCAGGGGAAAGATTTACAGGGCTTCCCTGCAGCAGCTACTGCTACGGGGAGGATGTGAGCCGTGACACCAATGTGGTGAGGAATTCAGTGCTTAGAACAGGATAGACAGGCTGTTAACTTAACACCAGGTCAGGTGGCATGGTGCCAGCGATGCTCCATGTACTAATGAGAGAAACAGTTTGAAATGAGTTGTGCAGTGTGATTTCTTCCTAGTTGTTTGTGAATTATCCCCAGGGTATGACGGGGCAGAGCGGTGTATTAACAGGATGTGTGCAGCCAGATACCTATTATCCCATATGACCAGATACATAATGCATTTATGGGCTACTATTTAAATGTTCATATTCTCTGTTTGTTTTTCTGGATCGCTTATCACCCTCATATTATGTGACATGTCAGAGGTTCAGTTAGATGAAGCATTCTAGTTCCACTGCTGATGTTAGCATTATAATCTGCTCTAGGCAACCTTTAACTGAACATTCCTGGCTCCACGTGGCAGAGGTAACTGTCTGAAAAATATGAACTTCAATAGCCACAAATTCTGCAAGATGATGTTAGTAAACTGCACACAGCAAAATGGTTATATACTGTACCAAGGCCAGTCTATGATGCTTGAGAGAGCACACAAAAAGGACAAGAGAAGCCAACGTGGATTTCAGGACAGATCCTCCTTTTGTTTTTGCTTTTATTTTTAATGTCAGGTCGTAGATATTGACACGAAATGTGAGGGCATGTATTAAAGGCCTGTGGTAGGAGAGATTAAGTGACACACTCACACTCTAAATTCGGGAGGATGCAATGCTCCTCTGTATTGCAGCCCCACTTTGGTATTCAAGGTATAAAGCCTTCATAAACATAACTACAATTTTGAACCCAATTAACAGGTATTTTCTAACTAATTCAGTTATTTTTTAGATTGATTTCCAACATTACAGGCAGCCAATGTTTTTTTTTTTTTTTCATAAAATCATATTGCAGAGATTTGAAACCTGCTTGATATAGGCAAACCACAACAATAAACAACTGACCACCACAAGATTATCATCATGTGGTGCTGCATCAAAAATTAGTTGCAAGGCCCCTCCTGCCCTGACAGATGCCTGGACCCAGACACCAACCAGTACTCTGGTGGAACACTACCTGTGTTAGTTTAGTTTGATTAAACACATCTCTATTTAGGATAATGTGCACCATGTGAGCACAATATAAACTAAAATTAAGTCTTAAAACCAGATTTACTTGACACAGGGACCATGTACAAGAAAGGGCTATACAGGATATGATAATTTAGAGGTACAATTTCTAAACAAATGTGCAGTTATCTAATTTACATACAACCAACAGACAAACAGTGAACCTCATGGGTGGCTGAGGCTCAGGAGGTAGAGCGGGTTGACCCCTGGCTCCTCCTGTCCACATGTTGATGTGTCCTTGGGCAAGAGCACCAAGTTGCTCCCGATGGACAATGCCATGCCTTGCATGACAGCTCCGCCACCAGTTATTACACAAATTATTAAGTGTTTTGTCCTTTAATGTAGAATAGCGATATATAAGTGCAGTCCATTTATCATTTAAAATGTAAAAAAGATTCTTACATTGTTGCGGTTTTACAGGTGGTACTGTCTGTGGCACTTTTTCTTGGCCGGGTCCAGTAAAGATGGTTCCTTGGCAACATGACAATGATAAGACTCCAGGATGATGTAGACGTGTACTCTAAGGTGTGTCTGTACACTGTGACATCACTGTTGGGTGTGGTTACTGGTGCAACAGAGCACACCTCTGACCACACCCAACCGTCACAGATGCTGGGTGTGGTCAAGGTGCAACAGACGAAAGAAAGCAAATTTTTAGAGGTGTGAGTGTACATACAAAATCAATGAAAAGGACAGTGCAAATTGAAATAAAAAAATCAGCACCAATTCCACTTCACAAACTTACAGAGATGAGATGAAAAAGGAAAGAGACTGGAGGGAAATAACAGAAAGAACTGGAGTTTCTGGTGAGTTCTGAACACAAACACACAGGCACACTCCCACACACATGGTTGGTGCATCTGTTGCTAGCTATAGCTTACAGACATTACAGCTAATGTCTGTACAGTTGGTACATTGTCTGGTTGGGACAAATAAACACAATCCAGCAGTCAAATTTGTGCGAACGCCTTCTGTCTGAACATACCATTACAACTTTCACCAAGAAAGGGCAGAGAAACGCTGCCTTTCAGCCTACGGTTAAGTTACTTTTTAAGGAACTGATAGTCGTCTACCAGAAAGCACTCATGAGTAGTAAAGTCTCTGTGTGTCAGCCCTGTGATTGACTGGCGACCTGTCCAGGGTTTACCCCGCCTCTCGCCCACTGTCAGCTGGGATCCGCTCCAGCCCCCAGCGACCTTCTAAGGACAAGTGGTTATAGATAACGGATGCCTGGAAGGAATACAAAAACTTTCAGAATGCTTCAAAACGGTAATTTGTGATGTAAAATATACATGATTTTCAGCTAATGTGCTAAAACATGCTTAATCACTGGTATGTTATGACCAGGTGAACAAAACCTCTATTTCTAAATCCATGTGAAATCTGTGAAGTCAGAGATTTAAATACAGAATTTTGATGACAGACTTCAGATAGCTGCTGTCTCAATGATGGCATGCCAAGAAAAAATAAAACTCATCATCTTTAATTCAATCCTGCCATGAGCTGGACAGCTGGAGGCACAGTCTACACTTTGCCTATGTGCCTTTTCCTGCTTGAAACGATTCTCCCCGTCCTGCACCCCCAACCCCACCCACACACACACTCCAGGGTCCTAAAACCTTGAAGTGAGCATAATTCAGAAAAACAACCACAGACCAAACTAACACAGCAAAAAATACTTTTCTGTATGTGTGCCACAGAAGCATACGCGAATCAAAATTTTTCATAACTATTTGTCAAAAAGCGATAGACTTGGATACCATGAAGATGATGGCTTTGTGTAATTACTCTTTTACCACCATGCCAAGGATAGGAATGTTTTGCCAAAATCAATATGATTATGGTGATGCAAACACTCTTCGCCTGCAGCAGAAAGAATGGATTTGTAAAGGATATATTTCTCTTATTTCCCATACAGCAGAGAAACAAACACCGTAACAGAAGGTCAATAGAAAATTCACAATACTTTAAATTGTGTTTTAGCAGCGAGAGTAACACAACTGTCCATGCATCACATACAGCTAGAAAAACATGCCCCGGGGCTGGAAAACACATTAACCCATAATAGATCACAAATAAAGAATGATAACCCACTTAATGGTCCACACTTGCCTGGGCGTGAGCGGTGGCTGCAGTCTGAGAAAGCGGGTTAAAAACAGGCTTTGTCTTGTTGATGACAGCTGTGTTGTTTACTGCCAGGCAAAGCCAATTATTAAAAAGTTAATGTCATGTTCATGTCTAAGTGGCGTGGTTTAATAATATGGAGCCATGTTCAGGTGAGTGGAAGGTTCACAAGGTTAACCTTTATTTCTCATTTTTGTTCTCATCCTTTCCTGCACACTTGGATTAAATGGCAGTTTAATTTCTTTGTTGACCTTGCTGTCCAGCTGACCTTTATCTCTAAGGTTTTTGTACTTAGAGATAAAGGTCAGCTGGACAGCAAGGTCAACAAAGAAATAAACCTTACACTGATCCTGTTTTAACATTATGACCATAGACAGGGGCAGATTTAGTGATTTGGGGGCCCAAGCCAAACTCAGGCATGGGGCCTCCCTCATGCTTTATTTTCATTTTTTTTCTAATATATATAATATACCTAAATTTACCTAACGTCTGTTCAAGGTGGAGCTAATTTTAACTACTTCAAATGTTGCTTGATAGTTAAAACTATAGTAATTCATCAAATTTTATTAGTTGATCACATGTTGTATTAAATCTGAAAGTAAACAGTTACAAGCTGTCAGATAAATGTATTGGAATTTAGTATAAGTGGAGCAGAAGTATAAAGTTGCATAAAATTGAAATATCCAAATAATGTACAACTCAAATACTGTACTTGAGCACAATTGTACTTGACTATTTTAATTTCATGTCTGTTTATATTTTTACTCCACTACATTTTTGTAACTGTGGCCAAGCTAGTTGTTTCAGGGGGTGCAAGAGAAAAGTAGATTTCCTTTGGGAGTTTTGTCCTACTTTCCCTCCCATTTTTCCTTTGAAATTCCCACTGTGATGACTCTGTTTCAGTGTTTGACATTATGTTCAACTGCGCGATACCTCAAGGGCGGCGAGACCTTAACAACAATGGTAAGGTGGCTTGTTTAGTGATGGAATAGTTCATTAGTTAATAGTTAATCTGTGCGGGGGAGCCGCAAATTGACGATGATTAAAGAAGCGCCTCGAGGAGAGAGCCGTATAGATGAGAGACGTGTGAAAGCGAGGTATCAAAAAGCTAGCGGGTCACCTGACTCGTGGCTCTGAATAGTTTCAAGCGGGAGATTTAGATCACAGCAGGAATCACCAGCAAACAGTGACTTTAAATTACTTGCACAGCCTTGCAAACTAGTTTTGTATGTAAATTAATATTTAATGTTTGAAATATTAAGTATTTGTATTATTAAATTATTAATTATGGAAGACAAATTATATCACAGTGAAACATTACTGTGTTTGTTTACTACTATCACATCCCATTTAATCTTGCTGACTTTCAGATACCGATATGAATAATTGATCCATCTATTTAATTGTGCAGTTATGCAATAATGTGAATAGCCTGCATAAAAGTCCTTATATATTCTCATATACTCAGGTAAACTTGATTACATTTCTACTCGTTCATTGTATCAGGAGTATACTGAGGGATACGGAAGCTGAGAACGGCCATGTTTGCAATTATTTTTGACAAGGACTGAATGTTATCTCTAACAGAAAGACATAATGCAATTTCTGCCTTTGTTAGACCTTGATTGAAGTAGAGTTTGATGCCATGATTAGTAATGGGTACTCCTTGATCTGACATTTTCAGCTTAAATCTGCATGCTGACATGGCACTTGGAACTACTCCACAGTCCGCTGTTGCAAAAAAAAGAAAAAAAGAAGCCTCATAGAGTCAATGGAGATGGTCGCCACTATCTCTCACAATCCACTCTATATAAAATAAGCGGTGATGCACCCTTCTTATTTACATTACAGAGTTTGCTACATTTTATAAAAGTGACGTAAAATGACTGCTGGCATAGATATATTTTTGGGACCAGGATTCTAAAAAGAAAGACACATTGTCAGACCTACAAGTGGCACCTTGTTTACTGGAACACAACTGGCTCAGATCTGCGACTGTCAGGGAAAAGTATCTCAGGCAACAGATTGAACTGTCTTCAAAGTGCTCATCAAAAGACAGGGATTGATCTTTGTGATTGCGCGGATTTCCTCTATCTCCTTCATCTTCTAAATCCAAACAATCTCTTAAATCGTATACACTTTCTGCAGCCACTCAGTCGCCTCTGCAGTATCTGTTGGATCCGTGCTGGCCTTCAAAAGCTCCTTTTCAATTTTCTGTGCATTATGAGTCTGCAGTGACAGCTTCGTGAAAATCAAGTCAAAATCAAGTGCTACGATATGTTCCTGCAGATTTATTGAAAAAGGGTAAAATGCTGCCATGTTGTCCACTACTGGGGTGAAAAATAGGAAGGCGGAAACATCCTGGAAAAGATGAAGCAGTTACTGAAAATTGCTGATGTTGGCGGCAGTAGAGTAGGTTCAGTAGAAGAAAAATGTGTCGTGGGCACACAGGGAATGATTAGTTACTCCAGAATGTGGATTATATGCCTTATGGGAGCAGTCCCCTTGGATACTGTGTCACATTAACGGCCTACTTAGGTTCTAGGACAGTAATGAATCTTGTGAGTCCACTGATATAGTCCCACTAACCACTGTTTCATGGATACTATGTTATAGCAAGACTAAACGTCCACCCTAGTTTGAACCTGTGATGCTCATTACACACCAGAAAAGAAAATTGCTGGATGACTGAACAATGGGGAGACAATTTAGCTAAATTTTAAATCATACGTTTGTCCTGAGGGTGGTGCCTAAATCGAATTCCCTGTAAAATAGCTGTTTCGTGGCATTTCAGACTCAGCTTGTTAGCTCTGTTTTGTTAGACTTGGCTCAATTGTAATCAGTCTAAGTCCCTGTTCAGGCTGACAATGAGCGCTTCGCAAGCAAGGATTCCTGGTAGAATATATTGTAACATGAATGGCATAATTCTATTGTTTACCTGCAATAGTAGATGGAGGATAAAATTATTGTCACAGTAATAAATGTGCAATCCTGCCTCTTAGTATTGTAAACTGATGTACAGTGTTTTGGCAAATTTTTGAATTTATGGATTTATTACTCAAGCTAGAGACATCCTGTATCGTATATCATCTCACCAATACCCGTAGCAACACATGCCAACCACTGCAGATGTTGTGTTTTTGTTTTTTTTAATTCTCTTTTTATTAAAATATATAGAGGTCCAGACAAACAATGTGATCATTGTAACAAGACATAGAAGCCTTATCTATCCAACTCTTCTGTGAGAACAGTTGTAACTGAAAATAAATCTGAGTAACAATATGATACAGAAGCAAGTAAGGACCAACAAAATAATATATAATATAATATAAAATATAGGTATAGAAAACGAAATATATAACTGAAAAACACTACTTAAATAGAACAAGAATGTACCTTCATGATACTCATTTACCTCAAAAACAGAAACAAAATTTTAAAAAGGACAGAAATTCACATTAAACAAATGATGGATGAGGTGTAATGAACAAAATCCAACTCTCCCATATTTAAAAAAAAAAATCCTGTTGCAGTCTAATAGAAAACGTTATTCTTTCAATCCTAAAAATATCAAATAATGTCAAGTCAATCAATTGTAGGTATTTCTGGTTTTAGCCACTAGACATTGTGTTTTAATGCTATTTTGGGTAGGAGCTTCTGCGAAGATGTATTTTGTCACACTCAGTGTATTTGCACCAGCCTTATCATGCTAGCTTTAGCATAATATCATGCTAAGCTATCAACCTCCTAGCATAACTCTTAGATTTGCACTAATCAATATTTTTACGTTAACAATGGATCAAATGACAATGTGAACAGTGTCGCTCCTAGTGACAAACCCACAGAGAATTATCACCTGACTCTGCACTTCCCCTCAGCTCTATGCTTAGCATGTTAGCGTCTTTCAGCTCATCGTTTTGGTTTTAGGCCTGCAATTTTTCTGTTTTGGTTCAGCCCGTTTTCAGCCATCAGCAGGAAGCTGTTTTAAGCCAAAAAGCTCTGATAAACTTACGGCACAATACCTGCCCAGCACCAAATAGCAAACAGACAAAGTTATCTACTAGCTAGTAAACACGGTGGAGCATTTAGCAGATAAAGAGCCAGAGACTTTCCTCAGGAGATGTTGGAGTTCAAAACAGAGCCAAAAACAGAGTGACTATCAGACAGAAACACAACTCCAAATGAATGTGAATGTTGCTTCGTGTCTGCTGGATGTGTAAATGGGCAACAGTTTGCTAACATGTTCGTTTTTTAAGGATGTCATGTTATGTTGTTTTTACAGCTTGTTCTGCTACCACAATTGGGCAAAAAAAAAAAAAAAATCAATATATCCAGGCTTAAAGTACAGGTGAGTGTGACAGAAATTCAGTCATTAGTTTTAGAGGTCATCCACTGGGGACCATGAATGTGTCGTAATGTAATGTACAAGACATGTCACTCTTGACCAATGTTTTGGACTGACAGACTAACAAGCCGACTGACTGAACTTCCGTCAATGCCAGCAGTGTGGTTCAAACTACGACTTAACCACAGTATGCGGTTGCTTTTTGTTATTTATTTATTTTTTGCATCAGGACCATGAACAGTTTGAATGGTTCATTCTAGGTAATGCACAGCCTTGTCTCTTTAAAAAGAGGTTAACTCAACCACTAGGTTCAAGCAGCATTCTATGAACACAGCAAACATGAATCAACCTGGGGGGCACAACACTTTTTTTCTAACCTTGATAAGAAAGGGCCCGCGAGGCTCCTCAAAAAGCCTCTGTCGCTTCTAATCACTGACATATTGTGCAGGCAGGGAGGAAATTTGTGGGATTTTATGCATAGTCAGTTCCGATGATCATCCTCCCCATTGTCGCTGTCCGTGGCGCTGAAATGACAGCATCATTATTGTCTCTTTGAGCACAGTGGCGACATGGCCTCGTTCCCCCTGGCCTGATGAAATAGGAGCTATAAGAAAGGACCGGCAGTGGCAGCGGCGATGATTGCACTCTCTCTCTGGGTTCAGGCACAGTTATGTGTGATGGTTTCCCTTTATGCATACACGTGCTCAGATCTGAGAAAACGCCACCCACAGAAGCTCAAACTTGATCAGGAAATCAAACACATTACGGTACTCTGTTTGATTAATAAGAGAACAGTACAAAGACACCAGAAAACCGACTAGTCACAAATTATGGAGCTCTAAATAAAATACATACATACAGAAAAAGATGATCTCACAGCATCTCTGAATCATGAGGATCTTTTTTTCCAAGGTGTTATTGAAATTACCATGCTGGTACATGACTTGCTCGTTGCAGCTGGTGGCAACTCTGCCCTGACAGATTGCTCATATGTAAATGTCATTTAGGTGAAAAGCAGACAACAAGAATAACTCATTAATTTTGGTTAGAAAAGCATCAACATCTTTTGCATGTTAAACACACTGAATTGTTTTTGCAGTGCAACTATTAGTGGGTCATCATCATCAGAAAATGCGTTGGCAAATATTTTGATAATCAACTCATTATTTTGAGTCATTTTTAAAGAAAACCTGCCAAAATTCTCTCATGTGAGGATTTTCTGCTTTTCTCTGTTTTATTGTAAACGGAATATCTTTGGGTTTTGGACTGTTGGTCGGGCAAAACAAGACATTTGAAAACATCAACTTAGACTCTTGGAAACTGGGATCGACATTTTCACTAATTTCTGATGTTTAATCAATTAATCAAGAGAATAATCGTTAGTTGCAGTCCTAAATGGCACTTTTCTAATCATACCAACAAAACTAGTATCAGTTATGATTGTTTAAGGCATTCATTTAGGGTCGCATGCTGGCGACCTGATGAATATAAGTCCAATATTCACTCTCCTTTTAGCTCTGATTTGGTCTCCACTAATGTCTGAAAAATATATCTGGCTCTTTAACTGCTAAATGCTCCACTATGTTCACCAGCTAGTCGCTAACTTTGTCTGTCTGTCGTTTGCTGCGGAGCAGGTAGCATACATTGGGTTTGTAGAGCTAGCTGAAACAGCAGCTACTGTTTCAGCTATGGCTGAAAATTATGCTGATAAGAGCAGTGAGAGTGAACCAAAACAGTAAGATTGTGGGCTTGAAAGCTGTCTTCTTTTTCACTGCCTTTGTTGGCGCATTACTACGTTTATTTCACACCTTACAGACACAAACTTTTGATCAGCGGAATAGCATGAAATTGACAGCAGGAGTGTGTATCACGCTCATGCAGGTGTCTTCTACATCACATCCAGTACGTGCATGCATTTTTTTCCTATCAATCCCTTGTGAGTGGGTATTCAATCTGTATCCAGTTGCAGAAAAAAATGATTGTCATAAATAGTATCAAAAGTAGGGTTTGATCTTCTTAAAGGTTATAACTTTGATATACTTCATCAAAACTACAGTATACACCATAACTGGTGAGGATGTCATTATATTTCAAAGTCTTGATTGGGTGTGTAACCCCTCGATCCAAAAATGTCAACATCCTCTTATGTCTCCGGATTTTGCGGTGCTGCTTTCACAGATGAGGCTCCAGACTTGTTAATGAGATCTATGGGCTATGCTCAAGTGACTACAACAATAATTGCCTGCACACCAGTGCAGATCCTGTTGCTTTGCTTTTTGTCGGCTGGCAGGCATCAGCAGCGCCACCCACGAGCACCTGAAGGAATTCAAGATCTTCATTAAAATGAGGAGAGGGCTCCGGTTTCTTACATCACTGCCCCCCCACCCCACCTTCCCCTCATCACTGGCAACAGGTTTGTGTGAATACATCCATTAAATTGGGTTCCTGGCCTGCAGGGAGTGACAAGCGGAAAGAGGTGTTTGAACCAGGAAAGAAGGATGATGTGCATTTTGGGGGCGACGGGAAAACAGTCCCTGTCGTAATAACATGGCTATTTGGTCTGCTTAAGCCCCAATTTCCACAGTCCAAGCCACTGATGTGTTTCAGACACAGTCAATTTGGGGGATGGCTGATCACAATGAAATAGCTGTGAGAGCTGTCCAGTTTGGAGTGGAAAATTGGCCCAAGAGTAATTTGTTTGCAAACTAACAAAATTATTTCTACAGAAATGTATTTAGTATGTATCAGCCCCTCTGCTCATCCCTTGTGTCCTTCCAACTTTTTAACTGGTTTCATTATCACTCCGTAGCTCCACGGTCGCCTTCTGTCTCTGCCTTTCTGCTTATGCTTTACTCCATGAACCAGCAGCTGAATGGGAACCAGGCAAGCATTATGGCAGCAAGTAAGTCCATCCAAGACTGACTCATTTCC
Source organism: Macquaria ambigua (assembly GCA_008360985.2). Classification (NCBI taxonomy): domain Eukaryota; kingdom Metazoa; phylum Chordata; class Actinopteri; order Centrarchiformes; family Percichthyidae; genus Macquaria; species Macquaria ambigua. The sequence goes on along the minus strand of VMKM01000114.1, from coordinate 435,243 downwards.
CCATGCAGTGCTTCCCATGCCAGTGTCACACACTCCTCAGTCACACTGGAGTTTAGTCAGCAATCCGTAGTAACCATATTCCAGTCATATTATTCACCTCATGCTTCCCTGGACCTGAGCAGATGAGGTCCCTGCAGTCCATTAGCTTCCAATTAAAATGAATCACAAAATGGTTTGAATGCTCATTTAACAACTGTTTTGGCAAGAGGCCAAGAGATGGTCGACTCTGTGGGGGGAAGAAGACATAGCTGCAAGACAGAATCAGCCTCATGTTTTTTTAATTGGATGTAAGCATATAACAAATCCATCTGCTTCATGGAGTTTATGCTCCCCCGATGCATGGATGCAGGCTTAAGGGTCGAGTGTCACATATTTATTCATTTTTTACAAAGATGCTGGTGTAAGAATTTGCATTTTGGGGTCAGATACTCTATATTCGCAACATTATAAACATTGATGACAAAGAAAAAAATGACCTCCCAATAATAACCTAGCAAACACAACACTGTCCTCCGTGTTAAAGGAATAGTTTGACATTTTGGGAACAAATGCTTATTTGCTTTCGTGCTGAGGGTTAGATGAGACTGCACTCTCAGGTCTGTACGATAAATATGAAGCTTACAGCCAGCAGTCAGTTAGCTTAGCTTAGCACAAAGATAAAGTATAAACACAACAACACTTGGTTTTAAGGGGCGGTTATGTGCGGTTATGTTATATGGGGTTATGTATTTCATGGTCTGGCCAAACCACTTCTTGATGTTTTCATTGCAACTTTAGAGGTGCTGGAAGGCCAATTTTGTTATCTTTGGACAGAACCATGCTAGCTTTCCATTCTTTGTGTTAAGCTAAGGTAACCGGCTATTGGCGGTAGCTTTATACTTACTGTACAGACATTGGAATCTTCTCTTCTAACTCTCAGCAACAAAGCAAATAAGTGTATTTCCCAAACTGTCAAAAGGTTCCTTCAGTGCTCTGTACAGTTTTCATCTTAGTGCCGAAGATGAACAATGAGCTCAGTTTCTCTCTGAGACAAGTGATGGCTAGTCTGGTTGATGGACTGATACACAATGTCACACTATTGATTTTACACATCCCGATGCAGTTTCCAGCACTCTTCTCGTCACCAAAGAGCTTCGGGCCACTATCCACTCTGTTGTATTTATATCTCATAATACAGCAGGCCCTTGTAGGATTTACAGGCAGGCACAGGGTGGCTGATATCAGAGAAGTGTAGCTTCCCCTGTTGCCTTGCACTTGTACAAAGGTGTGAGCCTGCGTGGTAGCTGTCATTTTTACAATCTTCCACCTCACAGTGATTCAGGAGGGTGAATAAAGCTGTGGGGCTGTTTACAAGGCAAGTAATAATAGGTGCATTTATGGCATGGATTATACTTTATGCAGGTATCATGATCTAAGCAGCCAGCTAATAAAGTGAAGATGCAACAGTAAGCACTTAAGTACACAGATAACCCCTCAGCTCTCTGGAGCGTTTTAGTGTCTTTCAGCTCATGGTTTTGGTTTTATGGTCTGCAATTTTAATTTTTCGGTTCACCCTCACCGCTCTCATCAACCTCATTTCTAGCGTCGAGTGGCTGTTTTCAGTGAAAAAGCTCTGATGTACCCATTGCCCGCTACCTGCCCAGCACCAAATGGCAGACAAAGTTAACAAGCTGGTGAACATAAGCGCATGGAGCATTTGGCAGCTAAATGTTAGTGAAGACAAAAACTGAGTTTAAAAAGTGAACATTGGACATACAAAATTGACCTGATGATGGTGCTCATTGAAAAGTCAGGGGATCACCAAAGTAATATGGATTCATCCTGTGGGGAACATGAAAATTTAAAATTTAAGAGAAAAGTTATGCTGCACAAAATTATATTTTTTTAGATGTTCCTCTAATCTTATTTTTAAAAAAATCATTTTTCCCCTGCTGACATTTTCATGCCTCTAAAAATTATTCAAATAAAACAGGGAGAAAAATCACTTTTTGGTAGATTTAGTCATACAAAAAGGTTGGGAACAAAGTATCTAGAAGCTGTACAGATATTTCACTTTTACATGCTGGTGGCGCTATAGATAAAAAGTCAAGGGATCAATGATCCAATATTTACAGAGACAGCAAAAATAAAAAAAGAATAAAAATGAATAAATAACACGATCTGGCCATATTGAAAAATATCTTGTTGGAAACAGCACAGGCTGTTGTGTAGAGTGTAGAGGTTAAGACACATATCATATAACTGTAGCATTCCTGGTTCGATTCCGGATCGGGGTCCTCTCTCGTCATGTTTCCTGTCTGCATCCATTTGTGTTTTTGCAAAGAAATGCCAGAAATCATGGCTTGGTTAAATATGCCACAGAAACAGAGACTACCAACTGGGAGATACAGTATTATTATGAAAGGTGGGGCTTACAGTACAGTATATTTCAAGCGTTGTTTTATTATGATTCATGGAGAGCAGCTCCAGAGGGATGAATGGGGGGTAATGAGGAAGAAAACATGACAGGAATCTGCAGCATCACTTTATTCTTACTCTTGCTGCCCCAGCGGAGGAGATGACACAAAGTGAAGTGATTCCCAATTTAAAGGTTCACTGGCCAGGAATGTTAATGTAAAATACACCAATATTACAGAGTAAATCATAAAGGAGGGCTGCAAGGAAAACGTACATCCTATCACTGTCCTCTTTGACCAAATGAGGTTCTGGTGTTGGGTATGAACAAAGGAAAATCAATGTCCCTTTGATAAACATGAGCAAGCTGTGTGCAGTGTACTGACATGGGGTTACAGCTGGTAGAGGTCCAGTGTCTTGCTCATAAGTTTTTGGCTGAGTACTGTGATCCAGTTAGGCTGCATTAAGTGTCACAGCTATCTCTTTTGACTCGTGTGTTTAGTTTTTCATGTCTGTAGCTGTTTTTGTGCGATATTTAGCGCTTGCATTTGTTTAGCTACCTTGTTGACATCATGATGAAGCTAACAAGGTTAAAAAAAAAAACAGTTGAGAGAAATAAAGCTGTAAATTTGGAGGAGAAACAGATGCTGATGTGATTTTATAGTCTTACTGATGCAAACAGCTCGACAATAGCTTTTCCCTGCAGACTCCTTTAACAGGTGAGTCTGTGAGAGAGCATGAGCTGCTGAGACTTGATGGGGATGTGTATCACTGAGTTCACTTATCTATAGGGGATTACCAGAGGCCACTAAAGGGTGTAATGGTGTTAATTACAGAACATTTATGGGGAAAAACACACTGAAAGCAACATAAATTGTCTAATTAATGTGTGTTATTATGTTAGTATAATTATCATGAAGGAAAAACAACAGGATATACACAGGATAAGCTGATCTAGACAATGTATGGAAATAGATAAATGGACAACTGAAGGAAAAGCTTGTGAATTGGGAAGCTACATATATAAAGATTATTTTTTGGGCAATTTACCCTTATTTGCTATTGCAATTTTAGATAGAGACAGAAAACATGGGAGAGAGATATATATAGAGATAGAGATACCATATGCAACAAAGCTTTCCAGCCAGAATGGAACCAATGACTGGTATGCATCTAACCACTAGGGCACCAGAAGAAATCTTTAATGCTAAATCTGAAAGCTGAACTACATGTACTGAATCATCAGTGTCAGGATTTTGCATTGCAGCTCCCAACACTGGTGACTAAAAGCAGCAATAGGCATTTTTGGACCAAACAGTTGTGGGGTCTCCCTGAGAGGAACTGCCCACTGGGGAGCTCCCCTACATACCTTCAAGGGCCTTTTTTTGTTTTTCATACGCACCGCCAATAGGAATGCTGAAGTGACGTAAGTCGGCCGGCAGTTGGTATAGCAACGTCACTTCTACGCGACAACTAACTGTCGGTCCATTTGTCCATGTTTTGGTCCATGTTTTTAAGGCTACCATTACGGGCTGTTGATTACACAGCTAACTTTTTACACAGGTTTTTAAAAATGGCGGTTGCCGGTGCACTTACGTCACTCAAGGTTCCTCTTGTGCTGGGAGAGTACCTACTCCTACCTGAAGTCGTTCTAAGAACTACGATCGTTCCCACTTCTTGCAGTGTGAAAATAATAAAAGGGGTCAGTTAGATTCCATATAAGTTTGATGGTATATTGGATGCAGAAATAGTACAGGATTTTACAACTCTGGAAAGTTATCATGGCGACAATTATTTAATCTTTCGTTGAGACGGTCCCCAGACAGTAGAATTACCATGTTCACATCTCACAGTAATCTACCAGGAATGTGTGCTTGCATGTGTTGCTGGGTAACGTTGCTTTGCGTTGCTGCAAACGTTGAGCCAGAGTCACCTTTTTTTTTACTGGACGACCCCATCCTCACTCCCACTGCCAATGCAGTGGCCACATTGAAATGAATGAGGGGCCGCGGTTGGTTACTAATGTGCTTTTGAAAAGTGATAAGATTTGCTCGGTTTAAAAAGAATACAAAACTAACTAACTACACAGTCAGTGATTTTAATCTCTGTGCTGAACTGCCCAACTCATTCACATTTCCACTAATATTTGTTGTTTGTTAAGTTGTAGATGCGATAACTAGAGTGATGAGCTCAGGAACACAGAGAACATTTTGACAAACAGCGTGTCTTCATCAGAGTAAGACCTCATCCTTCCAGATCCTTGTCTCATTGTCTGTTGAAGCACCGGTTTGAGCTTTGGCTCATATGCAATGACCCCTTTACTAAGTTTGTTGAAACATGCCATGCTGCTGTCTACCCCATTTCGAAATATAAAAGATTACAGGCCAAGGCTGAATCTTTGGCGTGCTTCTGAGCAAAGCCACAGAGGAGTGAATCACGGCTTTATCCATTGCTGCAGAATATCAGCTGCCTTGGTCAGTGGATGTCCTCAGTGCCCACTCACAGACAGGACAGCCAGCCATCTCCTTTCGCTGTGTACAAAGGGAGCATGCAGTAAAAAGCTTGGCAGCTTTTAAGTCCAACTCACAAACAGAAAAACAAGTGGAAGGATAGGAACACTAAATCAAGCTTATAAAAACAATGGACAAGTCCATTTCAGAAGAGACAGATTTCACTGTGGAAGGGAATCTGCTGTCTGGGTGCCTTGTACTTCGCTAATGGAGGGATGAGTGCAGTGTACAGCAGGACTCACTAACATGAGCAGGGGCAGACAACAAAACAAATACAAAGGCATTGTGTAATATTGAAAATAGAGCGACCTATGAGACAGCATCCACAGCTCTAAAAGGAAAGGTCAGATTGACGCTGCTGTTCTCGCTGCCAGAAAGCAGCTGTCTCCAGGGTCAGCCATAAACACATGTTATTTATTCAGAGGGACTTAATTAAAGATGCCCGACTCAGTGTACGGTGTTAGCTGTGATTTCTCGAAGGAGGCGGCAGCGTAATTCACATTAATTCATCATCCAATACATAATCCTCAGGTGCACGGCATCGTCATCTGCCAAGTTTGCGGCAAATAAGGACCATCTGCTGTTTTTATCCAAACTTGATTGAAATGACAGCCTTCTAATAGAAGGATATAAAAAGAAATGCTTTCTGCCAATAGGGATCTTTGTTACATGAAACCAGAAAAAGAGTGGGACAAGCGAGTGGGAGGAGGTGGAGGAGATGAAAGAGGATTTTCAGGTTTGGGTGCAGGGTTTAATGGAGGTTAAAGTAGAAAGTTTGTCAAAGAAAGCCTGTGCATCAAGACCAAACCTGAGGGTAACGACGACTTCACCGAGGATTTTTTACTCATTGAAAATTTCACAGTGAGCTGATGTTGCCTCTCAGTGCTCTCCAAACTTGGTGGGGTGCTCGCTCACCATGACTCCTTTGTCTTTTTCTTCTTCTGTGTGTTTTGCCCTGTTTCCTCTTAGACATGTGTTTTGTGCGTGTTGCACACAGTCACACATAGTGGATGCTAGGGATGTTCATGCTGTGCTCCCCTGCTGGACAAAAGTATCTTGCTCTAATGACAATATGGTGTGGGTCTGTCATACATATTCAGAGTGAAAGCATATTTCTAGCGAGAAAGATATAAAAGCTTTGAAGTTTGACTGAATGTCTGTGTGTAAGCAGTGGGGATGTGGGATCACTATAACATGCAATCATATCCATAGAGGCAGTGAAAAGGAGAGACAAAACCTACTAAAATATACAGAGTTAATGTCAATACAAAGCAACAATGAAAGCACTTCAGGTTAGTATGGATTTAAAGTGCAGCATGCAGGTGCAGCTTAAAGCGCCATGTGATGAGGTAAAACACTAACTTTATTTTTTATTTTTCCTACAGCATGTAAGAAAGCTTTTAGTTTATGACACAATAAGAGCCCCTTTGTGATCTATGGGGTGCTGGCAGCGATGCAAAATTGTTGTGTCATGCGGGAATTTGATGTGATTTTTGTTTACAATGAACACAAAGGATAAAAACAATGTTGTTACCTCTCTGCATGGATGTATTCTCTCTTTCTGGTTTGTGTTTGGCGCACCAGTGTCTCTCGCCCTGGCCCGCCTGCTGATGGGTGTAGTCACAGGTGTGCTCTGTGGCACCTGTAACCACACCCAATAGCGATGTCACTGTGTACTGACTGCACCCTATAGTACACTTCTACATGCAGAAAGTGAGAAGTTAAACCACTGGAGGTCAAAACTAAATGTTCAGTGGGTGTTAAGTTACTCTTTAAAAACCTGTTGAACCCTAGCATTTTCAGAAAGAAATAAAAAAGTTAGCTACTCAGAAATGCTACCAATTTACATGTGAGTTGTACTATACATGTTGAATGACGGTTTCTATGAAAAGAAAGGACAAATATCTGTATATAAATAGAGGGACGACGTATTTTTGTAATTAGCATTGCCCTGGTTCCCTTGACAAAAAGCCAGTGGGGTTTTTCCATTGGATTTTGGATTATTGCAGAAAATAAGCTCTGTGGCAAACAAAAGTTTATGATACTTACATGTTTTGTTCAGCAAGATAATCTTCACAAATGAACACCACTTTTAAGATTTTTGAACCATAAATGCAATCACCAGAAGTCAAAGGCTAACGTTAAGCTAACATTGCGCACTTACCTCTTCTACAAAAGCCTTTCAGAAAGTTTGAGTTAGAATAGTTTGAAGAGTATAAACACAACGAGGCTGTAAAGGCGGACGAGTGAGTAGATGAGTTTCTGTTTAATGTCTCCGACAACCTCTGTAGTCTCATTTAGCCACTTGTTAGCAACCGCCTTTTTTAAGACATGTAAAAGCTTCAAAATTCAGGAGTGGGGTATTTACTGATGTACTTTATGTCGTAGAACAAAACACAAAAATTTCTTAAGCTTGTGTTGACCACAGATCTTATTTCAGGCATCTAACCAAAAACCCATCCAAGAAACCCCACTGACTTCAAGACGAGGGAAGCAGAAGTGCAAAAATGCAAACTTATTTCTGACTCATTCCTGCAGCAGATAGAGAATGACAGCGAGCTATGTTTATGGGACACTCTGAGTCTTAGTAGTGTCATAAAAAGATATTGCAATTGATATTGCAAAACGAAAAAAAGTTATCAATGAATTTTGACGATTATTACACTATCATTTTTCTTTGTGTTACGTTAATTTGGGGTATAATCATGCTATAACTACTATTTTGAACTACATGTTTTGGGTGAGGTAAACAGAAAGTATAATGTCGCCAAGGATTCAGTGAGTTGTAGATTTTTTACCCTATTTTTGTTTACATTTTGGCAAACTGGCAGTATTAAAAGTATGCCAAATTAGCTATTAGTAGTTCCTGTTTGCAATATACCCATATATGTACAGACAACAATCACTGGGTTACCTTGATACTGAAGAAAACCTAAAAACATGATGACTCTGAGGCAAGTTCTGGAGTTATACGGAGCATCTTTTTTCTATGATTTATAAGCAGATTTATGGACGTTTATTCGATAATGATATCCTCAGAAAGTGAAAGTCACACTGAATCTAAAAGCTGTGTCTCATATCTGTGTCTTCAGATTTGACTGTTAAGAAATGTGTCACTGGGTGGCAAGGGGTTAATAATGGTGGTCTATGAGGAAAATGCTTTTTGGGCCACAGGGATTTTTTGTTTGTTGCAATACCATGGTTGGCCACTGGCACATATTGGCAGCAAGGCCACACTCTTAATACATCCATGTGTGTTTCTGGATCCACTGTGAACTGCAAACACCAGGCAGCACACACTTCTTTAGTGTTATCAAGAGTGCAATAGCCTGCAGAATTCTGATCGTTTGTGCAGGGTGGTGCTATGCTGCTAAATTATCACAAAGCTGTTAGCGAGACAAACAAGAAAACAAAATTAAAGTGATAAAAAATGTGGTGCATTATTATTTTTAAAAATAAAACATGAAATTCATTAACTTTAACAGCACTATGTTTGTCCTTTAAGCAGAAAAAAAGAAAAAGTGTGGCTCTCTGCCTCATGAAATTAAAATATCTCCCTGCAATCCCCATGGTGTGGAGAAAAGCTCCAAAAGGTAAGACAGTGCTCAATAACGCACGTTTTTATTTTTTCAAACTAGTTATGAAATAAATGCCTTTTCAGTTTTGCCTGTGGTGAACTGTTTTTTTTTTTGTTGTTGTTTTTTGTTTTAGAAATTATTAAAGAATATATAGAATCGGAAAGAAATTTTATTGAAGATCAACAAGTCATTATTGATTAAGAATGAGCTGCCATTCCACAGCAGAGCTTCCAGAGCTGGAGCTTTGCTAGTGAGCCATGTGGAAAAGGTCAGGCCTCTCTGACATGTAAAATGGGAACAGACCTGGATATCCCAGCCCCCTCAGATGGCATGCCTGTGGCCTGTGATCGTATCAAGCCCATGGACCTGTGTGGCTCTCGGTATCCAGCCTGCCATGAAGAAATGATGAGGTCCCTGTGTGCCCCGGCTGCTGTCGCAACCAATAAATCTTCCCTGGTGAGAGTCAGGGGCTGGGATGTACTAATTGCTTTATTGATTTGGAGTTTTGCTCCACGACAGCACCTGATAAACACATCAGGGAGACAGGGGAGAAAGCATATGGGCCTGCAGAGCTTTAGCGTTCACCCTTATCGTTTCTAAAGGCAGGGAGACTAAGCTTTAGGGAGGTGACTGGCCTTGTGTTGAGGTTTTTTTGCCTAAACACACATCACTGGCTATAAATTCTCACAAAGAGAGAACATGCTGTCAGAGCATCTGCCCATGTGTTTCTCCAGGTGATGCTGGAGTAGGCGGGGGGGAAATAGGAGAAAAGCCGTAAACAATATTAGAGGGATGTTTGTCTTGCACGCCTCATTCTGCTCTCCTTGTGTTGTAACAACAGAGCAGAGATCCAGCTCTGTGATTTAATTAAAAAAGGCTTTGGCATCATTTGTCTGCCTTTGTTTAGTTATGCATCACTGAATGTGTTAAAGGCAAGGTAGAACAACTAAAGCAGAGTGGTCTGTCAAGCACAGCCACTAACTTAATTTTAATATCTAATAGACTTCATTTTTAATGAAAAGCAAAGGAGATTAGTTACAGCCTTTAGGACAGTCCTCTCTGACAACAATCAGATACCTACGGGAGAGCACCATCTTAGTGTAAATTATATATATATAACGTCGCTGAAAAGTGTAGATCTTTGTACAGAACCTCTTATTATATCAGAGAATGTCTGTTTTCTTGCACCTCATGAATATTAACCAGCAGCACAAAACACAAAGAGCAACTTAATTAGCATGCCATTTTTAAAACCAGCCCCATGTATCACTAATTTTGCTTGTTAAACATATAATTTCCCCCATTCACATGACTCATGTTAACAGCTAACCACAAATGGCAGCAGTGTATTTTCATGTTTTGGTAAAACTAGTGTTTAGATGGATTGTAGAGAGGTGGATTGTGCTCAAGGAGTGGTTTGAGAAGTTTCTTCTGGGTGATACTTCTTGTCCTCTGTGAAAACGTGTCTAAATCGAAAGATGTTGTAATTCACATGACCACAGCTGCTGTTATCTATACGCGCATTTCCATCCATCTGTTTTAATACGCATTTTCAATTTGTGCATTAAAAAACCTGAGTGGAAATGGCGGAAATTTGAAAAAATGTCAAAATATCGCAATAAGTTTTTACACTTGGCTGAGGTGGAAACGTTTTTGTGTACCTTCATGAAATAAACATAAATGCCATATTCCACATTCTTTTGTCATTTTAGGTTTGATTGGTGCTCTTTTAATTACATCATCTTGTTGTGCCCTCTTCTTCTGCGACAGTTTAATGGCACCTGACTGTGCCACCAACTGTTTATCTCAATACCCCAACTCACAATATTTGCAACACAGTAGAGGATGGAAACACGCATTAATTTGCATTTTCTTATGACAATTTACATACTGACATTTAAGGGCCAGCATTGCTAGGAGAGCAACAGATACAATTAGTCATGTTCAGTTAGTTATTTAAGCCGTCTGTCTCTTTATAACATTCAACATTTGGGAGGACTCATCTTACTGCTAAGTTTGTATTCCACAAAGAAAGTGGCAGCTAGTTAGCCTAGCTTGCTAAGCTTTGCACTGATTCCCAGTAGACGTTACTTTCCATTCTTTTTTGATTCACTCATTATTTGTTATTTCAATACCTGCTGAGTCATCGACAGCATCCACACACTCAGTACTGTGTTCATCCTGCATTCAAGAGAGGAGGAGGTCTAGCTAGCGTTAGCCGTCTCTCTTTCATGGGTCCAGTTGCGGTGACGGCAAATGACCAGACTGTCAGAACTCAGGCTAACCTCAGCACTCTACGTTAGCCTGTGATTGTAAGGACTTTCCTCAATTACAGCTGGGACTAAGCAACAGCTAACAACATCACTCCCCACCTGGCTAACTTCCTGTGTGGCACTGTCAGTGTTATATTGGGCCACTGTTACAAATGCTTTAGCATTTAAACAGTACTTTAATGTTGTAGCTGGTTGAGGTGGAGCTCATTTGAACAGCTTTTTTTTTATATTTTTGGGTAGTTAACTCGTAATAATGCATCATATTTTAGAAACTGATCAAATGTTTTTTTATGTCTTAAGCTGAAAGTAACTACTAACTACAGCTGTGAAGTAAATGTAGTGGTGTAAAAAGTGGAATAGTAGGATAAACTAGCATAAAATTAAAATACTAAAGTACAAGTACCTCAAAATTGTAGGCTACTTACTGCATTAGTTGAGTAAATGTAGTTACATTCCACCCCTGATGAGCAGTTTAATGATTGGAGAATATGCAAGAACAACACAAACAGATTTTTTTCATAAGAAAGAGCAACTGAAACTGAGCCAGAGAGACAGGAGAGAGATTCTAGTTCTTACTTTACATAAGGTTGGCAGTTACACCTAAAAAAAATGAGTTATTTTTGAAGCCTCTTCCATTGCATAGTTGTTGTAATATCAGTGTTTTATGAAGGTGGAGAAGATGTGGAGGGGGCCCCCAAAGCAAATCCTCACCTCGGACCCTAAAACAATGAGCGTTGAGCACTGATGATTGTGATCCAGGGTCTTTTAAGGAATTCCTTTTCCCAAGACATTTCTGCGACATTTTCAAGTAAATTAATATACAGTATAGCACACACACACAGTCTCACACACACACACTCCGGCAGATGGTCAGTGCTGAACTTTATGAATCTCAGGAGGCTACAGCAAAAGTTTAGACTCTGCTTGTACTGTTTCCCTTTCCTTTTTTTTGTGTATGTAAAAGAAACACAAAAAAATCTGCACAACTTGAGTTGAGAAACAAAAAGGCTTTACTTTTCTGAAAAGTGACATCACTCTGTAACTTGGGTTAAACCATCCTCAACTACCTGTGGTCACCTGTTTTCGTTTACACCCTGTATCTTGTTACATCCTCCTGTCAGACACTTATTTAAGAGAAAATATGAGTAGAAGATATATTAGTAGAATGTCAGGATGCTGCAGCAAAAGTCTGAAATTGTACGGCAAGTTTCTCTTTTCTTTCTTCTCTTTTTCCATCTCTCAAAAGTGTTGTGAAAAAAAATCAGAGTTTCAAAAGGAAACAAAGAGTGAAAATTCTGAAAATTAATATAACTGTATAATTTAGGCTAAACTAGCCTTCACAACAATGTAACAATACCTGTGACCACAAGTTTTCTTTATACTCCTTTTCCTTTATCATCCTGTCACTTACTTCAAATGTAAGATAGTGGTGCTTTGAGCTAAATACTAACGTCACCATGCTAACATGCTCACAATGACATGCTAACATGTTGATGTTTTGCAGGTTTAATGATACCATGTTAACTGTCTTAGTATTCTGAAATTTGCTAATTAGCACTAATCACAAAGTACAGCTGAGGCTGATGGGAATGTCATTGACTTCAATACACAAGAATTGTTCACATTGAAATTTTGACCTGATGATGTAGCTAGATGAAAAGTTAGAGGATCACCAAAGTGATTACAATTCATCCTGAGGGAACATGAATATCTGCACTTAATTTCATGGCAATCCATCTAATAGTTGTTGAGATGATTCCATCAAAACCACAAATGTCACACTCGTGGTGGCGCTAGAGGAAAAGTCAGGCGATCACCAAAGTCGTCAGGATTCATCCTCTGGGGATCATGAATGTAGTAAATACCACTACCAGTACCAAATTTCATGTCAATCCAATAGTTGATATATTCCAGTCTGGACCAAAGTGGTGGACCGACATCTCTAGAGCCACTCTACTAGCATGGCTACAAATCTACATCAAATTCATCATGTCCATACAGAACAATTCACAGCACACATGCATTAGAAATGTTATTAGCTGCATTTTAGTTGTGATTTACTTTCATATTGTCTCAGCCACGAGTGCTGTTGAGCAACGGTCTCCACTAACCAGGTATGATGTGATTTGGGGTGCATAGAAAAGCTCTTAACCCTGTGGGGCATTCAGAGTGTTACACAACATAACCGAGAGCGGCACTCACCACTTGAACTTCAGCTTTCTCTCAACAAAGCCCTCATTTCTGCTGCCAGCTGTTGCAGAGACACCAGACAGATTGCTCTCAGCAAACACAAAAGGTGAGAATGTGTAAATAACCTAATGAACATTTATTTTTTCACGATTTCTCTTTCCTTAAAAAATACAATGTAAGAAAATAAAAATGAAAACAAAAGTGACCACATTTTAAAGTACTTCTATATTCTTTCAAATAACACATTTGAAATAACAATTTTCAAATGAAATGTAGAATGAAAAGAATGGCTACATACCTACAGTTTAGATAGAGCTTTTTTCCCCTCATTTCTCAGTAAATAGGTAATTTAAATGTTATGTGAAAAGCCAACTCAATCTTTGTGCATCATCAGTATTTACAAAATCACTATCTTTTTTTATTTCACTAAACAAAGTATTGCACAGTTTCCAGTAAAAAGGGCAATAGAAAACAAAATGAAACTCGTATCAGGCAAACAGCACCATATTCACATTTTATTTATCATCCTAAATGTAGTTTTGGTTTAGTCCATATATCATTAGCCCATTGCTCTGTATACTGAGCAAACACAGATTCTTTGAACAAACATTGGGATTTTCATTAGTGAGAAAGGCCTCACCAATGTGCACACACCTCTTGACCAAGAGCCAATCATTTGCCAACCAGCTTGCTTCCATATCAAGTAACCAATTCCATAACTGAGCTATACATGTCTTCCAGCGAGCCTCACATGGTTCCCAACCCATGTCCCCCACTATAGCTAACTTTGGTGCATATTTGTGCACACCCAGAAAATAAACAATTTAAAGCTTTCATTTCTTCTTGCCAAATAATTGAATATAAATTGCAAGAAAAGGTGACCAAGCATCACCTTGTTCCAGTAGAATACAGGCTGTAGACTGTGCTCATTAGGCTGATCCCGCTGTAATTTAATGGCATCCTTGGGTCTTCACTGTGGGTTTTTGGTATTGGGTTTATAATAGACTTCAGCCATGTATTTTGCCAGTTCAAAGCTAATGTTATAAATAATTTGCACAAAATGTCAAATCATTTGGGTGATTTTAATATGTCATTTGGTATATTTTCAATTCCAGTTGCTTTGCCCAATTTTGCTTTATTGATAGCCTTTTCAACTTCACTATGAGTGAGATCCTTATTAAAGTCCTCATTCACATAATATCCTCCCATTAATATTTGGCTCTCTATTACATTTTTCCTTAAACATTACTTCTTTATAATACATTTCATCAAAATCTAAAGTGTCACTGGAGAAAAGACATTTAAAGTCTCTCTCCCACCTATTAATTACCCCAGACAGCCCAATCACAGAATTAACGTCAGGCCCCAGCACCTCCATGGGTATTTTCCAAACCCGCCTTGGACCCAATTTATTAATTTCAGACCAAAATCTCTGGGGATTTGACGTTTGAACTTTCATTAAGTTTAACCTGTCTCTTTGAAAACACCTTTTATAGAATCTGTATCTTCTGTCAAATGTGCATAGACTGCCATAATCCTTATTCCAATAATACAAGTACCAACCTGATGAGGCTGAAAGGGAAATATACCTCCCTGTAATCTGACATTCTTTATCATCACCACTGTTCAGTTTATCTGTGCAAGGACACTTATACAGCCTGTATAAAATATGCTGAAATACGAGCAGATGACAACCAAACACAATTCTATTTAACTGCCCAATGACTCATTTTTAAACATATATGCATGATGGGAGAGATTTATGACATTTGCTTTTCACAAGTATGCAGCCTTGGCTTTCCAAGTTTTAATGGGTTTTCATATTCCCACCTGCCAAAACTATTTTAGTGTCCGTATATACATGTAGATGTGTTAGAAGATGAATAAAAAGTAAAAAAGTGCCAGCACTAACTCAATAATTCCCTCCACAAGAAGCAAATTGACATTTGTATAAAGAGAGCATGGCATAACATTACTCTTTCTATCACAAGACTTCCAGATACAGGTATTATAATTTTGAAATTCTGACCTTTTTGCAGAACTTGTCATCCTGAGATTTTTAAGACACAGAAAATAACTTCTCACAGACATCCAATATGTTTGGTTCACCCAAAAGAACTGGAGAACTGGTGTGACACATGAAAATGTCTCTTCTCAGGTTTTCTATCTATCCTAACTGCCTTATTGCTAACTATCAAATTCAGTGCCATTAAATGCCAAGCTGCACAAATTAATTTTTTTACATTAACAGTGGTTTAAATGAGTTTAATGTGAAAGGTGTCACTCCTAGCGACAAATCCACAGAGGATTAACCCCCCCTCAGCTCTACGAAGCAATTCAGCATCTTTCATCTCATTGTTTTGGTTTCACGGCCGTAACTTTACTGTTTTGATTCACTCTCACAACTCTCAACA
Organism: Macquaria ambigua; assembly: GCA_008360985.2. Taxonomy (NCBI): domain Eukaryota; kingdom Metazoa; phylum Chordata; class Actinopteri; order Centrarchiformes; family Percichthyidae; genus Macquaria; species Macquaria ambigua. The sequence goes on along the minus strand of VMKM01000114.1, from coordinate 419,884 downwards.
ACCTTGTATCCAGCAGCTGGAGCATTTAGGAGCTAAAGAGCCTGATATTTCCCTCAGGAGTTGGTGAACAACAAAACACAGCTCAAAAGAGAGGGAATGTTTGACTTACATTTGTCATAACAGCTGGGACTGTTGTCAAGTTCAGGTGGGAGAGACGTTTTGAGTTTACCAGCCACGTCCGTCTGGCCGATATTGGAAAACGCAGAAGCTGATCTACTGACCGGTAAGGCAGATTGTTTTGAGATGCTATAGAGTGTGTATTGCCACTAAACCTGGCTTATCAGCTAGTACAAGTGATATATGTTTTGTGCTGGTGGGCTCTGATCTTTGTTGGACTTTTGCAGTTGTCAGATTAGTTATTTTAGAAATAAATAAAAATAATAAATAAAATCTTGGGTCGGGTTCGGGTCTCAAATTTGGCTGTCGGGTCAGGTCTGAAAGATGCGAGTACGGGCTGGGTTCGGGTCTCAGTTTTAGGCCTGCGCAAAATGAAAAGGAAATCAATTGATACTGCTGTAATTAAAAAAAAATATATATATACATACATACATACATACATACATACATACATACATACACACACACACACACACACCAATAGAAGACCAATACTACCAATACTACTACTACTACTACTACTACTACAACAAATGTTCCACATCCGTTACAAAAGACTAATCAAACTTCCTGCCTTGAGCTTGTACATGTATACCTAAACAAGGAATTCATCTTTCTTGACCGGCGGACACACATAGAGAATGTGTTTGTGCACAATTAGCAGTCTTCTCTTCCCCCGCTCTAGTTCTAATCATCACAATGAGAAACGATAATGGAACTTGACAGATCGTTGGATGCGTCTTTTGATTTTGATTCAAACTAACTCACCATGAATATACAAGAGCTGAGGGGCTGCCATCAAAGACAGGGCAGCCAATGACATGCCAGAATTGTGTTGAATCATCCATACTGATACAGTATGAGCATGTCATGCCTGTTGCACTTGAAAAGGACAGGCTCCTATCTGCTTTCAACAGATTGCTATGACTGTTCTGCTATATGTTACAGCGAGTGAGAAATAACTCCCACAGTTGTTCAGGGCTTCAGCAATTGATATATTGACATATCTTAGCCTGGAGTTTTATTCCAAATATTATATATTCAAACTGATTTGTCATCAGTATTTAACTAAAGCAGATGGTCATCACTCTAAGCAAAGGTGTCCTGCATACCAATGTGGCAGAAGAAATCATTGACTTACTGTAGTGATTGCACAGCCACAAGTCAGAAGTGTGATGTCAGCATAAAATATGGAATGAGGGAGCAGTATTATGTCCCTGAGCTGCAAAAGTAAATGAGAAAAAATAAGCTAATTAATGGGGTAAATAAAGTCTCAGGTGACAACGGTTAATGTAATTTTATTATGCTAATAAATCTCAAAGGGCTCTCATGCTGTACATGCATATTGGTGATAATGACTCACTGGAATAGATGTATGAATTGGAATACAAAGTAATATCGGCATCTTTTTGTATTTGCTCTACGTGCCCACTGACTTATATTTATTTGTATTGATTTCCTGTGCAGTTTTCATATAAATAGCAAATTACTGTAATGTGATGGGATTTCAGAAGATTCATTACAAGCTGGTAAACCCAAATCCATAATGTAGCCTTCAGTGAGCAGATTGATGACAACAAAGTATAAATTGAATTTCAAGTAACAGTGTATTAACTTGCACAGGTTTTTGCTGGATGTACTATATTTATTTAATGTTATTTTTGAGATACTGGATGGGGATAGTAGATCATCAAGATTATAAACAGGATGAAGCTGGGGAACAATACTACTGGGGGGTGGGTAGGGGAAGAAATAGGAAAAGAGGGGAGAAAGCAGGCAGAAGAAAAGAGAGAAACTTTAAACTTTAATTTTGTCAAGATATCATTTTTTATGTAAGACTTGTGCAATGCAATCAACTTTTAATGTATTAGTATTAAAAAAAACGTCCCTAATCTCTTTTAATTGTGATAGACTTGCATTGAAGCTCACCATGGTTTGCACCTCGCTGTGTGTAATTAATTAATAGCTAACCATAAAAATGAACATGAACTGAGACAGTATTGGTATTAAAAAATTTATTTTATTGTCTTTGGGTCTGGAACAGGTGAAACAAAACAAATAATTTGAAAAAGTCACCTTAGGCTCTGCAAAAAGGTGATGGACATTTTTTGCTATTGTCTGACAATTTAACAATCAATAAACAATCAATCAATCAATTAATCAGATTCATCTGTGAAAATAACATGCCATAATATAACATTTACTAAAGTACTTTGAGTATTTCCATGACACTTATACTCCACTACATTTCCATCGCTTGTTTTTGGACCAGGTAACAAGCCAGTTATATTGTTGACATGTAAACATGGCAGACTAAAGTAAAGTTGCCTGCGACGAGGATGGGATTCGAACCCACGCGTGCAAAGCACAATGGATTAGCAGTCCATCGTCTGCTAGTGCCTGTGTTTTACATTAGAAATTGCAGGAAGTTTTCATAGGCCTGGAAAGTCTGAAAGGCGTGGCATGGAGGGGAGGGGGGGGCAATGAGTTAGGCATTTATTCTTTCGACAGTGGAATTAGCTCAAATGGTTGAGCGCTTGCTTAGCATGTGAGAGGTAGCGGGATCGATGCCCGCATTCTCCAGAAGACTTTAGTTTCCTCTGTGTTCGTGATCAGAGGAAAAGATGATTGAGTAGAGAACACGGCGAGACTTCTTGCACCAGCTGAATGAATAACTGCATACTATGTGGACAACCACTGGATGCTTCTTAAAAGTCTTGTGTCTTTTCTTGGAGAATTTCCAGGTCACCTCCCAGGATTTTTGCATAGGAATGGAAATCTGGACATTCTTCCTTAATTTCAATCAGACCTCCCCAGTGAGTTCCCATTGTAGTCTCTAGTTCAGGTGTTTTGTTCAATGAAATGTGTTAAGACTTAAAGGGAAACTTCACCACCTGTCATGTGGCTGTCCACTCAGTGTTGATGGTACATTGAGTCACTTGAAGAAATACATCCCTCAGTGCGTGCTACATTGGCTGAGAAAGCTGTTTTCTCTTGCTGCAAAATTGGTTGTACTTCCGTCACCACTGCCGTCATAGTGACGTAGATGGAGGCACGGAAGAACTACAGGCTATTTCAGCTTGGATTTCTAGTCCCAGCCTGTGGGGAGCCAAAAAAAAAAACTTGTTCTCTTAGATTGTAAACTAGCTAAGTTTCCAACAGCGAACATGGCATCCCAAATTATGAGTGCAGAGGATGTTATGGATGAGGATACATTTACAGGGGTGTTTTGGCTGACTTGGATATTCAGCCGTATTTATTCTAACCAGAGTACACAGACGAAGAAATGCAGAGGAGAGACAGAGGTTGCATTAGCCGTGCAAGAGGATATGGCCAGTGGGGACTTTGATTAGCAGCAGCTAACTTGCTCAGAGGGCTTAGAAACTCGCTCGCAATGCATCCCAGTACTGCCCGTACAGCTCAGCTAGCAGGACAACTCAGTTTTTTCGGCCAACCTAGCACTTACTCTTCAAGTGACTCAATGTACACTGAGTGAACAGCCACATGACAGGCAGTGAAGTTTCACTTTAAGGACTGCAAGACACATTTTTTGTCTCAGTGAGGACGAAACTCATTGTTTCAGAGGGTTGTTAGAATGGAGCCAGTTATATTGTTGACATGTAAACATGGCAGACTAAAGTAAAGTTGCCTGCGACAAGGATGGGATTCGAACCCACGCGTGCAGAGCACAATGGATTAGCAGTCCATCGCCTTAACCACTCGGCCACCTCGTCTGCTATTGCCTGGGTTTTACAGTAAAAGTTGAATCAAGGTCACCTTCCAGGAAGTTTTCATAGGCCTGGAAAGTCTGACAGGCATGACATGGAGGGGTGCGCGATGAGTTAGGCACATGTACTTTTGACAGCAGAATTTCTGTGGGAGAAACTGATCTCATTGTTCCAAAGAGGGTTGTTAGAATGGAGCCTATTATATTGTTGACATGTAAACATGGCAGGCTAAAGTGAACTTGCCTCGTCTGTTGTTGCCTATGTTTTCCAGTAAAAGTCCAATCCAGAGGCCTGTACTACGAAGCAAGTTCAACATACTCAGGATATCTTTTCGTTATCTGGATTCACTGAGCCTAACAATCGCGATCCCGCTAAGCGGTCACACGACGCTGGTTATAAACTCGATAAATCAACCCAGTGTTTCCCAATCAAGCCATGAGCGCGTTCACATGAAAGAGGCGGTGTTTGCAGCATATGACCAATCACAAACATGACAAGTGTACCTCCAGCAGAGTGGCATACTTTACGAAGAGCAAAGTGTAATATTAGAGAAATACAAAGAAGTTAAACATCATCCAGGCTAAAAGCAACACAGCTGCAGCTGCTGAATGCATTAAAGACAGCTGGCAAAAAAAACCCGACTGTGTGAAGCGCAAATTAACATGCTTATGGTATCACGCCCATGTCATTAGTATTCCATTAAATGAATGTGTTGCTTAGATGTTCTGTGTATGACAATTTTAGCCTGATTCTTTCAGCTGCAACCACGGCGGTGTCAAACAGACTTGGGAGCAATAAATAAATACATATAAAAACATAATTTAGCGGTAAATAGGCTTACATTCATCCCTTATAAGTACAAAGTCTCTGTTGTATGATGATATCAGGATCCAAAAGCACAATGAAATGGCTTTGACATTGCTTGCAAGAAGAAAGTATCTCTCATATAAAAAGAGAGATCCCCATACCAAGCTCCACTTCTTTTCTATTGGTGATGTTGTTTTCCAAGAGAATTGATTGGTCAGTAGGCGGTGCTTTTGTACACGTTGATCTGTTATCTTGAACATAACCTGCTCCGGAGCAGGTTAGGCGTGCAGCACAAGTTACCATGGCAATTTACTCCGGTAAGAAGTGAACCACTGTCGTAGTACTGAAAACCCAGAGTTAAACCTGAAGTTACCTCGCTAACCCCAAATCCCGCTTTGTAGTACAGGCCTCAGGTCACCTTCCAGGATGTTTATGTAGGCCTGGAAAGTCTGAGAGGATTGGCATGGAGGGCGGCGCAATGAGTTAGACTCTATGTTACATGGGGGAATTAGCTCAAATGGTAGAGCGCTTGCTTAGCATGTGAGAAGTAGCAAGATAGATGCCTGCATTCTCCAGAAGACTTTAGTTTCCTCTGTGTTTGTGATCAGAGGAAAAGATGATTGAGTAAAGAACACGGCGAGACTTCTTGCATCAGCTGAACGGAGAACTGCATACTATGTGAAGAACCACTAGGTGCTTCTTAATAGTCTTTTCTTGTGTCTTTTGCTGGAGAATTCCCAGGTCACCTCCCAGTATTGGCTCAGTGAGGGTCCTGAGGCAGTGCAATGTACTGGAAATCTGCTTATCAGATGGTGGACTTCATGCAGTGATGCTTGAGGTTTTGTTAGATGCAGTGTTAGATGTAGTGATAGTATAGTGTAGCATCTTTGCCTAGTTTACAGGTTTACAGCAGAAATCATTCAAAATCAAGCAAGAAAGGCAATGTATTGTGCAGATTTGGGTTCCCTAAATTACCCATGGACAAAACCATCATCACCCAGATGACAACAATGATGATGATGATAACAAAGCAAAAGTGGAAAAAAAGCTACACAAACAAAACAGAGCTCTTGGAAAGCAACAAAGGGAGGCCAAGGCAAAGCTACAAACACAGGAATTTGCTTAGTGACCCAAACCCCTCATGGACATGCAGCTTACCACTAAAAAAAGTGTTCGTGCTATGTGGTGTTCATACAGACTGATGATGACGCACTGAAAAAGAGTCTTCCCATGAGGTTACAGGGCATGGCACCAGATGCAGAGGAAGTGTGGATGTCAGGATTACAAGAAAAATACACAGAACGACCTGAAACACCTGTTTGAACGTATGTGTTTGGCTGAATTTGCTTTACAGCACAGGACTCTGCAAAAACATTCAAAAAAGAGCCGTAGGAAAACCTGCCATTATTAAATATCCCTGCTTCTCAGAAAAGAAACACCCAGAAAAGTTTTACAGGTGATTGCTGAAACTGTATTTTCCACACAGATCCAATGATGAACTGCTCATATGTTGGGTATTTTTTGTTTTTCAGGTCAACAAAAGTGGTGGTAAGTAGGGCTTTGCAGTACAAGCCATGGTTGAAGACAATTCTTAATGTGTGAAACACTTACACCGAAGGTTGAAGTGGATCGTTTGGAGCGCGTTGCCCAGCGAGAAGACTTAAATCACAATAGGGAGGATGAGAGAGACAATGTACCTGACAGCGGTACATTGTCAGCGGAGCTGTACCAGCAATAGAGGCACCAAAGTGGAAACTGGACCATGAGAAAGTTGTATAAAAGCCTCAATGAAATGCAAGCATTCATATTCTACACTAAATGACTCCTCAAGCCTGTCTGAGGCCACAATCCTGAACAGTTCTTCTGCTTTGTTTCTGAGGGAGCTGGCTGTGGAAAATCATATATCATCAAGTGCATAAATGAGGAAGGAAGATTCTACGCCAGCTCCCCAGATTCCACAATCTACAAGTGCTACTGACTGCATTTACTGGCACTGCACAGAGTACACGTTATGCTGATTAGGAATCTGGATGTGGAGGATGGGATCGTTAATGGGACATTTGCAACAATTGCCAACAAAGTGACAGGCATGCAAAATGGACAAATGCCAGTGAGGCTGACTGGACTTCAATTAGACAATCCAACTGCAGGTCAGAAATTCCACAAAAAGATACAAGGGGCATCAGACAACTTGGTGTACATAGAGAGATGTGAGGAAAACATGAGAAAAGGAGGAGTAGTTCTAAGGCAGTTCCCAATGAAGGTGGCCTTTGCATGTACAGCTCACAAAGTGCAGTGGTGTGTTTGAAGCATGTGTTTGAGCCTATGTTGCTCTCAGCTGGACAACCTCACTTCAAGGACTTAAGGACATGAAGTGCCTCCATGAACTGGGAAACACATTTGTCTGGATCCTTTGTTTTCCAAAGATACATGTTTACATGCAGCAGACATGTCTCCAACACAAACTATCCAGACATGGCAAAAAAAGATGGAGGTGGAGTTGCAGTGTACTGTAAGAGCCACATTCAAGCAGAGACCTGGAGGCTGATTGCAGCTATTTACAGACAACCAAATTTCAGTCTTGACAAGTTTTTACCAAACATGCAAAGCCTCTTGGACTCTTTGGACATGATGAATCACCAGCCTGTCATTGTTTGTGGAAACTTGAATGAGGATTGTTTTTTGTAGAGGGAAAAGCAATACAAGAGTCGTTTCAGTCCAACAACTTGTCACAGCTGCAACGACTGAAATCCGGACACTGATTGATCACATTAACATATCTCAACCACATACTTGCCTCCAATCAGGTGTACTGCAAACCCATTACAGTTATCACAGTCCAGTTTACTGTGTTTTATCTTTGTGATAACCTTACCAGCCAATACATACTGCTGATAAAGTGTATATAAGTGAAAAGTGCCAAAACATTCTAAAAAAGGTGTCATTTTTCTGGGTGCATTTAATTTAATGTAGTGGCTCCAGCCACTTACAGTACTCCATTATCTCAATTATCTATAAAATGCTTCCCTGCTTATTTGTTGTTATCAGCTGCCGAGTAGGCTTTTTCAAACCAGCAGTGTCAACCATTTCCTAAGCGTGTCAGTTGACTTTCAAAGTCGATCATTTTATTCTCTGGGTGCGCGTTATTTCCTTTTTAACACTGCCAAGTGTTTTGAGTCATGGCAATCCTTTTTAATCTTCACAGTACACATGGTATATGGTGTCACGGTGGTATGTATTGGCTGGAAATAGTATTAACATTATATTTTAAACAACTTTGCCAAAGCAACTGTGCTTCATTACGCCCACATTCCTGTCTGGCACAACCTATGTAACTCTGGACAAAAATATGATCGTGCATTTGTGAGAAGGACATTGCCAATATTATTTTTTATTTTAAGTGTCTCCTTTGCATGAAGCAGCTCTACTGAGGACAACAGCATTACCTACAGTGAGGGTAGCACACAGTTCCAGTGATGAGAAATTCAGCAGATGCAGACAGGATAGGGACAGCAGTTCGAGTGAGGAAGTTGCATCCCAAAAAAGGAAATTGAGGTAAATGCTAGGTTAAGATGAGTACGAGTAAGATAAGAACTACTTCATTGTTGGTGTTCATTTGGTCAACTTTTCACCTAGTTATGTATTATTAGGGACATTATGCCTTTTAATATTATTGCTTACAGTTCACACAAACAAATGTAGGATGTCTCAGGTTATGCCATGAGGGTTGTTTTGTTTTTTCCATAGCCACCCACATTTGCTCCAGCCTATCCCAAGACATACTGCACCTGTTACATCATGGTTGTGTGCAGAAGGGGAACAACGGTATAAAGCGAAGTGCACTTTTTATTTATCATAATGTTTATTTTCACTGATTTCTCACAAATGTTGTTACTTTGTAGTCAGAAACATTACACTAATACAGTTTTGTTTTTTGTATGTTTATTTGAGGACACAAGAAAGTCCGGCAGGGCAGAAGCTGAATCAGTGGAAGGAGGACAGGATGAAGGGAGCAATAGCTGATTACAGGGAGATTGTTGAGGCTGGTGGTGTCCCAAAGCTAAGGCTATTAGCCAGGGCCTGGACCATCCCTAAGTTGACACTTCAGCGCAGGGTAAAAGGAACAGGCCATCACAAGCACACAGTTGGAAGAAATCCAATAATTTCTTCCAGTGGCGAGGCAGAGCTGGCAGACATGGTAATAGCCCTTGGGAGATGGGGATTTCCCTTACGGATGCAAGACATCCAAAAGCTGTCGTTGCAGTTTGTATAAAAAAAAAGGGGTTAAAAGCTTTCAGTACAGTGAGTGACACGGCTGGCTACGGCTGGTTTCGGGGATTCATGCGGTGGAACTCACATCTGTGGATCAGGAAACCAGAAGGCCTCTCTGGGTTCAACCCAACCATAATGGACTGGTTTGACAAGTTCCAAGATACAATGAAGACCCTGGGGTTAGAGGACACGCCGTAGCATATCAGGAACTGTGACGAAACTGGGCTGCAGGACTACTTCTTCTCCACCAGGGTGGTGGCCGAGGTTGGATCCCCCTGCTTTGAGGTAACTGGTGGGGAGAAAGGAGAGACAACCACCTGTCTGGCCAGCCTGAATGCTGCTGGTGGGCATGGACCAGGATTATATTCAAGGGGAAATGTATGAAGGCAGAGTGGCTCCTGGGGTCCCCACTCAACACAACTGCAAAGATGTCCGATAATGGGTGGATGAACAGTGACCTGTTCCTGGAGTGCGGCAACTGTTTCTGCTGCATCTCCCAAAAGATGACCCACGACCCCATTTGCTGCTAGTGGACAGGCACAGCTCCCATGTTTTCAACTTTCTTAAGTGAATGAGTAGTTGCTGTTAGCCTGTTTCCACGTTGGGTGGGGAAAAATAGCGTTGGGCTGGTAGATGAAATTAGGGCTGCTTTTCAAGGGGTTTTGAAAATATTGTGAAGACAATATTACGAAACAAGCTGTCATTTTATGGTCAAACTTCAAAGATGAACTCTTTGGCAGAACATTCGCGTGGATTAATTTCGCCTCCTCGAGCAGCTCCTCTGATTGCAGCGATTCCATTGGAATGAATTGATTCCGCTGCTTTAAATCCTGGTGTGTCCAGGCTGCTGTATTGGCCAGGTCTTCCTTGTAGAACAGGTTTCCAGCCTCAATGGGACTTGAGAAAATTGGTTGAAATTGCAGGTTTTGTCGACCAACCCCTATGATGTTGTTGGATAGTGATGGACTAAATGCTGTCTCTAGTTGATATGGGTTGTATGCTCAGTCAAGAGCTGTGCACGAAATCACTCCCTTGTTCACTCACTCACACCCCATATAACTCACACCCCATATAACAAACACTAAACAGTTTACTATACAATATGTACACTATTAATTATCATGTGTTGTTCACACAACTGTGCTTGTAAGTAAAAAAAAAAAAAAAAAAAAAAAAAAACATGAACTGGTTCACTTATGATGTTGTGGTCATATGATGCCTTCTTTCATCACCACCCTAGAAAGTATTCTTGTGCAATCCTTGATTGTTGATGAACAGAAGCCTTTGCTGTGTACTGTGTAATGCCACACAATTGCTTCTTACCATATTTCTGTTTTTCTTCTGCTTGTGTGAGTAACGACGTCATCTACATATTGTATGTTCTTGCAAAAGCTTTTACTCAATGAATATCCAATGGAAGCAGGGCAAGTGACGTCCCCTCATAAACAGACTCATGAATTGTACAACATGAGAGAAAGTGTCAGATGGTGCATCTTAAATCATAAAACATTAATAATGTTGTGAGCATATATGCACATATAAAATGTTCCGACTGATAAAAGTATGTTATTTTTGATTATGCAGTAGTCCTACACACATGCATATGTTGATGAATCCCAATTCCCTGTAAATGGCAAATACATGCACAGAGCTTTAATTAACATGAATTAACATAATGACATTGCCTTAGAAACTCCATAATCCTCTGGACCAAAGTTGCGATAAAAAAAGTGAAACAGAAGAACTTCAGCGATCCAGAAATTGAGACAGTACTCAGAGCTGCTGGGGGGAAAAGCAGCAGTGATATTATGGCCCCACAAAAAGATGATATATGGAAGGAGATCATGAAGCATTTTAATGCTGTTACAACCTCCCAGAGAACAGTGGAAGAGAGTTAAAGAAAGTGATTTGATTTAAAACCGTTCACCAAATGGTGCATTGCAGCCTGCTGACAGAATGGAAAGGTCTGAGGAGAAGACCGTGGGTGTACGCTCCCGAACTGCTGCCTCATTGGGGATGTGTCAGTTTCTGGCAGTGATCCAGATGAGCACAGTGGCATTATGCCACATACAACAGCTGTCTGGTGCAAAGGGACAGACCTCATTGGACTGTGGGTTAACTTCACAACCCCTCATTTCTTATTTTCTTCTTGGTACATTTGGGACTTTTCAAGTTTTAAGTGAAAGACATTCAGTCATTCATTTAAATGACATAATAACCTTTTAGATTCATATATTGCTTTCTTTATGCTGCTGTATAAAATAGTACTTTGAGAAATATAGCCAATTAAAATTTTCAATGGGACAAAAGATGAGCTGTAGTGTTAACATACTTAAGCCCATGCTATAAGGCGGCTGTGGCTCAGGAGACAGAGCGGGTCGTCCATTAATCTCAGGGTTGGAGGTTCAATTCCCGGACAAGACATTAAACCCTAAGTTGCTCACGATGGAGGCCAGCACCTTGCATGGCAGCTCTGTTGCCATCGGTGTGTGAATCTATAAAGTGCTTTGGGAGCAGGTTGAAAATATATAAATGAAGTCCATTTACCATAAAGTCAGGCATTTGGATATAAGAGCAAATTCATACTATCACGGTTAGAGAGAGGTCAGAGAATTCGGGTGAACTGAACTTTCAAATCCAAGCAGAAAAAGCTGTTTTTTTATGTGTTTTGTTGGGAAAATCACCTGTATTAAACATGAATTGAAAAATTCATGAAAAAAATTTAGTGTGTAAACCTCATTAGACATAATCAAGGAAACGTGAAAAAACCTATCCTGTTGAAATTTTCTTATAAAATATTTTGTTATTAGGCAACATAAGTGCTTCCTGGGTTAAGTTTTGTTTCCCTATTTTTCTTAAAATCGGTATGTACAGAAACTTCCTGGGTTTAGATCATCCTGTTATGAATGTCCAGCCCAGCCCAGTTATTTTCTTTCTTTCCATAGTTTGCTTTCACAGTACAGTACATACAGTAGTTTGTAAGCTGGAGAAAAACCCAGAATTCAATTTAATGTTTAATCACCTAAAATAGTACATATACCTGTTATGTGTATTGTGCCATACATCTCAGATTACAGTTACTGTGTTCATTGTACTGCAGTTTGTGCGCATGCATGTCAGTAGGGCTTCCCATGCCACATTCGAACAGGGTGTCACACCCATTCTGTGATGGCTCTGGTAGTCAGACAAGAAGAGAAAAGCAGTCCTTTGATTCATCCAGTCTAAAACAGAGAAGACTCCACACAGACCGGCTCAGTGAAATGAATAGTAACATCATCTGTTGTGTATTCATGGTGCGAACATTGAAACATTGCTGCGGAGGTGTACACACTGACGATCTCGTCACAAACAAAAGGACAGCAAAGCAAATTGTGCAGAAAATGTGTTTGGAGGCTACAGTGAGTGTAAGTCTGACAATCGTGGATAGTGTTTGTGATTGAACAGCCCTCGCATTCACCTCCGCTGTGTTTATCCTCACCTGAAGAGAAGTGAAGCGGTGTCACTGTCACTTCCATGCAGACACTGTCTGAAGTACTTGACTATAATTGCCAATAAACAGCACCTTGTGAAATGGACTGAATTCATTTTTCTTGTCTCCTTAAGCATTGTCCTCTGGCCTCCCCTTATTTCTCCATCTGGAGAACTCATCCGCTCTCGCTTCAGGGGCTTTTCTACTTTATCTCATGGATTACAGGCTGCTGCAAAATCATAGAACCATTTCCTTCACTGCATCTCCCTACTACAGTTTTAAAGTTTTACTGTAGGTGCTTTATACTCCTGAAAAAAATTTAACTGTGATGAAATTCCCTCCTGTCAAAATGACTTGGCTTGTTTTCAGACGTTGGGAGACAGATTATAAAATTAGAGTTTTTAACATGTGACAAATACTGCTAAGGCCCTGCCAGAAAGAACACAAAAACCCTCCGACATGAAAGTAGATTTTGACATCTTTGTGAGCCGCCACAATTCAGTAAGAATCTATTAATGACACAGGGGTGGATGTGTCGTCTGTGTGTGTGGCACTCATTTCTGAGGTTGTTGATAATTGAAACCAGAGCTCCGGGGAGTGTGATTATTTCATCACAATTTCACAGAAATAAAAACAGCATTTTGGGAAAAAAACAAAACAACATAATGTTCACTACAATTTGCTATTGTTATACAAAATATTCTCCCAGATGTGTCAGTAAGTGGTATAGTTTGTTCACTCACTGCACACTGCCGAAAAAACAGAGATGTATGACATTTCTGCATAAAACTGGCTTATAGAACATTAACCTTATCATGGGAAGATAAGAAAGTTGCCAGCATTAGAGACAGAATTTTGCCATCTCAGTCAGTCACCACCATCGGTGTGTGTGTGTGTGTGTGTGTGTGTGTGTGTGTGTGTGTGTGTGTGTGTGTGTGTGTGTGTGTGTGTGTGTGTGTGTGAGAGAATGGGTGAATGAGAGGCAACATTGTAAAGCGCTTTGTCTGTTAGGGTAGAAAATGGCTATATAAATACAGTTAATTTACCTATCTGATGTGACAACTGCTTCACAATAAAAGTCACCCCATGTTTCTCCATGTTGAATGCTTTTAGTGTGAATCCTGGCCAGGAATGGCATACTCAAAACTTTGGTATAGATCAATCATCATAGAATGTAAATGCATGGCGATTGCAGTAAAAGTGCAGACCATAAATGGCATCAAAAAAGGGTTTAATGGTGTGAACAGCTTAAAGATTAAAACTTTAAAGCACTGATTGGCCGTGTCTCATCCTACACTGAACCTTCTCACTGCATACACCCCTGCTCGTAGTCTGAGGTCTGCCAATCAGCTGCTGACGACGGTCTCCAGGTCAAGGCTAGAGACAAAAGGTTAGGTTATTTTTTAAAAATTGTTTTATGGCATTTCTTAATGGCACTGCATTTTTGTCTGTTAAGCACTTTGTAAATGTGCCATATAAATAAAGGATATCAAGCAGCCCCACATTCGATAATGGTGAAACATTCAATAATAATAATAAAAATAAACAAAAATTATATATATATATATATATATGAAAACATGCAACATTTCTCCGCAGTCAGAGTTATAGTTTCTTGATAAATATATCCATTATTCATGGCAGTTTAAATTGGGGCACAGAAGAAAGCTTTCCCTGTCTTGAAAGCAGTAGCAGTATATTTCCATGTTGCTCTTAACTAACTAGGTGCATTCCCTTAGGTCTTAAAGGAAGACTTTGGTGTGATAAGAAAAAGTGCAGCAGAGACACTTGCTCTGTAAAAGTTGGAATGATAAACTTTTTTTCCACAGAGAAATAAAGGATTTCATAAATTAGAGCACAATGAAGCCGCTGCGAGCACATGTACCTTCTGAAACGACTCACCTGTGGGATAAGGGAGGTGTGAGCGAGTTTTTGTTTCCTACATCTCCGACAGAAAGCTTGCAATACCTACACTAACAAGCAGACTTGTTTACCAGCCCCGAGGAAGGTGTCAGAACACAGGAAGGACAGTTTTGGTCCCGTAGCTTAGCCTGTGAACGCACAGTCGACTGCGAGGCGTCTGATGTAGCATATCAAATACAGGAAAGGCCCAGGGGGACTGGAATCGGCGTGCTGCCACTTTAGGCACCTGTCCAAATGCCTGGCACACACTCAGACAGTTTAGAAGTGTTCCACATACGCTAGGAGATAACCGGTGCCAAGAAACAAACTTCAACCTATGTGATATCAAGCAGAGGAGAGGGAGTGCGGCTTGGATAGTATAAAACATCCCCATACATCACAAGCAGAGCAGTAAGAATCTGTGGGCAAGTTGTAAGTGAAGTTTCATCAATTACTCTGAGTGTTTGCTTTGTACTCGTGAGTTTACATCTGCAGCTCTCTAGTTTCTCCATTGCAGTGCTTATACATGTTCATCTGAGCTTGAACTAAACAGTAACGTCCACTTTTGTATTCTGACAATGGCAGTGTATTAGAAACATACACCAGCAGCATGGGCACCTAGTTATAGTTAAAAGTCGGGGTGCAAGATTATTGACAGGCAAGGGGAGGTATGGCAGGAAAATGAGACTGCTCCGGGGAAAATATTATACCAAACCCCCCTTAAGAAATATGACATATTAACAATTCCTTATGTGTTCATAAAAACACATAACTCTAGAAGCACAAGATAAAGGGCGTCGTATGTCGACAGTCCTATTGTCAATTCGGCATCAATATAATCCATAAAGATGAACTGTATTTCTGTACAAACTTTACATTTTAGATTTTGTCGCCTCAACTCACTGCCTCCATTGGTTAGCTGCGCTATTTTAGTGGGAGAAGACCGTGGGAATGAGAGGGGAACCGTTTAAAAATGAAGATTTTTCACTAAAATAAGTTGCTGTTGCTGCTTCCTGTTTGGTGCTGGAGAGAGCGCGCTGGAGAGAGGGTTGTGTCTTAGGGAGTTTTCTCTTTCTTTGCGCTCTTCTCCATCTCCCTCTTTCCTTCCACCCTCTTCACCTCCTTTTCTTTATCTTTGTTTTCCATATTTTTTGTGTCCTCCTTTTCCAGCTGTCTGTCTCTTCATTTTCTTCCTCCTCCTCCTCTTTTCTTTCCTTCTCCTTTTGCTCCTTTTTAGTCCTTTTCTCCAACTTCTCCTTTGTGTTGAACTGTATATATTTTTTATATCACTAACAAGCTTTTTCTGAATCTGAAACACGCTGTTAGAATCTAACACGTCAATCGATGAGCTGAGGCAGCGTACCTGAAGTCGGTTGTTCTTAGCGATGAGGAGTTTGATCTCCTCATTAGTCTGGCTCACCCTCCTCTGCCATTCCTCCTCCTTTTTGAGCCACATGTCACAGAACACGCCCGTCTCTCTCTCCATCTCTTGAACTGTCTTTTTCCAGCTCTCCTCTTTGTGAGCCAGCTCCTCTCACATGCGGTCTTCCACTGCCGGTTCCTCTGTTTGAGCTCCTTCTCCTTCTGAGCCAGCAGGTCCAGGGTCTCCACATGGGCCTTTGTTCGAGCCCGCCTTTTCTCTGTGACCCTTCTGAGGAGGTCATCTTTTTCTTGGAGCTGGCTGACTTCAGTCTGCCTTTTCTCCAGGAGGCCAGTCAGCTCCTTCAGAGCTTTATTTCTCTCCTTCAATGATTTGATTTCATTGCTGGCAGTGTGCAGGGCTTCTCTGAGCCCCCGCACCACTGAGTTGTTTAGCTGCTCAGACTGCTGCAGCTGATTCGGGCTGTATAAGGCACCACCATACTGCATTTGCCAGAAAACATATATATTTGTAGTTATAATACAGTCCTAACCTAACATTAGATACACATAGAAACACAAATCAAATTACAAACAGCATTACTTGGAGAGTTCATCAACAGTGAGCAACATGTTAACACCGCCAACCACTCAAATTCATTTTTTATTGCATCATTTAGACAATAGAGTATTAAAAATGTTTTATTCCTACCAAATTACATTAATTAATTAATTAATTAACTAACATATATGCTGCCACATCTGCTTTTCAGTTTTATTTGAGTTTGTATGGAGTTGAGTTTGGGTTCAAATATTTAGGTGAAGCTTTATGGTAAGGGTTTGGTCATGGTTTTGTTTTCAAACTCACGAAAAACCTTTATTCTTATGTACATTTCTAGTGAGTTCAGGTATAATTTGCATCAAAGTATATAAGGCCTTCCACACATGCTTGATTAATTAAGCAAATCTAACTTTGTTTTACTCTTAATCCATTCATCATACACACAGACTATTTTTAAATCTATTTTGGCATCCTAGGAGAAAGTAGATGTCACGTTTATGTCCCTACTGCAATCATCAAGTCATCACTTTTTAGATCAGAGGTACTGTATTTCAGTGGGGGTTACTGCATATTTATTTCTAAGGCTCTACTGCAAAAACTGCCTAGTTACCTCTGCTCTCTGGTTACATTTAAATACAGTACTAACAACATCAGGTCACAGGACATTTTAACATTAGCTGTACCTCTTGTTTACACTGAATTTGGAAAAAGGGGGTTTAAACACTATGCTGCATACAAATGGAATGAGCTAAAAAAAAAAAATAATAATAATGAGGTTACATTCTCTTACTTCACTTGAACATTTTAAAAAGGTTGTACTTATGTATTTCAATCATGCTTGTAATTGCTTTTCTTAATTGTGAAAATGCATAATGTGTCTGTCTATTCTTAAATGCTATAAGTATATTTTTTTTTGTACACAGGTCTCTCTTGAAAGAGATCCTGATCTCAATGAGACTTCCAGTTTAAATATAAAAAGGATTAAATAAAAACTGAGAAATTATTACACATGAACTCGGTGCAGACATGGTGACACACAGAAGGCTTCTGAATGATGATGTGAGGATTTTTTTCTTAAAATTCTAAAAAATAAAATAAATAATACAGTAAAAAGCACTGTGGGAATATATTTACCTACAGAGAGTGCTTATCTCTTAATTGGTCACAGGAAGTTAACAGACCTTTGCTCTTAAAAGCAATAAGAGACAGTAGACTCCCCAATTAGCATCCTGTATTACCCACATTGTTAAAGAAATACAACCAATGAATGAACCTTATGGAACACAAAAGCTCCATAAGGTGCAAAGAATCAAACTACCATATGCCACTTCAATGGCATTCATTGAGACATGCATTCATTGCATATCTCTTCTCTTAAGATCCATGACATAGAATATTTGTTTCTAGAGAGTTTTCCTTTATTAAAATGTCATTTACATTCATTTGACACATTTGGAAGTGTAAAATTGTTATTGAATTGTTGTTGAGCTAAAAAAAAAAAAAAAAAAATTAAATAATCCACTTTGATACAGTTTATAGATAATACCAGATTGTCACTTGTATTTTTCATATTTTACCAGCATAGAAAACGTAACTGTATTTACTCCTAATCGTTGTAACAGTCATAGGTAACCAAGAATGTTCTCCTAAAACTATCACTGAATACTAAATATTCACTAAGAAATATCAACTGGAAATTAACATCAAATTGGAAACTGATGAAAATATGTTATACAAAAGGGGTTTTGGTGATGAGACTCCCATTAACGCGTGGCATCTTCCTCAAACGCACACCCATGAAGATCGTCAAAGGGTTGCCTGAATGAGTTGTGGCTGATAGTGACGAGCCAGTAGGTGGATGATGAGATCTCCTCGGGTTGAATCTCCTGTGACGATCTGATGGTCATGGTGTTGATGTGGGAGGTGGAGGGTTTTTCCAGGACTTAGTCTGTAAGACAGAGCGACAGGATTGCACAGATTTTTCAAAGTTCAGCACCATGAATTCATCTTAGCCCTCCAGTCCATTTTACTCCATCCATCTGTTGCTACATCGTCAACTGTGAGTCAACCCAGTGAACATTATGCTGCCTTCCAAATTATGCTGGAAATATCAGACTAACAACATGATGACGGGAGAAGTCAGAAATGTCTGCATATAAACTATATCCCCAGATGACATGTGCCAGTTCGAGTCAAGTGCCAGGAACTCCCCTTTTGTTTTACCCGTTCTGTGGAAATTTATCATGGCATTCACATGAGACTTCATGTGAGAAGTGACTTTGCATCCAGGCTGAGGCTTTGAATAGATTTTGTAACTTTTTTTTTTTTAACTCCTCTCTCACATGAGTTCAGTTTTTTTATGTTGTGCTTGTACTTTAAAATTTAAAGAGGTAGGTCATTCACAACTACTATATTCAGTCCATTAGTCAGTTCAAAGACATTCTCAGTAGTGTGTCCTGTACGCGGAACATTTGCACAACTTAATTTCGCGTCAAGCAGATCTTATGATAGCTGCATTTTCACCGGAATGAATTGATTTCACCACAAAAAAAAAAAAAAAAAAAAGTCACTGTTTTAAATCCTGTGCTGTGTCTCAAATCGCATACTTCTGTATTTACACTTAGTATTTTGAGTGCGTTCACACTGACACGTATGGCAAAATGCAGTGTACTGTGAGTACCCAGATGTACTCATAACGGCCAGAAAGTTGAGTGTGGAACGCTGCACACTTCTCACCCTCAACGGTCGCCATCTTGGCTACGTAGTGGAAGGGGAGGGACCACCAACGTATGAAAATAGCAGCTGCGGTTGTGATTGTTACGGCTAAAAGTAAAAGAACATTCATTTTTTATTCATTTTAAAATAAAATAAAAATGTTGGCGATAAAGCTCCATCCGGCTGCAATTCGCCATTAAAAAGAAGAAGACGCAGTCAAAGGTTGTGATTGTCATTTCCGGTAAGCGCACAACAGCCATATTTGAGTTGAGACGACACTACCCTGTCAAAATTAACGCACTACACAAGTCAGTACATAGTATACTGCATGTACGTGTACTAACGGAAGTACATGACTTGAGACACAGCACTGGTGTATCCAGGCTTGGCAGAGAACAGAGGGAAAGTGGCAGGTATATATGCTGGGGAGCTCATTAGGAGATTGTGAACAGGTGTGCAGGTGGGTGTGGGAGTCAGGTGATGATTGAACATGGGAAACACTTGAGGACTACAGCAGGGCAGGGAGGGAAATGTAGGCTCTGAAATGACATGGAGAGTGAGTGACTGGCAAACTGACAACAGAAACAAATGATGCAAAAATCCCTAGTGGACAGTTATGGATACTCAACAAATGACAGCTTGATTGGGGGAGCTAAGTTACACGCTGCCAACATGACTGAATTAGGCTGGTAAGGGATTCACAATGTCACCTTTGGTTAATGTTTGGTTTATTGCCCAGCCGTATCTAGCAGTCTGCTCTCAAGTAACTCATCATCATCGACTCATCATTATCTACTGTACTATACAGTCCTCAAATCAGAGTAATTCAGGAACTACTTATTAGCATGAACCTTTTTGCAGTTATCAAATAATAATAATTGTACTATGCCATATTTGCCTCGAACAATTAAAACAATGTTCAAGTAAATTAGCAGCCTCTATCTCCCACAGCGGCAGTGTGTTTCCAACTTTAGACATTAGCAGTTTTGTTTAAATATTACATAATGGAGTTGTGAACTGATTACAAATACACTTATATTTAGATGTTTTATATTGTTAGAACTAAAAAGCAATTAATTGGAAAATTGCTTAGAGTGTAATCACCCTAACTAGACACCTGTAGCAGACAACATATTAGCATTATCTGCTTTTCTTACTGATTGACCTTCCCAGTGCACCTGCCTTTAATCAAACACTAATTAACACTCTGATTCTGATTCGCATCTGAGGGCTTGCCAATTAAATGGTTGTAGAATACAGAGAAAATGCAAGATTAGTATGAGGAATGAAAGATTGTTATTACAGAGAACAAACTTTTAGTATAATTGAACATGTAGAAACTACGATGAACTGTTGTTATAAACACAGTGCTTTAACAACTAAGACAAATATGTTGTATGTAGTATGTTTGCCACAGATGTCTAATGAAGGTAATCAAGATTAAGGTTATTTAGCCACACTAGCAGCTCTGTGAGGCTGTATTGCTCATTAAGCACTAGACAACTAAATCTCTGGATGGATTTTTAAAAATGTTGTTGCATGTCATTCCCCATCTCTCGCCCCCTCATTTCCTG
Organism: Macquaria ambigua; assembly: GCA_008360985.2. Classification (NCBI taxonomy): domain Eukaryota; kingdom Metazoa; phylum Chordata; class Actinopteri; order Centrarchiformes; family Percichthyidae; genus Macquaria; species Macquaria ambigua. The sequence goes on along the minus strand of VMKM01000114.1, from coordinate 399,379 downwards.
TCACCTCTCTGCTATCAAAATCTGTAATAAAGGAACACACAATAAATCACACAATAAATCAGAAAGGTCAGAAAGGTTTATCCTCTATACTGTAGTTCAACTGTACTTTGAGCTGAATGTTGGGGTAGCTAACGTTAGCACGTTAGCGTGGGTTGACGGCCTGAGTGTGACTGCACCATGCCATCCCATCAGCTAAAAGTGTACGGGAGCTGCCAAGCAAAAGCAAACATAAGTGACTATGTGTCTAGTCACGAGAGTGAGGCACATTTATACTCAGTCTACTCTGGTTTGTAGGCTGCCTGGCACCTTTTCTCCTGTAAATCCTGTTTTTTCTTATTTTTGTTGAAACTGGATCTCAGTGTCCTTATAACCCACTGTTGACTTGTGCAGGGAGGTAAAATCAAACACCCTGTTTAGAGAAAGAACTGACAGGTTCTGACCATAGACTGTATATAAAGATGGACGACGTGACAGCTCCCGAAAAGTGAAGCCAAAGCATCTCGATTGCCCCCTGGTGGCTGGCAGCAGGATATGTCATAAGCCCCGCCTCCTCCATGTTAATGGTTGGGACATGGGTCAAACTGAAAAGTCACGTCAAATAAATTTTTCCCAAAGATGGTTTCTGTCATTTTAGGTAGTTCTTATCACGCTGATATGTGTTCAAGTGTTCGTTTTTCTGATACGTTTGTTTTTAATTAGTTATTTGATGCTATAAAAACGGGGTGTCACATCATGATTGACAGCTGTGTGTGCTCGCGATTGGCTCAGGCGGCTGTATAGGCGGGAACTCGATACTGCGGCTCACTACTGCGCAGACTCTGGCTCCAAATGACGTCGCCAGCGCAAGATGGCAGCTCCCGTATCCGGGGTATTTTAGCTTCATTTTTTACAATGGGAGGAAGTGGAGACGCGTTGTCCATCTTTATATACAGTCTATGATCCTGACTGTGAGACAGGATAGACATCTGCAGTATCTGAAACATACATGTTGAATTAAACACTACAAAGTAAGTAGCTATCAGCCCATACGTATTAAGCCTGATTTTGTAAGTTTGCTTGTAGTTTAAATGATCATATAGATCAGGGTTTTCAAAGTATGACACTGTGGGACCCCCCCTCAAACCAAATCAAGACAACTGCTTTCCCTGACACCCTCTATCACCCCCCCACCCCCATGTCGATGGGACATTCTGAGACTTCGTAATGTCAAAAACTATATATTGATAGTGCAACATGAAAAAAGTTGATTGATTTTGATGCTCCTGTTATTATTCTTTGTCTTACTTCTATTTGGGGTATAATCATGCTCTTAAGTTTTGGAACTACAGTTCACATAATGCTTTGGGGGATGTAAACAGGAAGTATAATGTTGCTATGGATTCAATGCAGCGAGTTAGCTGTGGGCTACAACTTGAGCTCTGTTTTTCAGTCTATTTTTATTTACATTTTGGCAAAGTGGCACCATTAAAAGTATGCCGAATTAGCTATTAGCAGTTCCTGTTTGGTATGTACCCATGGATGTAAAGACGACTTTCACTGGATTACTTTGATACTGAAGAAAACTTAAAAACGTGATGATTCTCTGGCAAGTTCTTGAGTTATAAGGAGTATCTTTTTACTATGATTTCAAAGGGGACTTATGGACGTTTATTCGTAATGGATATAGTAGATAGATTTATAAGTACATTAATTGCCTGCAGCTGCTAACCAAACCACAATAACTAACTTCCTGTTGTTTTTAGAACACCAGCACACACCTGTCCCTTTCACCTCATGCAATATCTTTGTCTGTAAACATGTACATGTATAGGCTCATGCACTTAAACTGTCACGCATAGACCCTCATACTGAAAATACATTCCTGTGCGAATGGATGTTCCGCTCACTTTAAAACAAAAGTACTTTTAGCAGATTAGAGATCAAGACAGATAAGCAACCACAAGTATGACCTCAGCCAAACCTAAAATGTCTCAATTGATTTCGAGCCCAGGTGTGTGAGTGCCGGTGATGAATTACCTCAACAGCCTTAACGTCAGGCCATCCTCTTCACAGTAGCCACTCCAATCACTGGGCTTTCACTCTCAAGGAGCGGTGGGATGGTCTCCTAGATCCGGGCTAACAACATACTCTTCAAAAAAACAGGGCAGGCTTTCAGAGCAGAGGATCCTGGATGACTAAGCTGTGACAAAAATCAGTGCCCCACGTAGGGCGCCAACTGGAGACTGCAGAGAAACCCTCTGCTGGCTGTTAAGTGCTCTCTATAGAGAAGGAGCGAGGGTAGATCTCAACTCCAGGGCGCTGATGTGCCTGGAGCCCCACTGGTTTTCAGTTGAATATGAGCCATGTGGGATCTGAACTCTAATTGGTATGCAGGTGATGCACGAGCTGAACATTACAGGGAATGGGTTAGGTTGATACATATGTGTGTTTGTGTGTGTATGTGTGAGGGGGTGATACAGAGGAGAGAACATTGTTCAATCATACCCCAGCACATGTAGAAAGACAGCAACAGGGAGCCTGAAAGTCTGTGAGGGAAATCAAAGAATAAAGAAATAGCAGAAAGTCTGTTAGACTGTCAAGAGGTGAGAGAGGGAGGGGATGAGAAATGCATTTGCTTCTCTATTGTACAGTGCATAACTTTAAAAAGCCAGGCAGAAAGGGGCAGCTTCTCTCATTTGGACTGGCACTTTAACAATTACAACATGTCAGATTATTGTGATTACTTTGAGTGGAGCGCATGCGTGTAAAGCAGTACTACCTGTTTTGTATGTAAAATGTTTCTCTGGAATCATCACCAATACACCAAATAATGATTAATATTGTACTGTTCTGCCATGAACTACATGTACATGCTCATAGTTAAAGGAATAGTTTGATATTTTGAGAAATATGCTTATTCACTTTCTTTCCTAGGATAAGATGAAACGATTGATACCACTCTCATATCTGTGCGATAACCATGGAGCTAGAGCCAGGTGGCGATTAGCCTAGCATGACACAATGTGTGTGTGTTTAATCTACACAAACAGCAATGTAAATGTAAAAAACGAAAAAGGTAGGTGCTGTAACAGCCGGGTTGCCAGGCAATCAGTGAAAATTAAGATTTTTTCCCTTTGGAGAAAGCCAGGCCAGCTATTTCTTTATGCTACGCTATGCTAATAATCTCCTGGCTCCACCTTCATACCTAATGCACAGATATGAGAGTGGTCTAAAGGTGTGCTCAGACAGATTGCAAGGTGGAGGATGGGCTGCATTCATAAAGCGCCTTTATCCAAAGCGCTTTTTTTTAACAATTTGCTTCTAATTCATCTATCCTGGTCATCAAGAGCGATTTCGTTCTTGCCCACTTCAGTCTGGATTAGTGATTAGTGGATGACCCGCTCTACCTCCTAACCCACATAATGACTTTCACATGTCAACAGTGACGTCAATGCATTAGTAATCAAAACCCAGGTCGACTACTAGGAAGGCAGTTCAACATGAGGAAAAAATGTGTGGTTGTCCCGAGGCCTAATGAATCCACGATTGAATGAATCCATAAACGAAAGAGGGAAAAGGAAATAGGCAGAAAGAAGTTCCTGGTGAGTTCTGAAATCATCAGTCAGAGGCTGAGCTGAACACACACACACACACGAACACACACTCTAGCAAACACATGTTCAAGTGCCTACGTTGCTAGCTAGCTTACAGCTAATGTCTGTGCAGTCGGTACACTGACAGACATTAACACGGACTGCACAGACAGTGCAAATAACACAAGGCAAAAATTGGCTTTGCTGTCTGAACACACCTTAATGCATATTTTCTATTCCACATTGTATGAGAATTACATTAATGTAAGTGCCATTCTTCTTGTCTTCCATTTCTGATAATGCCCCATTAAATGTATAGCTGTATTTGGAGTTTGATTACAGAAAGCAGTGTGATATAATTGTAACCCTAATAACTTTAATGCGATGGAATGACCATGTTACTGGCTGTATTAGTTTCTTCATATGACATTTTGAGGCCCTCAAGCAACAGATGGCTCTCTCATATTGTCTGCGGAAAGGGAAAGTAGTGGGAGGAAGTATGTGCAGTTACACACACACAAAGCAATATAATTCCTCTTTCACTTTTGAATACTACCTGCGCTCCACAGGAGCGTTGGTTACCTGATGTAAGTAGGCCATGTGAATTGCGGTGGCTGCCTCCTGGTTTGGGTATTTTTACTCTGTACACACAGTTGCACAGTGCAAAGTATCCAAATGTCAACTTGGGCTGTTCCGGTTTGGACAGAAATGAAGGGATGGATCAAACGGAGGGGCTGAATGATGCACCTGGCCCATTGGTCTGTGCAGACACAGATGTGCCCCAAATACCTAATGCAGACCATTCCAGCATCACATTATCCAGAAACTGTCCACAGCTTGGGGTTGCTGTCAAGGTTTTTTTCCTCTCCTTTTTTCACATTCATCCCTGTCTCACACACTGACAAACCTAAAAACACATACTTAACTGACACTCATACAAGCACACATTATGACCAACTGTCACACCCACGCAGGCTCCAGTTCTAAAAAGTATTGCAATTACCTGCCATCAGGATTGCCTCTAAGCATACCTGGACCTTCAGGAAGTGAGCTCTGTCTGAAAAGCACAACCACGCCTGGCTGAGCTTGGAACCAGCTTTGAGTCCACATTTTATTAACCCCTTTGCTGGTTTCAAGATGGCCTGATGAGTGGGTTCTTCCCCTATCTGGAGGGCCAGTGTTTGATTGTCAATGTATCTGTGCCTATGGTGCAGCACCAGCTGGTTGCCCCTGCAAACCAACTAGGCCCTGGAAAGAGAATTCCTTGCTTTGGATGTCATACTTTGTCTGTAGGTTTAGATATTGAAAGCTGAATAAAATTGAAACTCCTACACACAGTCTCACTGCTGATTTATGTAATATTTCATATGATGTTTCAGTCTAACCAACCTTCATAAGGTATATGGGAAAACTTCACAAGTTCCAAATATTTAGATGATAAATAGTGATGTGATGTGGAAACTTGAAACCTCCAGTACACCTACTCTGAGAATGGACTTTTCAGTGAAGTAGGAGAAAGGATTAAACACACTCATCACTCGGGTAGTTGTGATCTGCTTGACTGAGTCAATCTACACTCAGAATGGACCAATCAGAGCAGAGCTGGATAACACTGTCTGATACTCCTATATAGAGGACAAAACATGCCTAATAATAGAAAAATTGAATACTGCAGACAAGAACAATTACTGCATGGCAAAAGTTTCCAACCCACCTCTTAAAAAAAGTCTTCCAATCAAATCAATTGAATAGAATACACTGCATTTGTAGCTCAGATGAGTTTTATAATAAACATAGTGTTGACATGGTGGTAAGATTTGGGGTTAGGCAGTATGAGGAAGACTGGATCCAAAGTGCAGTTGAGATTTAGTAATGTAACTCAAAGTGAATGTCTCAACAAGAGAATGGTCGATTCAGTTGTTAAATATAGTGTATATATCAAATTATCTCACTTAGATAATGAGTAAGTGTTTACAGTTGGAACAAACATGTTTTCTAAGTTCGTAGACTTAATATCTGTTGATTTATGCCCCCTTTTTAATTCATTCTTTTGTTTGTGTTTATTTCCCTGTTGTGGGTATCAATCCAAATTTTGGCCCATGGCTAGTTTTTATTTTCTTTTTCTTTTGTCATTAAACTTATTGGGATTAAAAATATATTATTATTTTCTACTTTTGTAATTTTTATTTGTACTATTTTTCTAGGTTTTTTGGATGATTTATGTGATTTATATATTACATTTTATTGAAGCTTTGATTTTCTTTGAATTTTCTTTTTTGCCCTTTCCATAGAATAAAAAGGCATAGAACAGCACGTTTTATCCTCTATAGGAGTATCAGACTGTTTGCCAGCTGTCCTCTGACTGGTCCATTCTGAGAGTAGATTGACTCTCAGTCAAGCAGGTCACAACCACCTGAGTGATGAGTGTGTTTGTGTCTATATATTGCGTGTCCTGCTTTGTGAGGTCTACATGACAATGTCTGATGAAGATCTGTTAGATTAAAATGTTGCTCTGTTAAATTGAGCTATCAGTACGGTGTGCAAATCTTTTGTCTGACATTTTCCTCCACTTTTACACATTTGTCATAAACCTTATCATGTAGTTGCCTAAACTTAACCATACATTAATCATACTGCAAATTTTTAAAAGGAATGTGGTCATGTAAAAGAATCGTGTGTTTACTGTCGACTATGTAGGCCACCAATGTTCACTTGATGCACTGTAGTTTAAAAAACCAAATCCAACCTCCCAGCTATCTTTGACTTAAAGGGCTGTTTCATTTCTTTTTCCTGGAAGGGACTTGAGAATCCAATTTCTGTCTTTGAACACAGCATTAAAGCTGCATTTGGGGGTGCTATTTGGGGCAGCCGAATACGTTTTAAACACAAAATTGACATTGTGTTGACCCTGTTAGCAAACAGTTGTCTACCAACTCCTGCAGAAAAAATCTGGCTCTTTAGCTGCAAAATGCTCCACTGTGTTCACCAGCTAGTCGCTAACATTGTCTGTTAGCCGTTTGATGCTGAGCAGGCAATGTACAGTGGGTTTTTCAGACCTTTTTGCTGAAAACAGCTGCATGCCGTGGATGGAAATGAGGTGCAAGTGGCGAGACTCAACCAAGCTGTAAACTGTGGGCCGGAAAAACCAAAACAACAAGATAAAAGACGCTAAAACGCTTTGTAGAGCTGAGGAGAACAGCAGTAATGGGTGATAATTATTCTCTGTGGGTTCCTTCCACATTACATGCAGTCATTAAGCACAATGTTCATATATTTAAAAAAAAAGATTAGTGCAACTTTAATATAAAACATCTGATTAGTGCAACTTTAATATAAGTATAGAAACAAAGGCTCTAATTTTGTCCCTCCATGCAGCCTCTTTTCTTGCTTTGGTAGGTCAAAGGCAAGTGTATTGCAGGTGACTTAAAGTATCAAGTAATTCAGACTAGCTAGTTTATTCAGCAGTAAGATGAATGGATGACAGGGTCTTTGGTTTATAATGTTCATGCTTGTTTATGCCTTACTGGGTTTTGCAGCGGTTTCCTGCTTGTTTCCCCGCAACCCTACAGCAAAGCTTTGAAGCCAGGGGCGATTTGGATGTTAACAATCAGCAGGACTTTTATTTATTATCTGAATGCCCTCCTCCCATCCACCCTACTACCCACCTGCAGCGGTACACATGCAGCATTTTCACACGTAACCAATCCTGATGATTTGTCAGCCATGTGCAGCCAAGTGAGGTCTAATCTGCTGTATTTGACAGCTGACAACAGTGACAAAGTGCCCAAACATTTGGTATCGACTGTTTCCCCAGGGCAGCTGCCACTGATGGACTGGAAAAGGTAACAATGTTGTCCTCCAGGGAGAGCAACCCAGGCCCACCCCCGTACCCCCACCCACCCACTGCCTTTGGTCACACAGCATGACTGGTGAGTCAGAGTGGTGCTCGCACAAAGGGGGCGTCACGTCAGTTGCCATGTTGCCCACTTGATCTTTTCAGCATACTTAATTAGCATAGCAGTGTAATCCCTGAAGGGGAATTCCACTGATTTTGTGTGTGTGTCAAATACAAAGCTACAGAAGCCAATTTAGAGAAAAAAGGTGAGGATCCAAGAAGACAGACACAAATAGAAAGAGAGCTTCATTATTATATTCTTCAGCAATGAGAGGGGTGGTTTTACATTTTAAATATAAAGATTTTTCACACATTCTTCAGTCACAGTTTAGACCAAGAGCACAATTGCCTGCAATGACCTAAAAAGTGATTTGACTCAAGTGTTTTTGATTTGACTGCTAGGTGGCAGTGCAGCACGGGTGCTGGCTGTGTGTGCATGCAGCCTTTTCAACTGAGAGGACACTGCTCTCCCTGGCCAGTACAAACCAGATTAGGGGGATAATCCTGATTTAACAGGCCTTATTATCTTTTATTTAGTAGTACCCGTTTCCATTGAGTTCCCGTCCCATGAGGCTGATGCACATTGTCCATAAAATCTTTGAATGAAAACTGGTCTAATTTGATTAGAGCACCTTAAAATCTCACTTCTTTTGGGATCTTGCAGAAACTAAAAGGTGCCCCTTCCTATGGGAACACTTATAATAGTACACTTTCATTCAAAGACTGGTCAGTTTTAAAGCAGCAGGGTCATATTAATGATTTAATTACTATAATCCAATTCTCTCTGGTAAACTCTTTGAGGAAGGAAGGAGATGGGATGCTTTCATGGTGCTGATTGCAATGTAATTGAGAACACATTGATTGCCCTCACCTTGCATTATACTGTATTGATTGACCGTAGTTCAGTTGCAGGTTTCAAGGAAATCAAAGTGGTAAGTAACCAGGGGTAATCTCACGGTGTTGATCCTTCTATTAACACAGAACCTCCATCTGTAAGAGGAAACCTCCATCTGACTCCATAATGCTATTAAAGCTTGAGCAGTCTAAGAGGCACATGAAATGATAACACTAACGTCACCAGGAGCCTGCTCACTTGGGATGACATTTTCGCTTGGCATAAGTCTGAGTGCATTTGCATGAGGCAAAACACATTGAAGCATCTCATCCTCCATCTTTGCCAGCTCATATATATACCTTAATTTCATAGAGTGGTTGTTCCACAGAGGCGTGACACAAAATTGCATCATTTTTACAAGGCCTTGCAACTTCCTTGCTAATGCAAAAGAAATTGCTGCCGTCCCTCACAAGTAAATATGCGCCCCACATTTCCTTGTCATCGCATCCAATCTTCTTGACAAGTGGCTCAAATATGACCACCCAATTCACTACAGTGGGGAATAAATCTGCGCCCGTCTCTATCTGTCTTCAAACAGGGGGTTCCCTCCATCCTGACGACGGCGTTCATGGTCAGTTATGGCTGTTTACGGTCAGTAACCCGCTTCTACTACATGCTGTAGTACAGCCTGTGGAGGACTTTATCGACAAGTACACTCATAACTCAGGCTGTTGGTGCTTCACAGGCCGTCATCTGTTACCACTTCATCCATCTCCTCTATGGAGCCCCGCAGGTGACCTGCAGATAAAGCGCACGTGGGGCCTTGCGGATGTCTCCAAGGACAAAATTAGATCGGTATGTACCTGTCAGCCTCATGAAATATGGAATGGGCCAATTCTTATTCGCATTGGGCTAAGCCAGGGGCTTACCTTACCCTAAAACCTCGAGGACAACTGTGCTTCCAGCATATCAGTCAATGAAATAATTGTCCTTGTGGCTTCCTGTGCTTCCAAGATGACATGCCATATACATTCTCTAATCGTCTGAGCACAACGTGGCATTACTGTACACACAGTAGCAGCAGCTGGACAACAAATGCTAATACCTGCATGTCAATTCACTCACAGGAGTAAACTACCTCATTCATTTGAATATAGCAGCAAGCTACTGTGGATATAGAGGAGTGCTGCTGGCGCACATCCCAGGTGTACATAGCCGCCGGCAGTCTCTGCTAGAAACGAGTGGTGTTTGTTTACTTTAAACCGCTCCATACTGAGGCCTCCACACTGATTCACCGCAGTATGATTTGGCGTGCTGGTGTGCATACCGTGATCAGCAAACAGTGCGGTGAGATGCACTCCTTTTGATGCCTGTCTCCCTCCCTCTGTCTCTCTGCTGAGAGCTGCGGAGCTCAGGAGGAGTAAGAGGAGGAGGAGGAGCAGGAGGAGGAGCAGGAGGAGGAGGAGGAGGAGGGGGTGCGTATTCATGGTTGAAGCCAATACATCTGTGCATCCATCCACATGTCAGGGAAGTCATTACCATTGCAAACCTGTGAAGCAGCCAGGCTTTGGGGAAGACTACCCACTTTCTATTCCCATCCTTCTGAAAGAGCATCAGTTGGGATTTGGTGGAGGCATGTGAACTCGAAGCACCAGCTCAGCAGAGACCATGGCTGGCTCTCATCCTGAAGACAGGAATTTAATGAGATGGTTTGCTGTGCCCACGCATGACTGCCATTAGCACTGAGCACAAAAAGTGTCACATAAACAGAGGGTTAGAGAGTCCATTCTTTGATGATGAAAGATGGAGGATCCCTTGGTGCACCTATGAACCTGGAATTAATGGAAGTGAACACACAGTGGCTAATAAAATATACACTACCTAACAATGATACTGTGGGCTGCTACCAGACAGGCTAAACCACTGAACCAGCAATGCATAAATTATACACATTATTTCCATTTGATGACAGTAAACAGATCTAATTCAATTACTACAATAGTGTTTTTAGTCTTGGCCCCACAGCTGATTACTTTAAACTGACAAAACCATTTATATAACCAAAATAGTATGTGACCATGCAATACCAAGATACCCAGCGACTTCTATATCAAACACAAAAATGTTATTTACAATTATTCAAAATGGAAGATTATATATTATATATCCTTGATTTACACCATCAAGGATCAACAGCATCAAGAGGCTCCAAGGCCAAAGAAAGGAGATGCATTAAACAAATACAATAAATACACAAATGAATAAAAACCCAGGTAAAAAGAAATATGAGGGCCGGCCAACTTTGGCCCTTAGTAGGCAGGATGTGGTAATCAGAATGCAGTGTTCATAAAGGCCTTCACACCTCCCCCCGACCTCACCACATTGCCCCATGCTACACTCACATAGCTACCGATTACTTGAGTTTTTTTTAAATAATATAATGACTCCAGTTATTGCTTTGAATACTAGCTGTGCATACTCACTACATACTATAACAATTACAGTTAAACTACATAAAATAAAAGACCCAAATAACAGAACAGAACTTTTATTTGAAGCATTAAAAAGAATTACAATGGAAATCAATTCTCTATTTATACAACACACACAATACAGTTGTTTTCACACAGACAACTATTACAGCCGAGCAGGGATCGACTTCCGTTTCTTTTGGTGCTGGTCCTTCCGGCTCTTTTCGTCCCCCGCCTCTATCGGAGGCCCCCCCTCAAACAATGTGTGAGCTTACCTTGAATACTTTCCCCCGGTTCATCTTTGATGTATGGGTTTCTCCTTATGGCTCCTTGAAATAACTCATAAGCAACATATTCATTAAAAACAAGACTAGAGCTGCCAATATGACTCTTCAGAAGTCCTTCTTGGGTGTCAGCTTCAGAAACAATCATCACAAAACCTAATAGTGCCAGTGGGATGTTTTGTTTGATGCCTTTGAGGTCTGACCTTTATTGCAGTGAAACACTAAAAGAACAGCATTGGTACAGTAATCATAAATATGCTCTTTTGTGTCACTCTTTTCTTTATCCTTTTCTCAAAAGAAAACAATCAAGCTTAAGCTGAACCAAATTTAATTGCCATCTGTACCAGGGGTGAATGATTCAAAATCATTTTTTCCCCAACCTTTTTAAAAATGCTTTCGCAATAGAATTGCAGCACACTTCCCACCATGCAGACAGTCAGAGGGAATCACTTGCCCTAGAAATGGTTTTGATCCCCTGAAATGCATCCCCAACCAGGAATGAAGCGGCAAATTGATGTTCTGGGACAAAAACAAGCAATTAATGGAATTACTCACTCCTGAGACTTTTACAGTCGCAACAGAGGGCAATGAGTTATTATTCTCTTTTGGACGGCACTAGCAGATGGATACAGAAGTGAGTGTGCTTACACTCAGAGTTCAACATAATGTGTGGCCAAGAAGTATGTAAAAGTAACTGTTCCACATGGATTGGGACTCTTGAAAAAATGTGCCTTTGTGACAGCAATAACAGGTATGTGCAAAAAATATTGCTAGTAAAAGCTAATGCTGAAAGACTGAAAAAAAAAGAAGTTGTGAAAACCCCATGCTGTGTCTTTGAGGCACAATGCTGGTTTCGTCTCCAGTCTTCATCGCTAGTTGCAGAATAATCTCTCTGGTGGTATCACGGCACCACCGTGCTCATTGTCTTCCCCCTGTGTTTCTGGTGATTTTCCCCTCCCTTTTGTGTCCTGTTTGTCTCTCTCTGTGTGTGTGTGTGTGTGTGTGTGTGTGGAGGTTGCTCTGGGAGGCGTGGTTATGCTCTTTACAGCTCCTGTGGCATCTGCAATCAGGCCGGCACACCTGCATCCCATCAGTTCATCAGCCAACAGTACGTCTACCCTGGTTTTCCACCTACTCATCGCCAGATCATTGCTTCAGCCTGTTTGATAGCAAGCTCTTCGGCTGCTGAAATTACCTCTAGTTTTTTTCAGTCTGTTGTACGCTGTACTAATGCTGTTCTCCTGTGCCACAGATCTTCGTCAAGCCTGCCTGCCCGCAAACATCTGACATATGTTCCTCTACCCATAAGTTATTCAAGTACCCATGAATAAGTCAGCAAAAGGTTTCTTGGATGGTATACTGTATGTTCGAAACCCTTACATGACAGAATATTTCGGTGTTTCTCTTGCTCTATAGTGCCCCGTGTTATGGCATCGGTGCCGGAGGTGTGATGCTGTTGATGCGATCGAGGGGAAATCTGTGAAAAGCTGGTGGGCTAGCTTTCCCACTGCTTCACTGAACAAGTCACGGCCCTACACTATGTCTAAATGCACGCAACAGGGAATTGTTCATGCTGACATCTAAACTAGTTTTAGAGCCATTAAGAGCGATTTGACCTTAGGAAAACGAAATGACACTGGGGAACGCTAAGTGCTCCAGGCACGGCAGAGGTCACCACGGGCAACATGGCAGAATGAAATAATCTGTAAAGCTCAAAAGCACTTTACTGTGTATTGCTGAACTCACATGAAAGACACATCTTATGTCAGCGGGTCTTGGACTTAAACATTTCTTCTGACCTTGACATTGATTTTCATCATGTTGGGGGTAAAACTTCTGGCTTTCAAAATCCATGCTACATACTAAGGTACTGGAATTAATAATCATGTTAGGTCATCTATACAGCTACATCCCTAAACTAACTAGCATTGTTTCTAAAACCACAAAATGAATCCAGATTTATTAAAGAATTGGTGACTTTTTTTACACACTAACTTTTTAAGTACACTACCACTGCCTGCTAGTTAGCTAGCCAAAAGCTCTCTTTTGCATTCAATTTTGTATTAGCTGGGTTTTATGGACTGCTAGCCTGGTTCCATACTTGTCAATCACCGCACGCATCTCTGATTCAGCAATTCAGATAGCTCTGGCGTTTACTGACGGCTGTTTCTGCCAGTTGGAGAAACAAATCGACCAAGTAGAGGCTCAAAGCTAGCTACCAAGCTACATCTGAGAAATAGTGACAGAGAAATGGCCATAGGTGAGGTTGTTGTAAGTAGACTTCCATAAATAGTAACATTCATTTAATCAGGTGGTCTCAGTGAAATCAAGATCGCTTTTTCAAGAGAGCGGAGAACAAGAAACATTCATGGTAAAACAACCACACAACTAGCATTCAAGAACAACACTTCTAAAGCAAGACAACCAACAATCAAGCATCAAAATAAAATTAATGAAAAACAATTAAAAAAGTCATAAAAAACATCAGATTGTAAAACAAAAAACAAAAACAAAAAAAACTCCAAATGAATTTAGCCTGAGGGCAGTTGGCAGTTTGTTCCATCTGGTGCTTAAAACCTGAAACCAGTTCTGCCAAGGTTAGTCAGATCATATGGGATATCTAAGGTTAAGTAGTTATTGGATCATGTACTATAGTTAAAACATTTTAAACAAGATGAAAAGATGTGAAGTAGTTAGGAACTTTTTGTCGATAAAGATGTGCATCCAACTTTGTGACACAAAGAGCAGCGATGCGTACGAAATTTGTCTTTAGTGAAAAATTGTAGCAGACTTTGATGAACAGGTTTTGGGGCAGCATGACAGTACGTAATGTTTCCATAATCAAGTACAGATAAAAGTTGACTACACAAGAGTCTTACGGTTGAAGAAAAAAAAACCTCGTTTGAGTTTTAACTTTTAGGTTAAATGCTAAGTAGGAATTTTGAATGACTGATGTTGTCAAGCCCAATTCCCTCTATGGTTACCATTTAAAGTTTTAATGACAGGAGAGTCAGGGACACGGGTAGATGCAGAGAACGCAAATAAAATCTAGCACATAGAGAAGTGATTATAGAATGAGATTAGGTACATTGAATAGCTTTTGACAAAAGTGTCACATTTTTTGTTTTTTAATAGAATAACTCTAGAATTGGCATATTTCTCTGATCACTGTAAAGAACATTAACTTTTATGTCAACTGAAAATGACATTGGCTGGACGGATATGTCACTTGCTACTAACTGGTTAGGGAAAAACAAAACAAACGGACCCTCCCCTTCCAAACAGAAATCAGTTCACATGAACACAATATCAGGCTGAATGAATGAACTAAGACAGAATGGCATTTCAATTCTGACCCTGCCAGTGCTAATGGAAACTAGCATACTTATAGTGGAGTGCTTACAATGAGAATGTATTGAATGGCTTTTGAGAAAAAGTGTCAAATATGGTGTATTTTAATATGATCATCTTACAGATTCCTCTGAAATAACTCTTGAGATTGTGATCTTTAACAGGTTCTGGTACTTAAAGCCAGAAGTTACTTGATTGGAGGGTTCAAAAGAAGGTGAGACTGCAAAATGGACACTGATGGTGCTGTGAAAGATCACTCAGCTCCTCTAACCTGCACTTCACAAGGAGGTGGAGGAGGATGAAGAGGGTGGACATGTTGTTATCCTGAGCATCCGGCCATTAGTTTGACTCTTTGGCTACAGGGAAAGCTTATGTTGCTGCAAACTAACACACACAAAAAAACCTGATGCATGTTCCTAATGCTAGTTAGTTAGCTTGGTAGAGATCTTGACAACCAAATATTCAAATGTGCCACACAAATGAATCAAACAATACAAACTCTTTGCTTGACAAGTTGCATTATTCATCATCAATTGCTGTTGCTAAGTCATGAGATATAAAAGAAGCTGTCCTGTTTAGATCTGTTGGACAGCATCTTTTAGCACATAGTCTATGAATATTAATTTTGGAGGCAGATTCAAGCAGTGCATATTTGCGTAAGAGGCAATCTTTGAAGTCATTCCAGAAACACAACAGGGAGCTGGAAGACATGGCTCCTCAAACAAAGAAAATAGTAGAGACTATAACATTTCTTCTCCTTTGTAAGCTGTTCACATCTGTAGTTATTTCTTTATCCCCGTTGGATGAACTTGAAACAAATCTTAAGTTAACACGAATTCAATCGTTTACTCCTCTGGGAGACGGGAGGAGAAAAGTGATGGAGCTGGATAGCCGTGTTAACATTGCAAATGTCTCTGCGTGGATTCGCTTATCATCTGTATGCATGTCTCGCACTACATCCACAATGCATTCCTAAATAAATAAACAAACAAACGTGTAAGGCTTAAGCTGCCTACAAGACAGTCATGAATATTAGATTCAATCACCTTTTAAAATGCAGATAGCCATGACCTTTGACCTTGACTTTGTGTTGAGGAGCGAGGGAGGCAGTGATTTACTTTAGCCTGATGTGCTGCTGGCTTATGATGCGATATGGTTTACTATGTAGAGTAGTTTACAAATCTTCAGGGGGCCAAAAGGTACAGAGTGCTTACATAGCAAGGTCACATACAGATGCCTCTATCCTACCCTTCCAAAGACAGAGTGCTGCTATCCCACAACTCTTCAAATGACTTGGTAGAAACAACAAAGAGTCATGTTGGCTTGATATTCTGCTTTGTGATGCTCTCCTGCTTGGGTTCCTTTCCTCATCTGGCTACCAACCACTGCTGAGCACACTGGATATATTTCTGTTGAAGTCTCCACCAACCTTCACTGCATTGATTCTTTCAATATTCATCAAAACCATTTGAATTTTACCAGAACAGAAGTGTGGTGATCCCCAGCAAATTCCACTGTTCATTATGTTGCATAGATACAGTCAGAACGGTGGAATTCATGTGTGCATGAGCTTTAAATTTTACATTTACCTTACTTTATACAGCATTTCATAAAACTTCTGCTTGAGCTTTGATCAAAACTAGCCTGGGGGCGATTCATAGATTCCAAAACTTTCCACCATCAGAATTACACACAGCAAATAGAGGAGAGTTTCTTCACATATCTTGTATCTATGTAGAGTTAAATTAAAAGTGTTTTAATTGAACAGATAGTTGGTATTAAAACTCAGTGTAAAACCTGTTTTCTGTAAATGAACTATGACAGTGTTATCATGATGACTTTCAACTCTGAAACTTAGCTTTCAACTCCAAACCTTGACACCAAGAGTGTTAGCCTAATTGGTAAACTCCACCACCATGGAACAAACCTCATCAAATATAATCACATATATCTTGCTCGGTGTGATTTATAAAGCTGCTATCTGCTGCATCTTACCCAACGGTCGTCAGCAAAAACGCAGACTGTTTAAACTTTTTATGCTAAGGTTCTTCAAAACTACAGTAGAAGCAAAAAAGTGGTTGAAGTGTGCTACAAACATACAGAAAGATGTTGAAGTTCTACAGAGTGATAATGAAACAGTGATGTCAGTGAAATTATGAAAATTATGAAAATGTACTAGACTTGAAAAAATACAGAATTTAAATATCTGTGTGTCATGACAAATATTTGTGTTGCATGTTTACGTTAAAAAATAAATCTTCTTTTACTGTATTTCACTGAATGTTCACTGTTAAATGTATCAGATGTGGTTTTGAGGCATTTTTATGGAACCATATTTACCCTTTACAGTGTTAATATGGAGGCAAAACCTGACTATTTAACAATGACACTGTGGGGAATTCATGTATGTGCAGATTTTGCTGTGCACACTCTTCATTTCTTGGATTTCTCTTTGTCAACAACTTGGTATAACTGCACAAACCACAACATAATCGGACCGCAAAAAAAAACACACAAAAATACTCATACTTCCTCTTTAGCCTTCATACACAGCTCTGCACTGAGGCAGAGATTAAAACACCAACCTCCCAACCCCCACCCGCAATCTCTATGCAGATGGTAAGGAGGGAAGAAAAAAAAACACTATTACCTTCTCATCATCTTCTCTTGTGTCTGCCTTATTCTTTTGCATGAAACCTGAATAAATGGAATATTTCGGGGTGGTGTCAGTTTTTCTATGACAGGAGTTAGTACTATTATGGAACATGCTGAGTAGGAGCCAAACAACATTGAATAATTGATTACCACTAAAAGATGTGGGCATAGCTATGCATTATTCAAATTCATACTTATTACTGTCTCTACTTTGCTGTGGTAAATATAACGGGGGGGGGGGGTTATGAAAGCTGCTCGTGTTTCCATTTGATGTTCAGCAATTTTAGGCAGGAGGATGGAGCTCCAGTTTCCTTATTTGTTCACCCTTTTGCTGTCCTCTGCAATGACACCTGGATTCAATGTCCTATTCCTGCTCTGCAGAGCAAAACGGATGGCTGCACCAGAGGCCTGACATCTGTTACTATTTAAGAAATATGTGCAGGAAATATGTAGAAGATTAGTACTACATGAAATAAAAACAAGTGTAAATAAAACAAGGTAAGCACATAAGGAGAAGAGTACACGCGCACATTACAGCGCATATTGCTTAATGACACTCTGACATATGCTTTACAATATCACATTGTTTTCAGTATGGCTTAAAAGCTGCTTTAACAAAAGGATTAACGCTATGCATCCCTTTTTGTCAGGAGGCTAAATGTCACTGTCAAAGCATTTCATTTCTATAGACAGGCTTTTATGTAATTAAAATTCATTTCATTTCTTTTTCTACTATTAGTTTTTAGCTATGCTATTTTCAGAGAAGAACGCATAAAATCAAAAGGTGCACAGAGAGTTAGCAGAAATTATTATAGGTCTGACCCATATTTTGTCTTTAAAATTAGGGGTCATTGATAAAATGAATAGTTGAAGCATAAGAGCAAACCTTGAGAACAAATTGAGGTGTTGGATTTTTGACAGGAGAGCAGGTCTCAGAGCGGCTCATGGGCTGTTTATGGTTGAATGGCTGCATCTATTACCTCTATTCATCCTCAGAACTTTTCAACAATGCATTTTAGGAAACATGAAAAACTGGCAGAAACCGAGTTGCTACTTACACTTCAACATCGTGCCGAGGCATGTACACGTTTGTTGTGGCGAGTATACTACAGGCATTGAAATTCAGCTGGTTCTGGCTGACTGAAAGTGCAGAGGGAAAAGAGAGGTCAGCGGTTTGACTAGATTTGTCTCTGTCTGTTTCCATCCTCAGATGTCATAACAGTGTGAGGGACGTAATTTGTTCTGCCAGCAACTTATTCAAGTCCTTCAAGATGCTGGGGTTTTTCTTATCCCTGGAAGGAAGGCAGCAGATGAACAGCAAGTGTGAAATAGTAGACATTTTAATCACCAGCTCTTCATCAGACACGGACACATACTGATACATTTCCATCATATATTAACATAGATTGTGTATAAAGATGGACGACGCATCTCCACTTCCCCCCACTGCACAAAAATGAAAATATCCCTGATATGGACACTGCCATCTTGCGCTAGTGACGTCATTTGGATCCAGAGTCTGCGCAGTAGTGATCCGTGGTGGAACCGCGGTATCGAGGTCCCGCCCATGATCTCACCTGAACCAATCATGAGCAAATCAGTTGTTAATCATGATGTCACACCCTCTTTTTATAGCTTCAAATAACTAATTAACACCAAACTTATCAGAAAAATGAACACTTGAACAAACATCAAATGACAATTTGACGTGTACTTTGATTTTTCAGTTTGGCCCATGTCCCATCCTCTAACATGGAGGGGGCGGGGTTTATGACCTATACTGCAGCCAGCCAACAGGGGGCGATCAAGACGTTTTGGCTTGACTTTTGGGGAGCTGTTTTGTCGTCCATCTTTATACAGTATATAGTCTATGTATAGCAACCATGCCTTTACCAGCTAATAACCCCTGACCACATACTGCATATTCAACCATGTCTCTTAGAAATGAGATTTTATTTATTAATATTTTCCAACAGCAAACAAGTTTTCACGCAAACAACAATGCCACTAAATCAACATAATGAGGAAATGTTAATTAATGTGTCTGGCCAGTCGCTACATATTTCATTTGTTTTCCTACAATACCTGCTCTTGCAATACAATATCCATTCATAGCAACTTAAGCATTAATATACATTTTTATGATTCTGTTTAGGCACACAGTACTTGCTAAAGGATGGGGAGAGTCCACAGTGACTTGAGGCATGAAATAATTAAAAATAATGAATTGACATTTAACAGAAACCGAGGTCTTAAACAAAGCCTAAACCTAACCACACGAGGAATTCGGGATCGAACCCCAAGTCCTGTGCTTTGTACGCCCACCATCCACCCTGACCACTAGGAGACAGGGTTGGCATATTGCTGCCAAAGATAGGCTACTGTATACAGTACTGCTTCAATAATGAGGAAAGAAGTAAAGCTCGACTTTACTGCCTAAAGTTCTACTCCTTTATGAATTATTTAGGGCAGCAAATACAAAATATTTTCCACAGTTACCTGGATTTAAGTGCAATTATATGAAAGTATTGCAGTTTGTACACATAGTTTCAGTTTAAAAGCACCTCATGCATCCAGAATTTATTTTTTTCACCCGTGGATTAATTCATTAATACACTGTAACCTATTTTCCATAGATGACATGGAAATGTCTACAGATGACACACTAAAACAAGAATGATTTGCTTGTCTGTGGGCTGCGTCCCAATTACGTATGTGGCATATATATTCACTTTTCCATGAACTCAATCTTCCAAATGTCCTTAGATCACATTTCAGTCATTTGCAGCATAGAGCTCAGCAACATTTTAAAGCAGCTTTTCAGTCTGCTGCATTAAGTAACGTAGTGCCCATATTGTGCTCCAGGTAGCGAAGAGGCTTCCCTACCAATCAGTAATCCTTGGATCACTCCACTGTGGGGATAGAACGGGAGAAAAAGAGAGAGTGATGATGCCACGGAATTAGAGGCAAAAAATGTTCATAGGATTAACATTCATTAGAGTCTTCAGCTCTTCAGTAGGGTACATACCAACTGCATTTCAAACAGATTCTTGCCAAAAGCCACTGCCTCTGGTTGTAATAGAGGGATCTATTTTCAATATTCTCCCCAATAGCTTAGGATTAGTCCCACGGAATGATACTTTTGCCTCTCTCCAATTATCGTCTCATTACACACAGATTCCATGACCTCTGCCGATGAACCAGATTAATCACTCAGGTCAGTCGACCTTCCTTAGCTGAGGAAAACTCGGTGAGCTAAAGCAGTGCCAATTCCTATGTAGATGGCGGCCTCACTTAGTACACAGTCACTGCCTGCTCTTTGAATTAACATGATGCCTCTTTAAAGGCTTTAATCATCATTTGAGCCTTAGATCCTAAAAATCTATCACATGCCCTTTCAAGAATAAAAGTTAATTACATCCTAAAACAATCTGTTCTAAAATCAAAACTTTCTCACATAATTTATTCATATTGAATTTGCAAACTGGAGATGAGAGCATATTTTGAACTGGATTGAAAACATAGCAGGTGTGTTTTAGTTAGGGGTGTGTATCTATCCCTTTCAGACGAATCCATATGTACCTAGACATGTGGTCTGCAATCTAGTATGAAATTTAGACAAATACATTTGTAAGGATGACACACCCTGCAATTGAAAGCTGAATCCATATGAAACAATGTGTTTACATGATATATTGAGGAGTGATGAGCACATATCTTAAACCCCCCAAAACTGCCCGGATTTGGAGCCTGATGCTGCTGATGTGAGGATCTTCTATGTGAGGGCCTAGGCACCAGCCGCCGTGTGGCCATTCCCCATAAGCACCACGGCCACTAGAGGAATATACACCACGGCCACTAGAGGAATATACTATGTAGTGAACACGGACCTCCTGCAAGCACAAAACGGATATGCAAAGATGGATGAATACTCTAACCCAGCAAACCACCTGAAATGCAACAAAGAATTAGGCAGCAAGGCAGATACAAGTGTTTATTAATGCATTACGGGGTGCAGGAGCTGATGAGCTTTTGCGCGGTCAAGATCTCCTTTTTGTGGAGCCTAACATAACGTTGGTAGGCAGAGGATGACCAGCGGCCCAGGGATTTTAGAGTTGAGGTAGGCAAGTGGAGAGCTGCAGTTGTAGCCGCGCCAATTCATAGGGAGTGAGGGGAATAGTGTTCGGGGGGTAGGCCGCAGCTCAGGCAGAGATCACGCAGCTTTGAGGAAAACTCGTCATGGGTTTGCAACCATCAATGATGAACAGCGGTGCCAACCGATGGGTCGGGGAGCAATGATGCAGGAATTTCATCATGGAAGTGAAAGGACAAAAAGTAGTGTTAGTCTTAGCAATGATGATTTGAGTGCCTTTGCAAGATCTATCAGACTTTGAGTGTTTCAGAAATATTGAGTACATGTGTTCTTCTGAGGCTAAATCAGAGAGGGAGAGATCATGCAGAGGATTAAAGGTGAGAGATCTGGTTGTATATTCACCACACCGGAGAAACCCGTAGAAGGCCATTAACAGAACTGCTGCA
Organism: Macquaria ambigua; assembly: GCA_008360985.2. Taxonomy (NCBI): domain Eukaryota; kingdom Metazoa; phylum Chordata; class Actinopteri; order Centrarchiformes; family Percichthyidae; genus Macquaria; species Macquaria ambigua. The sequence goes on along the minus strand of VMKM01000114.1, from coordinate 377,777 downwards.
GTTGCAGTGAAAAACAACCTTGCCTTAACCTTGACACCAACTTATGTACCAGTGAAATAGTGAGAGGCAGTCTTATCATTGCCTGGAGGACGTGCCTTTTTAAGGCCGTTGAGGAGCAGGTGAATGGAAGGAATCCCCAAAAAGCTCTGGGATGTTGGATCTTGGCATCAAATGTGAAACTGAATCCCTGCTAGCATGGCTTTGATACTTTGCATTTGAAGATGCCGGGATTCGAATGAAAATACAATAAATGCACAAACTACAGCAATATTTACTGGGAAAGGACTAAGGGCGAGGTTGGTGAAAAAAGAAGAGTAGAAAAACCAAGCTGAATCATAAGCTTTAATTGTGCTTTTGGCTAAACCAAGTCTCATGTAATTGGAAGCAGAGTACAAAAGATCCTGCAGGGGCTTGGACCTGCTTAATCGACAATCATCTGATTGAATGGAGGGCATGGCATGCTGGAGGGCTTGGCCTGGGGACACATAGCTCTGAACTATTTTAAAGCGAGAGAGAGCATCAGCTACACAGTTTTCATGACTAGGAATGAAAGTAGCTCGCAAGGTGAAGTTGTTTAGAACGCATGACCAAATTAAACAGCGCATGAGACTGTTTATTATTATTATTATACAGTATCTTTTAGATTTTGAACAGAATTAGCCAATAAGCGTGATATGAATGAACGACCATGAGGGATAATACGCATAGCGAAGTTAAGGTGGCCTAACAGAGATAAAAGATCTCTTTTAGAGAGAACAGAAGCAGCAGACCAGTATTTGATAGCTTCTCTGATGCGAGACAGCTTATCTTGTGGAAGTGACGCTTGCATAAGCACACTATCAAGGGTTATGCCGAGAAATTCCAAACGCGTGGAAGGCCCTACAGTTTTCTCTTCTGAAAGAGGTACACCTAGCTCCTGGAAAAGGCTTGTGACGGTGGAGATGCTGCGAGCTGGTGGGGACGACGGAAAGTCAACTACTAAGAAGAAAAAGATGCAAGACAAATGGGAGTTTGCAGGTGTTGTAGAGAATCCAGCATAGTGCTTCTGTCAAGGTGTCGAAAATGCGAGGGCTCCTGTGGCAACCAAATGTCAATTTAACAGAGAAGTAAAACTTTGAACGCCATTTAACGCCAAAAAGATGCCAGTGCAAGGGGTGAAGTGGCATGACTTTGAAGGCATCTGTAATGTCTGCTTTCCCCAGCCAAGCACCGACCCCTGCCGACTTAATCATCTGCACAGCATTATCTACAGAAGCGTAGAACAAGGAAAAAGGCTCTTGAGGAATTAAACTGTTTATACTCGGAATGGAAGAATCGTGGGGAGCTGAGAGATCAATGATAAGACGTTTTTTGTTTCAATATATTTCCTGGTAGCGACGCCTATGGGGCTTACTCTGAAGATTGAAAAGAGGGATTTTGACAATGGACCTAACATGTATCCCTTTTTAACCTCTTTTACTAAGAGCTCGTCTACTACTTCTGGCTCCTTAAGGGCGGACTGCAGGTTTTTACAGACATGGGTCACTTTTGGGAGCCAGCATAGACCTGCTAGAAATCCTTGAACTAAGCCAGTGATAAGGTAATTAGCAAAGCATCTATTAGGGTGATTTGACAGTGCTTTGGAGAGAGCTGGATGAATTTACAGTTAGGAAATGCACAGACATTATTGAAATTAATGCAGATAGGGGATTTATATCCTGAGGGAAATTGTACCTGTCGTTTCAGAGGATGGCTTACAGAATTTAACCCTGGATATTTTGGCTGGGGCTGAGATTTCGAGGCCAACAGTTCCTGCAGAGCAGATCTTGGAGGGAGAACGTGTGGGAGAAGGAACCGCAGATGGAGTAGGCTAGGGTCTTATGGCCAGTAAAATGTCTGTTAATTAGGGGCAGGTCAACCACTGACCAATCTAGTCTCTGATTGAATTTCTGGATATACATGGCGGCTTTGGCAGAGAAGGATTTATGATATTCATAAAAGAGAGAGCCACCGTAGGAGAGAGCATATCAAGCACACAGAGAGATTGGACCCACAAAGCAGACTCGGCTTGAGTAAAAGTTCAGAGCTTTTATTAACCCAAAAGCAAGGTAAGTCCACAGAGCAAAAGTATCCAAAGGGAGAAGCAAAGCGAGTAGTCGTAACACAAAAACTGGTCATACACAAGGAACGTGGGATAACAACACACATGAGACGAAGATTATCTGGCAAAGGGGAGAGCAGAGACACTGGGTATATATAAGGCTAGGTGAGTAGACAATGAGACACAGGTGAAACACATTAGGCTGATTAGGGCTGGCGGGAAACTTGACAGGAACAAGAGGATGAGACAAAAACCCTACCAAAATAAAACAGGAAGTCACACAAAACACAGACTAACAACCCCGACCATGACAGAGCAAGGTCTGAGATAATAGCCAAGTAGGTGTCAAGCTCCTCCCTGCATTGTGGATAAACTTCACATATGGTGTCTCTAAAGACACCAAAGGAGACGTTGAATTCTGCCAAAGTTAGAGTTTTTGACAATCTGGGATCGCTATCCTTAAGAACTACAGAAAAATCCCCACAATCCACAAATCTTTTGTCAGCAGATTCGGAACCGCATAACAGAATCTTCACCAGATTTACGTCATGGCCTGTCGAAATGAGAGAAAAATGTTTTATTATATTTATGCTTGCCCATTTATTTATTTATTTTATTTTATTTATTTATTTATTTTTAAATATAATTTCCAAATCATTAGCAGAACAGTAATTGCAGTTAAACATTTCTCCCATAGTCTAATTACCCTTTTTTTTTTTTTTTCCTTTGGAAATAGGAAGGAAATACTTGTTAGAATTTGATTCCTGAGGGAATCGGGAATTGCTGCTGCAGGGGGCAGGAACCGAGAACCCATGGTTGGAGCTGGGACTGCAGTTCCCAGGGTCCTATGGGATGTGACGTCAACAGGAAGCGGGGCAGCTTGAGCCGTCTGGGAGGTTGAACAGGATGGGCCCGGGATGTTTACATTATTATAGGCAGAGGAAATCGCCTTGTTTTCCAGGGAATTAAGTCTGGTATTCATGACAAGTGCTGACTTCACTTCAAGAAGAGAGGACAGGATGGATGCGTCAGCGGAGGGCCCAGGTTCGGATTGCTTCGGCCTCTTGGAGGGATTTACTGCAGGTCTGGGAGAAGCAGTTTGAGAAGCTGCGCGCCTTTTTGCTGGAGCTTTTTTACCTTTAGATGGAGCGCTGTGTGAATTACCGGCGCTCAAATTAAACTCTTGGGCATCGGCAGAGCTTTCTTGCATCTGCAGGTAATTAAAGAGCTCTTCGTGGTTAAGGCCGGATGGAGCTGAAATGTTGCGGGCATATAACTCTTCCAGGATGCGGTGTACAGGCCATCCGGCAAGTTGTTTACGGGTGGGCGTCCGACTCATTCTCGGAGCGAACCTCAGCGGATTGAACCTGGGTTTCGGGAATGAAGCCAGTATCTTCCCCTGAGGACCGAGACTCACTGTCCGAGTCGGAGATGGCGAGAGACATAGCGACCAACAGAACCAGAAGGTAGGATGACGATCGCATGAGCAAGAACAGCTACAGGTCTACAAGAAAGCTGAAAGAACGATACTGATGCAGGGCAGCAGTGGCATTGACAGGCAGAGGGAGAGATGGGAAATTTTTGCAGTTTAAATAGACCGCCAATTTGAGAGGGTGTGTTCGGTAGATGGTTGAGGAGAGTGAGGTATGTCACATGTGTAGCAATGCAGCTCGAGTTGACTGCCTGAACTAGCTCGCAGGCGTCGCTCCATTAATGAGGTTTGAGGTGCCACTGGCATAATTTGTGATACTTTTGAACATAGCGTTAGCTTCTAAAGCTAGTGTTACTAGGTTGACTGCGCTCCTGTTGGTAACTTTACTGTCAGCAACTATCCCGCGTTTTTGGTGCCATTAGCATAATTTATGATACCTTTGTCTAATGTTCATGCATACTGTCAAACAGCTCTCATTTAATGAACCTGAATTCATTTAGAAACTATGTTGAAATGTTTGTATTGCAATATAAAGATTTCAGGCAGCATGAACATTTCTTTCAGCGGGGAAACTTTGTGATCGGGGGACGTAACTTGCTAGCAAGAGAGGGGTCACATACACAGACACGCATTCATGATAGAAGTACAGGAGTGCAGAGATGAAGAGTTACCTGGAAAGATTGGTTTTTGACAGCTTTCATGATTTATGATTAATTTCATGCAGAATTTGGTTTGGACCTGTGGTTGTGTATTGATATATCTCACAACAATTTTATAATACAAATCGGTTAGCCTTTGTAATCCCTACTTTTGGTACAAAACAGTACAGTAATTCCACAACAGCCAAAAGTATATACTATAAAGATAACCACTTTGTAGTATGGAATTGATACTTGCAACTTGATACTTAACCTGGCAGACTTATGTACAGTGGCTATATGACCCATCACAGTTAAAACTGTCTTCACTACTCTGAATCAGTTCAAACATTTCATGTCCGTGTCATATTTATTACAACTTTTCTGTGTTTGTGTCTTTGAAAAGTCCCCTGCGGACGATCTCTTGTGCCAATCAACCAGCGAGACAGACAACTGGAAACACGGTCAGTACTTTTATGAGGAGAAAAGGCCAATGACCTTCAAGCCTGGTGGGGAAAGCCAAGCTGGTAAAGACCATCAAAGTAGAAAAGCATCATCGCCTGTGTGTATGTGCCAGGTCTCGGCTAAAATGGCCCCTGATTCTGTTTCTCTACTATCTCATTGTCAAAAAATCAATTGTGGCCTGTCACTCAAGTGAAGACCCATTTCGAGCATGCCTCTTCCTTTGGTACAGCGTAATGTCAACATTTGCCTTGTGGTCTGTGTGAAGGTCATGAAATTTTAATGACGGAATTCAAACATCAATCTACAAACTGGCAGCAAAAATAAATGTGGAAACCTCTGCTTTCAGATTTTTTCATCTATTGTAAGTGAAGGTATTTGATTCACTGCATCTATTCTCTGGCTGAACAGAAGCTCGCTGGTTTTGTTTAAAATGCTCACATTAAGCGCACCTCACCTGCTGATTATTTCACTGTTGATTTAGAGCCATTCACTGAATTCATAAATCACCAGTCATCTTCTTTCTGCAAAGTGCCCTTGCATTGCCTGTTTGAAGAGTTGACAATTCATTTCTAAAGGTTGATTGTGTCGCATAAAGTTCGAATGCAGAAATGAATAATTACAGCTTCTAACTAAATTCAAGCTGCTTGACAGTGTACATCATCTCACCATATCAGTCTGTGTAAGAAGATCAGACATTCTCCATCAGTGTCATTAAAGGACAAATTTAATTTCAGCAACAAAAGACCCATCTGAATGAGCTTTTGTGTGTGACATCCAAAACATGAGTCAACTAACGTTGTAGATAGAGGTTTGATGTATGAAATTTAAGGGCCGGCAGACAACCAAATTTGTCAAGGGATCTGTACATGGCCGATAAAAAGATCTATGTCCTTCTGAATTTAAATATTAAAGGGGATTTAGGTGCAACTTGGATCATCAGGTAGACGTTTTAGGTAATATCAACAACCTATGAAGCATGTCCTCCTCCTTTGAATATGGAGCGTTTGTCTGTTCGTTATGAAGAGTGTATCAGCACTTGGTCTAAATATTGTTTCAGAGGCTGTTCCACACTGCCAAGATAAGTGTCTGTAGGAAACACTAGTGCACATAAACACAATGGGAGTGTATTGCCGGGAGTGGGAGGACTGTGTCAGTAATGACATAAAACAGCCAAAACACTGCCCGGTGCGCCCTGAGCGATAAAGCCTCTTCAAAATGCCAGATTGCGCACTGTGCCCACACTAATCCCCATCCTAATCACTCAATATTAACTGCCAGAGAGAGCCAGACTGAGGGACTGTGTGTCTCTGTAATCATGTGAAAAGTGTGGAGTGTGCTTTGAGAATGTGTCAAGTTTCCTGTATTTTGTAGATGTAACTCTGAGTCCTCCTGCTAAGTTTTTTTAGCACTCAGTTGAGTTGTATTCTAGCAGTATGAAACATCTAATTTACTGGGTATCTTCTGTTGGCTCACAGTATTGAGGCAGCATATGGTGCTGAACTAAATATACCCTGTCAACGCAGTTATTTCTCAAAACTGTGCAATTTTCGCATCTACAGACATATAGTATTTTAATGCAGGAAATGACAAGGTGATAAAATCATTTAGAACATTTTTTCATAAAGCAGAGAATGTTTAAAGTACAATTAAACAATAGGTCATATCTGTAGCTGTTAAAATGTTTGTGTAACACATTAATGACTAACATGATTTCAACATTTCACAGTTACAGTATCATTAACAATTACATGGCAGATAAAAAAAAAGAAAAATCAGTTTGTCAGTCTGGCCTGTCTGTAATGATGTTGAATAGGACCCAAATGAAGCGAACACATGACATGCGTCATTTCTGTCTTTAAAACTTTACATTGGTTTTGCAGAAGCAAATACAGAAACAAGAAAACTACTGCCATAAACGGGCAGAAATGGCTATTTGAGCGGGCTATAGACATTACATATGTAAACTAACTAAATCACTCTCTTAAGCAAGGCAGGACTGATGGGAACAAAGGAGACTGTCCTCCCAAGAAAAACGGCTGCACCAGCCGTATGCAACATGTTGACGTTCAAGTAATATATAAACAGATACCTGCATATGAATGCAGAATCTGTAGTCAAGGAACAAGACTTTGATATTGGAAGCGTTCTGGTTTCTGTTTGTAGTCTGACTAGTATTGACCAATCACGTTTGAGCAGGCTTTGGTTGCGTGCAGGAAAACAGTCGGTGTGGAGAGCAAAAGAGGCGGGACGCATTGGCCGAAATGCAATCTCAGAACCCATCGACGATCGTCTGACGTCGATGTAGCTTTTTATCAATGTCGGAACCCTAGAGATTAGCATTTAATTAGCTTTTTAAAAATGTATCTGCATTGAAATTGTCGTCAGATGATAACTGATGGGTTCCGAGATTGCTAATTGGACTGTAAACAATGACTGGAGAACGGAAGAGGAAGTCCTGGACCGAATATCCGCTGGCTACACCAGAACCCCCGAAACATTGGCCGTAGCCCTCAGAGGCTAAATCGTCTTCAGATGATAGCCGATGGGTTCCGAAACGTTCAAGTGACAAAAGCCTGTAGCAGCCGTGGAAATTATGACTCTTGTCCATCATGAGCAAAAAAGGAAATAGTGTGACGCTGCCACAAGGACCACAGAGGGAGGAAGTCGGGGTGGATGGATCAGTCAATGTTGATTTCTTTTAACCATGGACAAACTGACTTAAGTCATGGTGTGCAGACTTTTCAGTTTGTCCATGTTTAAAAGAATGTATACCAAGCGTTGACTGTGCAGACTTTTCAGGTTGTCTTATGTAGTGATTTTGAAGTTCTACCACCCATGAATGACATTTCATTCATAACATAACAACATAACATTCATAACAACAGAGTCAAGCATGTACCTTTACATTTATGTTTCTTTTAACCATGACCACGATCGTTCCCCAACCTTAACCAAGTAGTTATTTTAATCCAAACCATGATCTTTCCTAACCAAGTCATTTTGTCCTGCTGATAGGGGTGTCAGATCATAAAAATGACAAAATTAATTGTTTGTTACCACACTCCAGCACATACGCATTTCCTGATCTGGCAGCCCTATCAGCAGGACGACATCTTTATAAATCAGGTTTAAAAATAACGTTTAGGGACAAAGCAAATACTTATATGGGTAGTTCTGGAGGGCAATTACAAACGTAATATTTAATTTAATTTAGAGGACTTTTCGGATCAAATCTTGCTTGGTGTTTGCTCCTCCAAGACTCGACAACCATGGTTTGGATCATCAAGATATATACAGTATAGTGAACTTAATAGGCAAGGCAAATGACAAAGCTGTTGACCATCAATCCCAACGGGATTCCACGTGGCCAGTTCGAATGTTAGCGTCTACCAAGCTCCACAATCAACACCTTGGACAGCAGTCGTGACACCGTCTGTCCAGAGCAATATTATTACATAAGTCCAACCAGACGGTCATAAAACTTTGTATCCCTGTGACCTCCTGACCTTCCCTCTAGTGCCTCCATCAGGCAAAAACTTGTACACAAGAAATATCAAAATCTAAGTGTCAAATTGCAGTGAAATAAAAAAAAGTATTTTGATTTGAATCACTCTACAGCTACTGTCAGGACACTTTACATTATAAGGCTCTAAGAATAGCAGATTCAACAGTATATTGTTCATTTTCATGGGGTTTAATGAACACTGCAGAGCTAGGGGCCGCTAGCTGTGCTTCAGGCTTTTGGTCTTTTTTTTTTTTTTCTTTTTTTTTTCATTAAAAAGGACAAAAAGTGGTAAATTTGGTTCCCATCTGTTAAGGTAACTGTCTAAATTTCAAGGTCGTGTGAGCCCAGGTGTTCATGGCATCAGCAAAAGAAAAAGGTCATTTAGAAATACATGAGGTTACATTACAGTTATTTTTCATGTGTCATCCATAGCTGAGCTTAAAGTCAGAAGACAATGTCGGTGATCATCAGTCACCACAGTGGGAAGGATCGTGTGTTGGTGTGCAGCACAATGGGTAGCTGAAGGTGCTGGTTCACATTCCACTGGTGTCACTCCTGTTAAAAATGGATGCTCTCTGAAAACAGATGCTCTTTTTGGTATAGTGAAACTGTTTTTTTGTCATCTGAAAAAGCTGCAGACGTCGTGACATTTGAAACTCAGCACAAAGACACATTATGATTCTGTGTTTATGCTTCCTACCAGTCTTGCAACCTCAGGTCTCGGCTCAGTAAGCTGACTGACAGCACTGCACAATGAAGCAAGGCTTTCATTATAATGTTGCAGCTTCCAGAAGAGTTCTCCAACCCCACTTGTGTGCTGTGTGTGTGTGTGTGTGTGTTTGTGTGTGTGTGTGTGTCCTTGATACTCAAACCAAAAAAGTAAATGCCATCAGTCATGTCTAAGTGTTGTGATTGCTCTGCCATTGTTGCTGTTGCTGGGTTTCAGAGCTGACGCAAATATTGTGCAATAATTTTACACATCATAGCTGCAGATTAGTTACTGTGCATTAATTTTCATGGTGGTTTATGGATGATAATTACTTGGCGTATCAGGCTTAGAAAGGCATGCAAATGAGCAGAGTTCATTAGTGGCATTAGAAACACGTTACCCAATTATGGCATTCTGTTTGGCTATGCCAATGACACGGACACAGAATTTGGATGCACTTCCCTGTTGCCTATTTTCAACCTGGTTAGAATTAGGACCCAAATTACCTCTGTAAAATAGATAATGGGTGTTTAATAAGCTTGGAGGAAAAACAACAGCAACCCAAAAAAAATAACAGATCAGATGTAACACCTTTCGAACAGTGGGGGTTGGGGAGAGAAGAGCCAATTCTCCTGCAGCAGAGTCAAGAGTGATAGATAGCAAATACACTCTGTAAGGACGTTATGATAAAAAGTAGGGGTGTATTTTTCTTGAAAACATGGTGCGTTTAAATGGCAATCATCAACTGTACATATAATGTTGTGCAGCTGTAACAGGAAGTAATTTGTCAGAGAAATCATTCCAGAAGATGTATGAATTAACGGCAGATTCACTGAAGACATTTTGACATGTCACAGGAGGAAAAGCCCAGGTGCAAACAATCAAATGAATGATGGCTGGATTCCATTCAGCTGCTTCAGTTTCAGGGTCCTGGTATTGTGCATGCTGGCTCACTGTCATGGCTTACTGAGATCGGAAACATTACATTAAACGAAATATACGAATGGTCCAGGCTTGTGCTGTCGAGTCATGTACAGATAGTCTGCTTCTTTTCCCGAAGATTAAAAACACTTTAGTTAAGAAATGCTTTAATCTGAAATAATTTGGAGTTCATGTAGGTTACCAGTTACCATCTAACTTCATATTAAACCATTCGCCCTTTTTTTCTGTCACAGTATGACACTGCTCTGATGATCACATTTTTTTCCGGTCCCCTCGTACAACTACTGACACTGCTAAATGTGTTATGTTTTTGTCTGCTGATTTCTAACAGCAGCCCTTTAAGCTCCGCGGTGTGAAATTCTGTGTACTCTTGGGTAATATTTTTGTGAATGAAACTTTCTCTGCAAACAGAGTGGAACAGGCAGCGCTATATAACAATTTCGGGGGTGTCAATTATACTAACAGTCATATCTCATGAATGCACACTTACTAACGGAGGTGGAATTCACCAGGTTGAAACGATCTACAGCAAGTTTGTTTGGTGGATCCGACTTGGAACACGAATGCGAGTAAACCTCACAAAAAAAAAAAAAAGTAAGAGAGGTTTAGGATACGGATATAAAAAAGTTCCTGCATGAGACCCAATGTGTGTCACAATTCATGCTATCAAAATAATTCAATTAGATGATTGATTATGGTCTGTTATTGCAGTTCTGTGCCCTGAATATAGATCTTATTCACAGCATCTGTTATATTAGATTTGCATCAAATTATTTCATGAAGACACGTGTCACCACATTTCAATCTAAGCAAACAAGGTTTATTTAAACGGTTTAACATGTTAAACAAATCCTAATTGCTTGCTATATGCTCGTGTTGAAGCACACCTCATGTGATTGCGGCTTTAGTGCAATGAAAAATACTCATTATAATTACAGTACGATTTAGAGGATACATGAAAAGAGATTTCTGAGTTAATTGCATGTTCTAATCATTTCAAGTAAGCTGAGATCTAAAGAAGTGAAAACACACACATGGGCTCTTTATGATGTGTCTAGGTTGTGTGTTAATGTAAACTGTAAATATCATTAATTTTTACATCCGCTCAAGTGACATGTTATTGTGATTCACAGTCACTTAATGCTGTGGTTTAAAGGTTATCATTATATTGAGGTGTATTTCAGAGGTCTTTACTATAACTGCACAACGCTGATGAAAATCAGTGGTAAACAGGTAAGTTGCTCCCAAGATGAAGAAATCATGTCTATGCGTTACACCATGAAATTCCTTTTTCATGGTAAAACAGTTCTTTGCAGTAGATGAATTATACACAGGCCATGAAATGAAGGGGATTAACAGCTAGATGCAGGAAGTACTGTAGAATGAAGCACAGAGAATGATGGATGTGTTTGCTACTGTCTGAAAATGGTAATTCAACATGAATATGATAATACCATGGCTACTGAAAATTCTAGTGTTATATGTGTAACCACCGCCACCACCAACAAAAAATATAAATAGCTTCTCACTGAGAGCCACTCAAAATTTAATTTGAAAAGTGTTTTGTATTTGCACGAATCTGGACGTCCAAATCAACTAAGGTTAGGAGGAGGAAGTTACGTTAGCTGCAGTGAAGCTGGTAGTCTGCAGGTCTGAGGGACAGCAGCAAGGAAAGGAGAGTGAAATGTGATACTACGCATTATTATCTTCGCTGGGCAAACTGTTTTAATAATGTTGTGGAGCAGGATGCAGATTTGAGAGCAATCAATCAAATCTCCCTTTCTCTACTGATTTAAAAGTTTGTCAGCATTTTCTTGGCTCAGCCTTCCTGTTTAGCTAGATGTTGGAATTCAGAGGCAGAGGAAGTTTATGAGGAAATCCATGATATTTAAAAGAGAAAACCGAGATCGAAATTAGTTATATGAGTGAAAGAAAGACTGATATTTTAATTTGATGACAAATGGCATTGTCAGGGTGTTATAATACCCTGCTTATACCAGGGGATAAGTTATCCCTTATATAACTGACTACTGTATAGTATACTATCTTTCAGAGGAGATTAAAAACAGTTATAACATTATATCTCGTTTGTTTAAAATGTAAGAATTCCATTAAGGGTATGTTTAGATGATTAGATTAGAGACACATAAATACTTTTCATTTTTAGGTCCCATTTTTTTATTCGGGTATACCTGCTAAATAAACTGTATGGTCGAAAAAAAAAATGACAGGTTGGGCCTTTACAGTCAAAGTTATTTCACCTGAACATTTTCAGATTTAGTGTAACAGGTGCAATTTGAGATTGCATCACAAAACATCTAGAGGCATCAAGTAGAGATTAGCTAAAATGAGACCTGCCAACAAACACTGACACAGATAATTTGTTGCAAATATGAGGAGAAACAAAACCGCCACATGTAGACTGCATAGTGGCTCCTCTGGGCACGCAGTTTAAGTCTATAAGTTTTAAATCCAGCAGGGATTTACACCCAGAGATATTTACAAGGTTGCTCAGATGTAAACTATGGGAAGAAGAAAAGCTGGCTATAATTGCCTGACACCTAAACCTGTCAGGGTAGCGTTAGACTTTGATTGGATTGGTTTGACTAAAGCAACAACACCCATAATTTCTCTTAACCCTTAGAGGAATGCTTGCTTTTACAGGGACACTGTCCAGTATAACCACAGTCTGATCTGATCCACAGCAGCTGACCAGATTTATCCTGCCAGTTCTGGGACTGAAGCAATGACCTTCCAGTTACAAACCAGCTTCTCTTGTTGATCTTTTATGATATAAAATTGAACTTGTTTGAAAATTGTTTTGGATTCCTAGCCACACCAGCTAAGCACCCCGGCCTGGTTCCAGTCCTCTGAATTTCTGCCCACATCTCAGATTTTTTCTATGAATAAAGGTGTTGTGCACATTGACAGCTGTTTCCACTGGAGAAACAGTTGGCTTGATATGGAATGAATGATGGACTTTGTGAACTGACTGTGGCCAGTATGTTTGTCTTTTTTCCGAACTGACTCTGCATTCGTAGAACTTCATTGTGTGATATCACACATTCAGGTACAACACAAACTCTAAGCTAAGCTATGAAGGACTGATGAGTATTATAAACCAGCCTGTCCTTCAACATGAGGGAAGAGCATTCAAATCTGAAATGTATTCTAGTACAGCGGCTATAAATTGTCGTATTAGGACTCATTCAGTGTCAGACCTGGAACAGTCTCCATCACTGAAAATGATACACTGTTATGGTCCAAACTGGAAGCCTCAAGTTAGGAGTTTCTGTCAAGATGGTTGTCATGACAGCCCACAGGTACTGATTCCCACATGAAATGTGTGACTCAACTTTCCCCATCCTACAAATGAATTCCTCCCTCATGTCACTCTGTGACAGAATCATCTCATTTAACCAGAGTTATTGCTCTCATTAGGGAGGACAGTCACTTCCCCTGTTTATCTGCCCGACTGCTGACCGCAGGTTAATGAATAATAATAAATAATAACACACTAATGATTATGCTTGGAGGGATTAGGATGGCAGCTCCTCGGTCAAAGAGGAACACAGCACCCAAGGGCGGCAGAGACGGGGGAACTGGAGAGGCATTATCCTCCTTTATCGTCAGGATCATCAAGGGTCCTTGAGCCAATTGGATTATTCTGGAGACATTATACACAATTGATTGGAACACTGTTGAGTGAGTACAGCCTTGTGGATGTGTGTGTATGACAAGACTATTACGTTTCAGATTGCTGGGTGAGTGAGCAGTGTTTTTGAGGATCATCGTAAATGCACTGGAGCAATCTCTCTCTTTCAAGGCTCCACTGATGAGCTGTGAAATGTGTTCAAGGTATGAGGGAAGGCGTGCGTGGTTGGACCTCACAAACTCCAGCGCATTTATTTTCTAACAATTTTTCACCGTTCTGTAATTCCTTTGATAAAACATACCAAAGCAGACGTATGGCGAAAGGACGAAAAATTGACAATGTGAAGAAAAATAAATGTTTTCCCCAAAGTCTTTGACATTAACTCCTGGTGATAACACATTTGCAATTCCCTGCCCACAAGGGGGCTGTGAGTTTATTGAACGTGTTGCCAATAGAATAAAAAAGGATGAAATGAATTGCAAAAACGAAGCTGACATCTGTCCTGGCAATGGAAGCTACCACTGATTCGGCTTTTACTAAACAAGGAAGCTTCCCTTCTACACGCATAAACACACACATGCACACATCCACAGCTGTTGCCATTGACAGTGACTATTCAATTTATCGATGCGACAGTGTCTGGCCCTCAGCCCATATTAGCGCCTCGCTCTGTCTCTGCTGCGGCTAATTTTCCAAAAATTGCTACACTGACTGTTTCCAGCAGACATGGACATAAAGTGAGGACAATTATCCAGCTCCAACAACGACTTACTGTAGCAAAAAATACATTTTGACAAATATTCAACTGTACAGTAAAGGATGATTCTCCAAGCAGGAGAACCAGGCGCCTCAGTCCTCCAGAAAAGAAGCTGACAGCCAATTAATCAGGGGTGGAAGGAACGAATTACATTTACTCTCATTACCTGTAACACAGTTGGGGTTTTTTTTGTTTGTTTTAAAATTAGTAATTCTACTTTTAATTAAAAGGAAACTCTGGTATTTTTAAACCTGGGCCTAAGATAGTAAGATCCTTAATTGTTTAACCAGAAACAGAAAGTCTCGCTCAAGGAAAAGTCTCGCTCTGAAGTCTCGCGAGAGGTTGAGTTGTTGCAGGAAGACAAAAGGATCTTACTCTTTAACAAACGGTCTGTCTCTGTAGGGATCCTTTCCATAATGTTGTCAGACACTGAGAATAACAGTCTGATCCTGTCAGTGGCAAAAACAAGCACTTTTAGTGGACATCCTTTTCATGGGTGCAGTTGCCAACAAGGATTACGTTGCAGCCATTGCAGCCTGTTCGCGGATGCCGGCGGAGGCCAAAACTTTAAAAACGTTTGGTAACTATTAGTCATTTCGACCCCAAAATATGTAAAAATAGGGCCCAGGTTTAAAAATATTGGAGTTACCCTTTAAGTACTTTTTACATTAACATTATCATCATTACAAGTACATTTGAAGTCGCATCCGTTACAGAATTAAAAGAAAAGTAACATGAAAAGGTCATGAGAAAGATCAGTAAATGAAATTATACTGACATTCATTCGGTTCCAAGTAAACACTGCAGTGTTTTGTAAATGACAGATATGGAAGGTACGGTGGAAAACCACATTCCCACGCCACACATGTAGCTGTGGGATTTTATTTTATTTTTTATTTTTTGCAGTATTGTTTGGAGGGGACTTTAGTACATTATACAGCTGCCTGGGTGTTCATATCTACCAGTGACTAACATCTTCAGTAGAGTGCCAAGCACCCACATGACAGGAAAAGCCACTGTATTTTTGGCTGTTGGTACAAAATCAGATTTCCTTCCCACCACTGTCCTCAGCCTCATTTCTGGCTTTTTGGAAAAGCTCCTGTCGACAGGTGCCTGTATATCATTGGTTGACAGTATTGTAGAAATCTCCAAATTATATGGGTTGTAGTGTCATTTATAAATATATATCTTTAAAATTCTTAAATGGGTATAATTGAACTTCAGCTAAATGCACAGTTACTACAACCCAGGTTAATAAAAGACAGACTTTCCCTCCAGTGTACATAAAGAAAAAGTCAACCTTTTTGCATCAGAAGACATCTTCAAGGAACATAAAAACAGACTGCGCAAGAGTGTCATTTATTTTTACACTTACCAGTATAAAAAAAGAACCAGTATAATGTGCCAGCTGTTTATTTCATGATGCAGTTAAAATATGTGTGATATCCTGTTGGCTGTCTCTGATGCTATCTACCTCAGTCCCACTGAGAAGGTAAAACCGTCTGATCCCGCGTCTTGTTAAGCACTGAGATGGTGTTTGACAGAGGTCAGCGAAGGTGATTGGTCAGCTATGGAACTTCCAGTCGCAGCTATTGTGCTGCAACATAAGAAGATTATATCCATCTATCCATGTCCAGACTCACTATTCTGTCATCTCAGTCGAGGATTATCCTGATCTGCTTAGGGAAAATGGGATTTCAGTAACTGTACACTTTAAGTTGCTGGAACATGCAAAATGTCATTTTTGCTACGGCGTCATAATGAATTCTGTGGCGCTGAATGTCCCATGCAGACTCATGAAATCTTGTTGAGGCGAAATGAAAAGACCTTGCTTCTCTGATTTAGAGGCATGATTATTTTTAAAACCATAAGATAGGTTGCTTAAAGGTTGGGTAGGCAGTAATGTTATGGCGTCATTAGCCAACAAATCCATAATAACCGTTCAGCATATTGTAATTCAAGTGGTCTGAGAGCCCCTCCTCTTGGCTCTGTTTTCAGGCTTCAGAAAATCTAGCCCGTGACGGGAGACTTTAGCCAATCACAGGTTATTTCAGAGAGACGGTGCGTTTGTATTGGCTGTTCTCCAAATGCAGACGCGCATACACGTTCCTTCGGACGGTGAAAGCCTGATTTAATGGCGGAAAATCCTGCCGAAAATCCTGCTACTTGTGATAAATTTCCAATATCTCCTTTGCCTGCAGCAACACGTCCCTCCACACGGAGCTTCGGGCTCATTAGCTCAAGTTGTGGGTTTGGTGGGAGGGGTTTCGTTAAGGCAGCAGAGAGAGAGGCGGAAGGTGTTGCTTAGCTTGCACAGATTTTGCCTACCCCAGCTTTAATGTTTTTGGCAAATACACCAACAGTGTTTCTTGACATCTCAAACCTTCCTTCCAGAAATGATAAACATTTAAAGATGACAGTTTGACATTTGGTACTTCAAACTAGCAAACTACTCTAAGCCATCCTGACTTTCTCATCCCCTGCCTGCTGCACTGAGGGAAAGAAATGCATGAATAAGGAGAGTTAGCCTAGGGACTACATCTGTATTCATTTTCCTCTAGGCTCTAGGATCTGCAATCCCCCCTAACATCTGCTTTAGCCAGCTCCCTATAGCCTGAACCATGTCTCCCAACTAATTACAACATCTTGAGGAACTAAAGCCACTGATGAGAAAAACAGGTGTGTAGAGCTGGAGGGCCCTGCTAACCAGGATTTCAGGCACATCACAAGTAAATTAATTCACCTTGTAATTTGGAAGCGACCAAGGAAGCGCACAGAGGAAGTTTGGGCATAGAATGAGAGCCTATAGAATTCCTCTGCATATTTACCAAACCTCAGGAGTGGAATCCTTAATTTTAAATGTATGGATATAACTTTCCAGTTTTCTGAGAGTTTTTGATTACTTCCTTAATTTTCCAACACTAAACTTTTATGTAAACTTTCATCTTTCATTGTTTGAAAATGTTGGAGTTGTTCCTCATCAGGATGTCAAATGATACCAGATTTGTCTTCATGTGTTTTAATAAGTTGAAACAAGTTGCTAGCGGCTCTTTGAGACTGTACTTTGGCACAGCAGTGCTTTGAGCAAAAGGTGGAGCCACAGTAGCGAGGTCCCGCCTATACATCCACCTGAACCAATCGCGAGCAAATCACAGTTGTCAATCACGACAGTACACCCCCTTTTTATAGCATCAAATAACTAATTAAAACCAAACTTATCAGAAAAATGAACACTTGAACAAACATCAGCGTGATAAGAACTACCTAAAATGACAGAAACCATCTTTGGGAAAAATGTATTTGATGTGTGAGTTTTCAGTTTGGCCCATGTCCCATCCGCTAACATGGAGGGGGCGGGGTTTATGACCTATACTGCAGCCAGCCACCAGGGGGCGATCGAGATGTTTTGGCTTCACTGTTGGGGAGCTGTCATGTTGTCCATCTTTTTTCTCTTGACAGTCGAAGGTTCACCATCCTAGTTTAGCGTGTTAGCATGCTAACATTTGGTAATTAGCACTAAACAAAAACTACAGCTAAAGCTGATGGGAATGTCATTAGTCTTGCAGGTATTTGGTCATAAACCAAAGTATTGGACCAATAGAAATTTTCACCTGATGATGGCAACCCATCCAGTTGTTGTCGAGACATTTCACTCAGAACCACTAATGTCAGCCTCCTGATGTAGTCATCCTCGGGGGACCATGGATAGCTGACAAACCATATTATTAAAAAACCATAAATGTCAAGCTAATGGTGACGCCAGAGAAGCAGTCATTGTCACAGGGGACCATGAATGTCTGTACAAAATTTCATGACAATCTATTAGTTGACGAGATATTTCAGATTGGACAGCCAATGCCATCCTTAGAGCCTGCTGCTAGCGTGGCTAAAAACAAACAAATGCTACAAAAATAAACCAGACGATGGACCGAATATGAAAAGGATCCAGACAGAGAGTCTGCTCTTCATTACAGCAGTCTGCACCAAACATTACTCACTCACTTGTTAGTGTAGATTTACTTTATTGCACTGCACACTATTTTACTGCTTCATGTGTTTACCCAAACATTTTAGATGTTTCATTTTTCTTGCAAAACATCCTTAAGTAGGATTGGCCTACACTGCTTTTCCTCACTATTTCACAAGTTCTGATAGATCCACTTCTATTCCACTTACTCTCTTTGAGTTGCCTTTTAAAAAGAAAAATATAAGTGACAGATCACAGTAAGAGCACTGGTTGGGAAATGCTGTATTTATTTGTCCTTCAAGTGGAGAGCAAGTTCCTCCTCAATTTTCCCCTGAAGTAAGGGCTGCGCCATGCTCTGTTTGCTCTTCAAACATTTATATATTTCGAGGCTGAGTTGTAGTCTCATGACCTTTCCCGCTTTCCTTAAATACAGACCAAAGAGGTCTCAGCTCTTCTCCTTACATAAAGTTGGGTGCTGTGATTCCTTGATGGCAGGTAACACAATATTGGTCCTGATGATGAAGCCAAACTGTTGCCTGAGTTAAGGGTACATATTGTGGTTGGATGGATAAGATCAAACAAAGCTTAGAGCCCTGGGAGAACCACTGACCGACTTTAATGTCTTTCTGGGTAGAGGAAACTGCAGACAAATGGTCGTTCTGTCTGCAGCTGGAGGTTAGCCTCAGGCTAGGTGGACTGACATATAGCTGAAAATGTGCTGGATCGATTCCGTAGGCTCTTTTTGTGAGTTGAAAATTCAGTGACTGGGTAAGTTAAGTTTTGGATTTAACTTAAACTATTTTCTTTTAAAATTACATTTTTTTTAACTAAATTTATGTGTGTTTAAGTATAGTTTAATCATTTACATTTAACAGTTATAGCTTCAATGGCAATATTTCTATTAGCTACTTTTTCCTCCTAGTAATGTATTGTACAATGACCTTGATCCGTGATGCACATTATGATTACTGTAGTAGTGACAGGCACTGAGCCCCGGCTGTTTATGGAGCACTGCAGGAAACCGTGCACTCCCAGCTCCTTCTGAAAGGGCAAACTGTGCTGTGTGCACCGCTGGCTTTGTCTGTGTGTAAATGTAGGAGCGATATGAGGACACACAATGACACGTTCACAATATGCGGCTGCAAATGTCACAGGTGAAGAACAGCAATAAACATTCATAAATTCTGAGCAGCTGAATGTACCAGTGAGATATATCAGTTCAGTATTGGAATTCAAGCACAGATAACTCAGGTACAACCGAGGTGATTCTTTTCTAGGTAGCACATGAACAGTTCATAGCTACAAACTGAAGGCCTGTCTCTAACAATTCCTTATGGCATGAATCATATTAAATCTGTAATGCCACCACTTGTTCATTCTTGATTTACGTTTGTGGCGATCTCATGTATTTTTTAATTTACCAGCCAGCCCCTGTGTTTCTTGAAGTGTACTGTTTCTCTCCCAGGCTGACATGGAAAAGTTAATACATGCTTTTATCTCTAGCAGACTGGACTGCTGTAACGCTCTTCTGTCTGGTGTGTCTAAGAAAGCTATTGATCAGTTACACAGCCCACATTACTCCCATTTTAAAATCTTTTCATTGGTTACTTGTCTTTCACATAATTAATGAAGTATTTTATGGTGTTTAAATCACTGAATGGCTTTGCCCCGTCTCATCTGCCTGACATGGTTAAGAAATGTGTGCCTGCTAGGCCCATTAGATCCTCCTCAAGCCTGCTGACTATTCCTGAGGTCAGAGCTAAAAGGCATGGAGAGGCAGCTTTTGTTTATTACGCCCCAAAACAACAGAACAATCTGCCTGAGGGACTTTCAATCTTAAGACACGTCTTTTCAACGTTGCTTTTACCTAACAATTATTTTATCTTTTCTTACCTTGTTTTTTAAATTTAACTCTATCCTATTTTACTGTATTTATCCTTATTATGCATCTAGAAATAAAGCTTTCAAATAAAACAGAATTTAAGCAAATTTTAAAGCCACATTATTTTATGGCCACTAGAGGGCAGCGGAACACATTAAAAACACACTGACAAATCATCACCTTAAAAAGTTGGTATGGCTAAGCTAACAAGTTAGCAAACAATTACCTATTTACACATTCAGCAGACACAGATTAATGTTAGCATTCATTTGTCCTTCCTGGCCAGCTGGTGAATGTAGATATTCATTCCAGTATTCATAATCAATTCTGTTTTGGCAGCATTTCCTGAGAAATATCTGGCACTTTCGCTGCTAAAAGATCCATTATGTTCACTAGCTAAACGCTAAGTTTGCTTAGCTTTATCAGAGATGTCTTACTGAAAACAGCTGCATGCGTGGAAACAAACAATGAGCTTGAAGATGCTACAGAGCTCCATAGAGCTGAGGTGAACTGCAGAGTCCAGGAATAATCTCCCTGTGGGTTTGTCTACTTGTCTACTACTAGTGAGCCCTTGCACTTAACACAGTCATTTGATCATTTAGAAGATGGCAGCTTTAAGACTGCTTTGTAAATGTATTTTAAATCTCTTCCTTAAGATTAACATACATCCTCATTTTTTTTAATTATAGTAAAACCAGTAAAACACAACTTATACTAAGAAATATACCACATTCAATAACATCTGAAGAGTTCAAATTGTCCAATATTAGTTTTATAAAGAGAAATTTTACTGTAATTTGTACTTATTCCAGACATGTCAGCTTCACAATGAGAGAGTGACAGTGACTATACTGCTATTATCTCCCTGAGAAGGGATGAGCCAGGGCCAAATAGAGTAATGCTCATGGCGAGGGACAATGCGAGGAGGTCAGGTCAGCCATTCAGTGAGGACAGTAATGGCCGCTTTGTGCCTTGCCCTGACAATGACAGTGATGATTACAGGTAGGCCCTCGAGCCACATGAATTCCCAGAGAACTCATGGATGACACTGTCACTTGGCCCAGGTCTTAGGTGGGTAGAGCTGACAAACAAAAAACGGGATAAATGACCTGCTCACCTCTGACTGGACTTATAAAAAACAAACATTCTCGCCATAATAGTTATCCAATACCTTTTTTTCTGCTTGGTTGTTCCCATTGAAAAAGTATTTTATTTGACATAAGACAGGTCTGTGGAAGCCTATTGCCTCCAGGTAAAACTATATATATACAGTGTGTATATATATATATATATATACACATATATATATCCTATAATTGTGACTTGGTGAGGCAAAATTATAGACTTAAAGTTATAAAGCTCAAGCTTTTCATTACATCAAACCCCATTTTGATACTATCACCGGCATTTTTTTCAGCAATAGCTATTCAATGCATTTCCATTTTGTAATTGTCTCTCTGTAGAGTAATTTTGATGATTACTGGCAGTCTGCCATTCCTGCACAGTATTCAGATTGCATACCCTCACACAAGAGATTCACAGGAAGTGCATGCATGTACTTGATGTGATACAGAAGGCAAAAGCTGGTGCATGTGCGCATTTCATGTAACGCGAAAGACAATGTGTGATTGTTAAAAAAAGACGATTGAGTCTGAATGATTGTCAACCAAGACCAAATTAGTTTGAGCTAATTCGAACACAATCCTCGTCGCTTATTCCTAAACTAACGTTACATCTAAAAATCCATATGGTTCTTCAGATTTTGTTGTTATGTTGATGTGAAGCAGTTGCATATTAAAAAGGCAGCAAACAGCCTTTATCCACAATTTTTCCATTTGCAGCGTTGAATATAAAATGCTTCCACTCATTACTTCTCGTTGCGTTAAAAAAAGAGAACAGCAATCATGTAATTTGCTGACCGCTACAGGTCAACAATAGATCCGAGTGAATTTTGAATTCAGTCAAATCTGTACAGACCAAGTACTTAATTCTTCCAAGTACGATTTCTGTATAAAGTAACAGCTTTCATCGTGACTTCAGTATTACTGTAGGATGACCCTGTTTACTGTCGTCTTTACTAAAATAACATGACATGATGAATCCTCTCTGTAGTACAGTGTATGGGTGTCCTCTAAACCAATACAAGCTGCTCTTCTTCTTTCAAGTTTCTGATGGAGTCGCCAGTCAAGGTGTTTTTGCTGCCCCCAGTGGACAATACCTCATTTCGAATGAAATTCCGGGACCTGTGTTACGAAAAGGCATTGTTTTTACCGCCACCAGTAAAAACAAATCAATTAGGACTGAAATCTTAAAGCCCCTGAAAACTTGGGTTTCAAACATTTTTCTACATTAAAAATTTATGACTAAATAAGCAACAATCAGTGAAAACATTTGTAAATAAATATCTTTAATTGTTCTTTATTAAGAGTTTAAGACTAAAAACACCTTGCTAATCTGCTTCATCAGGACTGTGCGTGTGTGGCTTGATTAGCGACATGAAAATAAAAAAAACAGCCCTACACTTATCATCACGTTTTGATTCAGATGTTGTTACGTAAGCCCCAGATGATGCACGGAAATACACGCCATCACCTTTTTTTCCAACTGAGCTCAGACACAAAATACAGAAAACCGCTCATGCGGTTTAAAATTACAGAAATGTTGTGTCCATGTGCGACTATCACTCAGAAGAAGGTGACTGAGCAAATAGATTTTCAGGGCCCTTCAGGATTTTGACTTTATCAGATTATGATCAAATCAAGCACTAGCTTGTCGTACACATTTATGAGATATTAGTTTAGAACTATAGGAAACCAAGTGATAATAATTTTGACTTCCTTTATCATAATAAGATACTCATATAATTTCTAATGTCTTAAAAATTCATATGTATTCCTGACAGAAATGGGCTTCCGTATATTTCATGCAAAAATAAAAAACAAACAACAAAATATAAAAGAGCAAAGTTATTCCCTGCTTGCTTTGAACCCAGAGACACCTATTTCATTTCAGCAACATTAGCACACAAGACAAACAAAGAGGGTATGCATGAATCATATGTGTTTGTGAGTCCGTCCCTGCACTTGTTGGTACTGCGCAGTGGTACCTAGGAGCAGACAGGTTCCCTCGCACTATTGTTGTCCTTGATGGCATGATGTGAAGTATTGTGTGGAAAATTGCCTGCTCTGCGGCTGAGGGGGATGTATTGTCATGACGCATGCTTCTACAAAAGACTGAAAATGGGATTCAGTGTTGTTGACAATGTACGGAATGGTTTATACAGTGATGTGTACTGTGTGTGAGAGAAACCTATCTGACAGATATCTGAATCCTGCAGCTGAAAATGTCTCGCATGAAATTCCATCATTCTGCTCCTCCAGTTCAGCAGGATTCTTGGGAATAAATCACAGCTCTCACCTTCCTGGTAAACACAGTCAGGCATGATTTTATGTCTACAAAGCTTTGTCTCTTTATTTTGATACATCTGTATGACTTCCCATACTTTGGATGTGTTACATTGCATACTGCTTGATTTAGACGACTCAAATCAAAGTTATTCAGGAGAGTGGAAACACTCCAAATCCCATTGCTATTTATCAGTCACTGAGTTTCATTTCTCTCAATGACTTTGATTGTGTTAGACTTCCCAAAAGTTTATCAATCACTTTGTTTTTAATCTCGCAACAGGAGCAATTATGTAAATCTGGAAAATAATAACCATAACATTGCTGTTGTTGCTTTGCTTGGCTGGTTAGTGTAACCCGGTTTTCTTTATGCATGCAGGCAAATTAATGATCAGTTTCACTTTTCATCCATATGCATAGATTCTTATTTTATTTTATCCATTTGATTTTCTTCTACTATTTCTCATTGACTTACTGAACTGAATGCTACTCCATTTTTGGAAATAGCAGAATACCACTTTGTAATAAAGCACCTTTTATTAAGGGTTTATAGGGTGTCACAAATGTTAATAAATCATTTACTACTGAATTACTAATAAGTAATTCAATCACTTTAATTAACAACTTTTGGGTTGCCAACCCTGATGATGTCAGCAGGGTTATTTTCTCCTCATGATGAGTAAACTTAACTCCATGTGTAAAATTGGTGGGATGACCCTTTAAGTCAACAATTAAAGTTCATTGTAAATGCTAATAAGTTGTTAAGAGGGTGAACACCTACCAGAGAGACTTTTCACAACCTGGCAACCCAAAATGTGTTTTTATTGATTGTTTTCAACTGATCTACAAAGCATTAGTAAATGGGTAAATCCATTAATTACAACATATAAAGGCTTTATAAAGGGTGCCTCATTAGAAAGTGAGTTTAAACAGTGTGTAATATTCAATACAGTGGACTCTACAGAGAATTCAGTGTTGCAGCCCCACTTTGTGATTTTGACTGATGTGACATGAGTGTTTTTATAGAAAAGTCTTGCCTAGTGTAGCGTAAGAAATGAAAGGGGTCAGTCAGGTTTCATTTGGACAATGGGAATATAGGCAGAGAGGAAGAATCTGAGAGACTAAAGGATGTAATGGTCCTGCAGTGCCTGCAGCAAGGCCAGTGGAGACATAAAGCTGCAGAGGCAACACCTATCTCACTCCAGTCACTCCCGCAAGACCCTAATGGAAGAAAAGTAACCCCAACTCTAATACAGGACTGTAAATGCCAAAATTCCCAACGTAATAATGATAAATATCCTAACCTTAACACAAATTCATGAAGATAACTGCACATGCAGTCTGCATATTGGCCTATTTTTCAATTGGTTTTATGATTACGAGCTTAATCTTTGCAGTATAAACACAAATATTATAGTTTTCCACCATAGTCAGTATTCACTCTTAGACTCATTTATTTTTATAAAGAAATATTTCATTTTGCAAAATACATAACAAAGGGAAAAAAATCTTTATCCTACTGACATGGATCTTCACCAGACTATCTTACAAGTCTGAACAGGTCTAGACAAAGGCCAGTTGCCATAGACTGTCTTAATGAGTCTGATGATGTGTTGTTTGGTAACTCGTATTGGTTAAGCATCCAATCTTCATCAAATGAAACAGATGAGCGATATCAACAAGCAAATTGGCTCATTGATTAAACAGCGAAACCGAGATCATACAGAGAAGCTTTCAATAGGATCCTTTTAACTAATGACTCATCCTATGTTTGCCAGGTGGAAAATACTTCATTCAACAAGAATGACAAACAGATGTTCAAGGGCAGGAAGAACCGGCACTGCAGTCTAATTGAAATCAGCTTTTACTTTGTTTAAACGCACTTTAATGCTGCATTGCTAGCGGCTGAGAAAACATTATATTAAACTGGTGAAAAGAAACAACTGCTAATGGAAACAAATTTGTACTGTTGACTCACTGTGCATATATTGATTTGCATGCACCCTTGGGTCTCTTTCATTCCTCCTTGGATTTTCATTAGAGCCGGTGGAAGGCAGCTGAGGCTTCTCCTGCATCACGCCTGTGGCTTGCTAGCTGGTGGTTTTCAGGGGCCTGACGTACTGCTTTAGCCACACAGGTTCACAGGCACGTGGATGGACCACAGGCCAAGATCATCCCTAGTGTATAGGTAAGGGAAGGAGGGTCAGGTCAGTGTGTGTGCGTGCAGGATATCTAGAAAGGCGTAGTGTTTCCTTCCAGCCGGAATAGCTCTGCCCAGCAGGGAGTTCTGATAGCCTGTCTAACATTAGTGACCTCATCCCCACCTCAAAGTAATGAAACGGCCGGATGTTGGTTCAGCTAAGAGGAAAAAAAGCCTGTATGACTGAGTTGAAAAAAGGAAGGAGGAGGGACATTTTTGACACAGAGAGATAATAGTGTACTTCCCTGTGTGGCTCCCTGGGTGTACAGTAATTGTTGTAGCATCGTAATGGAACCTGCATGCCTCTGGTGAGGGGGACATTTTGAAGGACCCTAATGTCATCATTATATCCTGCTGAGGTTACCCGTGTGTGTCTCCTCGGGGTCTGCTTGTGTTGTATCAGGCCCACGTCAGAGGCATGTTGGTGGTTCCTCCTACAGAGGAATCACTCTGCTGGTGTATCCTTTGGTCGCTTTGCTGGGGAAGCTTAGGAAATACACGCTGCTTGGCTCAGTGAGAATAGATAATAGAAGTTCAACTATGAACCAGCCTCAGCTATCTACTGTATGTGTTGAACATTAAAAACAGACTTCCCAAAGCTTAGCCCAGTTTTCACTCCATTTTCTTTACAGACAGTCACATCATGTCTTACTGTAGCTATGCTTGCTATATATATATATATATATATATATATATATATATATATATATATGTACTCTACATGATTGTGATTTTTTAAATTGCACAATTTGATATTTTAGGGGTTTTTGGCCTACAAGTCCAAAGGTTTTTAAGACATGGCAAATGTCTGTAGAATGAGGAGTGACAATGTTTAAGGGATATAAGAACCATGTTGGTGGGACATCATTAAGTTTATTTTATTTGACATAGCAATGGCATTGGAACTGCAACATACAATTATGCACAAGCACCAGATGCATAGAAGATCCTTGGCGACAGTGTGTCTGTGACAAAATAACAGCTCAAAAATCCACTTGCTAGCATTTTTGAGCTTTCAGTCACAACTCACTGTCTTTTGGCAAATCACGAAAAAGTTGCATTAGCCGGTAGCAGTGCTTGTTTGCACTGTAAGATGAATGTAAACACAACAAGCACCCGGATTACTTTTCATACTGAATACAAAGTCAAAATTTGGTTAATATGTGGCATGATCTAAACTTAAGGATCGTCTTTTTTCTATGGTCATTAGCAGATGTATGGGTGAATATCATCCATAAATACCCATAAATAAATAATCACCCATAAATCTTGAAAGTCTGATTTCAGCAGTACTGTATGTGTATGATGTCTGTATGCTCCATTCTGACTGAGTTATGACTAAGAAAAGATGGATGGACAGATTAAATCAACTGAATTAATAAAGGTCTTAAAAATTATAGATTAAGTGAGAGCATAAGATTAAGTAACACTTTAAAGGCTTTATATAGACATTGTGATTTAGTGGCACCTACAAATTTGTATTAAGTCAAATTGCCACAAACCAAATGTTACACAGTCAGCCTGGGGCCTTTGGGGCCCCTCAAGGTCTCTAGCCCCAGAGCAATTGCCCTCTTTGCCCGGTTGGTAATCCAGCATCCTGAGGGTTAAACTCAACATTAAAAGAACAAGGGACTCATTTATCTCCACTGCAATTAAAGTCTTTCATTTGCACATGAAATAGTGAAACATCTTCCATCTGTACAAGCACTTTGTGTTTTACACTAATGAGTAACATTTTTGTATTCTGTCAAGCTATTGACTCCATACCCACTCTTATTAACTAGGGTGGATATTGTAGCAATTTGCTATGCATATAATTCTACTTTTATGTGGTTTTATTGTTCCGTAGAAGTTTTATAGTTTAATTATGATTTTACTGCAAATCAACCTGCAACTCAACCTTCCCTACCAGACAGTAAAGCTTGAATTGATCCGGTGAAAATGACCTCTTCAATGCATATCCAAGCATGTAAACGCTTAACCCAGACCAGATTTTTTTATTCTCTCTAGAAGTTGCACTATATATAGCCATGAGTAATATCTTAAGAAAAATATCATCCTATCTAACTTTTTAGAACATGGAGGAAAGTGTTTAATTGTGTATTCTGAATAACAGAATCAAGTTCTTAAGATGTGAAACTGACAAAGGAGGGTCTACTGTCGCCTCAGTAATGTATTATTAGCCAGCTTTAAGCATGTTAATGCCTTTGAATAATTCAGCATTGGCAGAATGCATGAAGCAAGGGGAATAATAAATGTAAGATCTGCCAGCACCCACCTTCTCCAACAAACAGCATTCATCTAAACCCACACCCCTGAGACCTCCATACATACACGCATACAAATTCACTAAGCACTGAAGAACCCTTCACCTCCACTCGTGCTGATGTCCGGCGACTGACAGCATCGACCAAGGTCAGGTCCTTAAAGGCTAGCACAAGATCCCTGCAGGAGAGCCTCTGCTCATGAAAATGTAAATGCTGGTCCCATGTAGTGATTATGATCCAGTGTAATTTGTACAGCTATGACTGGTCTAGAATAAACAGCGAATGATAGGCAGGCTACCAGAGGAATCACCTTCTTTTCATTCTTTTAATGAAGATGTCACGGGAACGCAATCAGGATGACTGAAGGGCAGCTGGTTTTATGTTAATATGTTCAAGCATTGATCTTTAAAGAGGAAATGGAAATGAAAAGTAACTACCAAAAGCATTATAACTTAAACCTCTAAGTAATTACATGTCATATCTGATTTGCACCTGGCAATTTCTTCATCAATATATGCATTATCAACAATGGAGCCCCGACACAGACAAAATGTAAGGTTAATTAAATAAGGTAAAAGGTCTACATTAATAAATAAAATTGTTAGGTAGATAATTAAAATGGAGTGAAAAAAGATAATGCTTTTCTTTTTCTTTAACCTTTAATAACTAGCATTTTAGCCTGCAAGTAAACTCTAACAAAGCTAACTAAGGCTAAAGAAGATATTAAATCGCACACATTAACAAAATGTCAAGGATGACATAATAAAGTCCAAGACTTATTGTCATTGACAAAGAAGAGCCATGCAATTGAATTCCGAGTAGCGTTAGCTTGCTAACTTAATTAGCGTAAGCTTGCTGGCTAAAATGCTTTAGCTGTTACAGTGAGTTTACAGTGATGCTACAGTAATACACAGTGCATGGCTGATTAACATTGCATGCACTGGGTGGTGAAGTATTATGAAGAAAGTTAGCTCCAGCTAGGTAGCTAGCTGAAAAGGTTGTTGATCAGTGTGTTTAGCTACCAGTGTTTTCAGTTAAACTAGCTAGCCACACAGTCTTCCCAATAGCTCCACTGATGTTACACACATACACACACACACGCACACAAACCCTAGACCAATCATTGCATGGACCTGCCCATCTCGTTATATATGAAAAGGGACACTTGGTAAAGAAAAATAGATAAATAATTAAATGTGGGCCAAGACCAAAAAATAAAAGAAGGAAAATGAAGTTCAAAACTAAAATGAGCTATTGGCAGATAAATAGAAGTCATAATTTATTTATTATAATTGATTTTATCAACTAAATGGGGGTGAGGGAGGAAGAAAGCTTTTTTACCAACTGACTGGAAGTTCCAGGAAAAGTATAAAGCTTCATATTTCTTTTAACACTCCAATTTAATATATATTATATTATTTATTGATGTATTCAGATATATTTTGGACTTGTCTGATAACCTTTCACTAGATTTTGTCAGTTTTGGGGCTCCATAGTCTACAACTGGGAATGATAATAAAAGAGTGATTCCCCTGTGTTCACAGATTTAAATTCTTAGCATGTGGTTGTTTGACATGCTGGTGGTCTCTGTTTCACTCGGACTGACATGGTTCCATGCTGGATTCCTCACACAGCTCATCCCACACAACACTGCTCATTCCTCTCGGCTGCTGCCATCCTCCCCATGCAAAACAGAAGAGAAATGTTCAGCCACTGACAGACAGACACAACTGGAACAGGAACAGAATACGCTGAAGGACTCTGAAAGGTAGAGTAAAACCTGTATTGAGTTGCCTTTGTGTCAGAACATCCTGCACTGCCCTTGGAGATGAAATGAAAAATTACCTTCATGCCTTACTGGGAATCAAAGGGGAGGAAAAATGGCAATGACGGAATGCAGACTTTATGTCGAGTATGTGAAGCTGACGTTCAATCTTCTGATTTGATGTTGTAGAATATTACCTTGAGTCGATAATAATTCAAGGAATGTTTAATTTCTTTATCAAGTTGCACTTCTGAGAGCCACTGACAAGGTTTTCTTCTCTCTTCCTCCACTCTACCTCAGCAGTTGTGCTATTTTGTTTCCCATAAAGATTATATTGTAAAGGAGATTGCAACTTATTTCGAGGACCTTGAATTATATGATGATAAAGTTTAGGATTAATTCAAACTGACAGTGCAGGTTCTCACCTTCAGCTTTCTCAGAAAACATATTTCAAATTTTTGTGAGTGCCAGGAAAAGTAGGACATGAGGTACATAATCAGCAGATGGCTCTATTTACAGCAGTTAATGGCTTGTGGAGACTTTTGTTCTCCAAATGTACCTTGTTTAGGGAGTTTTCTCTTTTTGAGCAGCAGTCAGATATTGAAACAGATCAGTTTAACAGCCCATACATAGAAAATTATTAACATAACGTGGAAAAGAAGTTCTCAGATCTTCAAAATGACTCAAATCTGCAATAGATTGTCTTGCAATAGACCTTATCACATTTCAAGCTTACACTGCACTTAACATATTACAATAAACATGTGTGTCATCAAACTTATTAGACAACATACAGCCACACAGTGTCAGTTATTGTTGTTGATAGCAGCTCAGAGGTAATTTAGAAACACGAATCTGATGACAAATCAAATGTATGTTTTATGCAAATGTCTGTAATCCTTAAATAAGTTAAGAAAATGTGCTTCTTTCATCATTTTTGATACCGTCTCTAATCTTGATCAGCTATGGCCAACACTAATCCTTAGGTATTTGAATACAGACATCCTGACAAAGTTATTTTGCAGCAGGTAAGTTCACACAAAGCAGAATGGGGATATGAAATTATTTAGCTTAATATAGGTATTTGTCATACAGCATATCATTTGTTGTTGACTGAACTTAATTTTAAGTTATTTTTTTTTGTAGTTAAGTTGACTCACTATGGGCCGCCCCCTCCAATGTCTTTTCTCCATAATCTGGTGCTAGCAGCTGCAGCTGAAGGTGTGCATTAGGTTATGGAGACGTTGCAGCATCCTGGTTATGTTATTATTCATTCATGACAGTTTGGCAGAGCTCCAAAAGACTAAACTACATTCAGTAGCACGTTTTCCAATATTTATGGGTCACCAAGGCAAGTCTCCTTAGCTTGCCTTCAAGTCTCAAGTCGAGTCTTCAAACATTCAAGTCTCAAGTAAGTCAAGTCTTATAGCAGACAAGTCTAAGTTGAGTCACAAGTCCTAATTTTTGCAACTCAAGTCCAAGTCTTGATTCTCCAGCTCTGCCAGCAACGTTGTTTGTCTGCTGTTTGGTGCTGGGCAGGTGTAGCAGGTTTAAAAGGACTTTTCCGTCACATGATACAACACTAATGAGACTGAATCAAAACAGTAAAGTGGTGAACCATTAAACCAAAACAATGAGATGCTAAAAACGCTCAGTAGAGCTGAACTGCAGTCAGGTGACAATTCTCTGTGGCCTTGTCACAACAAACTTTCACATACACATTTGAGCCATTATAAAAATGTGCATTATAGCCGCTTTAAACCTATTTGCATAAAGCAGTGAACATCACCATTTTATGATTGGATGAAGCTTACACCGACTAACAACCACACGGCAGCTTGAGACATGACACAAGAGAGCTACAGACTTTGAACTGCAATCAACATTAGCTTTCTAGCTAACATCTCCTTATCTCGGGCATGGCCACATTTTATTGCACCATGACTTGGTGAAGGAGCTACCAAACAAACCTTTTTTTTTCCAGACTTAATGAACCAAAATATATTTTGATGAATAAGAGAAGCACCGCTAATGTCAGTATGCAGGCTAGATACTGTGGCTAATTAGCTAGCCAGCTGTGGCTCATTGAACATCTTAAAAACACACCTGAAAATGTCAAGCTTGGTTAGTTTAAAGGCTAAATGGCTTGCTAAAAATATCTCAGTCTTGGTTGTGAATGTGGCTCTACGCTAGTACAGTCCATCTCTGAAATGATATGTGTCACATTGCCTTTAATATGGCCAATTACTGTGGGCTCTCTGCCTACTAAGTGTACCCTCCATTTCAATTGGTAAACAGGCAGCTCACTGGCTATATTTACATGCAGAGACGTTTCAGTTTTTAACCTGGTCACTCGAGTGAAGTGGGTTTTCTGTCAACACTTGTAAATGTCATATCTGAGTACCATTCTTACGTAAGATCTGGCTAAGAATCCTGGTTTACTTCCACAGTAAACAGATTAGTGGTGCATGAAAAATCTCCCCTCGAAACTGTTGTTAGGGCTATTCTGTTAATTGACTTATTCATGGCGAAAGCATCAGGGACACTCAGGTATTAAATGTTAATGTAAACACCGTAATCCGGATTAAACCAGATTAGACCAAATTATCACTTCCATATGGCCAATAAGCAGGTAATTACTGAGTCCTTTCCTTAGAAATGGAAATTTTAGAAGCCAAATATAACTACTCAGTATTTTAGGATATTCTTTTTACTATTGTGGACATTTTTTATTGTATTATGCTGTTTATATTTGGTTTTATGCTTCAGACTCATGGAATCTAATCACTGATCATAAATCTGACTCAGAAATCAGACTCACCTTGGGTCTCTCTTGTTGTTAGATCTGGCTCTGTCTACATTCAGACATGTTATGATCATTTATAACCTCCTAGCCTCACAATGATGTGTCACACACTTCATTACCATGAAGACGAATGTGTTCTGATACTATTGTGACTCTCTTCAAAGGCAAAACTATTAGATTTTTTTGTTGTAAAGTGGCCCTACACAGCGCTGTCATTCAGAATTCTTGACTTGGATCCAGCTGGAAATAGCTGCAGATGACGCTGCATGATATCCCCATGGTGGATAAGCACTTGCTTGCTTCTCGGATTGAAACGGACCACAATAAAGCCAAAAGGCAGCATTAAGATAAGGCCCTGCCTGCAGTTGATAAATGAAGTACTCAGAGTGTTTTTCTTTGCTCTTTATTTCCCTTGTTCCACCTGCCAGAATCAAGCCGAATCTTCTTCAAAACGTCCTCCAGTCAACCGTTTGAAAAGGTAAGTGTTGCCGGACCTATCCAGGCTGTCATGCAGTTTGTTTTTTCTTTTCAGGAGACATATCAAAACAATGTGGCATTTCAAAATGCTACCAATTTGACTGGCGCTGTCTCCTGAACATATGCACTGTCTCAGACTAACAAAGACGCTGCTGTCTGCTTATTTTTATCTGGTTATTTATAGGCAACACAGGTTGATCTTGTGTTACACACAGTGCTATCTGATTGAACTGAAAAACTGCATTGTATTTATAGGGGCAGCAAAGAAAAAGAGAAAACACATACATGGTGCTGTAAGCCAAAACTGTTATTTCATTCTGTAACTTTTCCAAAAGTAATTTAGCTTTTTGTAAACCTCTATTTTTAAAGCTGAGAAGAAAACTCAGCCCAGCCCCAAGCAAACAATCAAT
This sequence comes from Macquaria ambigua, assembly GCA_008360985.2. Lineage (NCBI taxonomy): Eukaryota > Metazoa > Chordata > Actinopteri > Centrarchiformes > Percichthyidae > Macquaria > Macquaria ambigua. Next base: position 344,416 of record VMKM01000114.1, on the reverse strand, counting down.
TAAATGCCTGTGGTGAAGCAGATCCCAGGACTGTGGGAGTTTGGCTGCTCCTGAAATATGACCACTGGAAAAAGATGACATGACCAACATGTTTTACATTAATATAAATCAATTATATGCCTTCATGTTGCAGATTTTTCTTGGAGGGCTGATGCAACATTTCAATGTAATGTTTCCTAGATGATTTTTTTTTGCAGCATGTTCAATAACAACAAAATTGGTCATTTAGCCAGCAGCAGTGAGGGATTGTAGTAGATGTGCTCTATAATCCACTGGTAAGAACAAAAATGTGCTCATCTCTCTGTAATTACAGCAAATGTGTGTTATGTGATGCTCGTACTAATTCTTAGGCTTTATGTGCTACTGTAGCTCCACAACATTTCCCCATGACACAGTTTTGGAAGTGATTATTGTCAGTGTGTCAGTGTTGCCCATAGCAGTGGTTTGATAGTCCAACAACTCCAACTGCTTTTTTGTGCTGTCCAAGCTCAGTTATAGCTTGTGCTGGTGGACTGCTTTACAATGCTCAATTAACAAAGAGTGACCAAGAATGGTCTGGCTACCCAGATTATAAGGTGTCGCAATTTTAAGCAGGAAGGTTCAATCCCAACAATCCCAACTCAAGGTCCACTTACTAGCTTATTTCATCCATAGCACTTTTCTGAAAGTATTTTTTGAGCATTTTGTGCCTTTATTTGAAAGTAGACAGCAGAGTGATAGGAAACGGCCCCATTTAATAATTTAATACACTCTCATTTGCACTTATGTGATTGCGGTCCCTCTTGGTTTCCCCAGACAACATGTTAATAGGGGTCGGCTTTACTCCAGTCCAGAGGGTGGTGGTACCTGAAGCTGTCTGGTAACTGCCAAAAACACCATAAGAAGAAAGACTTGTGCAATTTCGTTACAACAATTAACAGTTAGCAATAACAGCTGGCTAACTAACAGCTATCCATTAACACAAACACATGGAAGAATTGTAGGCTATTCATGGACTTCAAGTGCGACTTCAGCTGCTGTTGTCACTAGTAACAGACCCTGTAGAGGCTTTTTCCAACGATTGCCTTCTGACGCAGTTACACTTGGGAGGAGTACAGATTGCATGTGCGTCAAGGAGAGACAGATGCATTTACATGTTTTCAACTTCTGGCTGGAATGTCTCAAATGCTTCTTCTTACAGTTTGCTTTTTTTAGAGATCAGATAGCTACCAGATCCGCCCAAGACACATGAAGTGTAAATGGGGTCAACGAGGGGGTGAAAACAAGCAAGCAAGTTAATAAAATTGTCACATTCAGCCATATGCTACACACAGTAAGCCTCAGAGATTCAGACAAAGAAATAAATATATAAATGAACACACACTATTTTTTATTGATTCGAGCTCTGTGCTGAACTCCACACTGGTTTGTCAAGATACAAAGATTACTGTGAACTTATGAAGTCCTTGTGCTGAGTTTATCTTTTATTGTCTTTTAGCAAATTTGACATTTTCTGGTCCCGTCAGAGGGTGACTAAATGCTGACTGACAGTCTGTGATTTTCACAGATTAAAAGTTGAGACAGAAATACAAGAGAAGTCATGCATCACTTAGAAATGCCAAAGGCAATTCTTTTCTGGTTTGATATGGCGAGCCGATGAAATCCTTTGCTGTGGACTGGCTCCATAGTAAGTGAAGCCTTTATGGGAGAACTGAGGCACATAATGAAAACTGTCAATCGAAAACAGCTCAAAAAAAAAAAAGTTCTCTTATTGTCATAGGCGCCATTCATTTAGCTTTCATTGAAATCCATAATGCTGTTTATTTAAGGATTGTTAGTTTGGTATCTGGAATAACATGTCAGAGTGCATATTAACATGTGAGCAAAGCAGTACTTCCCTCCTGCGAGAGACGTGACCCACAGAGACAATCCTTTGTGACAGGGACCTCAGCTCTGTGCAGGCCCTGATAAAACATTTATGGGAGCCTAGTGGGGTCACCTTGGGATTGCTGCTCTGTGTCTGCCTGCACAAGCCAGACTCCCTGTGGGATTGCATTAACGTCACTTTTTCATCACGCAGGTTCATGAACCGGTTAAAGCTGCAGTAGGCAATATTATTTCATTAAAATTTTGGTTGAAATAATGTATTCTGACCATTGCATGTCACTAACAATATTAAATTGAAGGGTTCCCTTAAAAAAAAAGTGTGTCTGTGAACACCCGTCCCTTTGTATTTAGTTTTCTAAAAAAGTGGACCCGGTTTGACTCAAACAACCAATCGGGATTAGCTAGCATGTAACTAGCCAATCCCAGTTAGAGTGCAGCTAGAGAGAAGACACAGTCTTCAACAGTCACTCTGTTGGAGTTGTTGGAACTACAGCAACACGGCTGTACAGTGGAGTTACAAAGTGGAGCTTCTTCCCTCACAAAGGATCAGTTTCTTACCTCTGAGTCAGACAGAACTAGCCGAGTAGAACAGACGTTATATTGCTAGTTAGTTACAGCGGTTACCAACCTTGACGTTCCGCTTCAAGCCCAGAAAAATGTGCGTGTATGTTTGGTGCGTCTTTTGGTGGGAGGGCCTTGGCGGGGTGATACGAGGCAGCAGAGAGTGAAGCGAAAGGCCTACTTCAGGTTTAAGTGTAATTCTGAATTCTTGAACAACAAGGAGATAATGGATGGAGCTAAAACTCAATAAAAAGGAAAAGAGTGTGGTTTTGGATTTGTCTGAAGTATGTCAAGCAGCATCTCTAAATGACCTAATGATGTACTGTGCCATACAACAAACGAAACATAAAGTTTAAAATCTATCCATTGCATTACATGTATTTCATACAGCATATCAGTGTTAGAATTAGCAACAGATTTATTTATAGGAGCCCATTTTTTAATCGTGCAAGCGCACAGCAGCACGTCTTGGCTGAACGGACCGTGTGGGTCTCCAAGGATACCTGGAGACCCACATCTGGAGGTTCATGCATGTGCAGCGGCGCAAAGGAGAAGAATATAGATCTGAGGAGAGTGATTAATAAATATGCTCTCAGCCAGCCACACCACTGATCTCATCGCTCTGAAACAGCTGAGCCAATCACAGCGTAGCATGACGACAACAGCCCAACAAATGAAGAATCAGCCTCTCCAAGAAATCGTGTTGTCTGGATGGTGCAGAGCAGCACGATGTGAGCACACAGCACCACAAATCTGCAGCCAGAGGCAGATGGTGTGTTGTTTTTATTAAGCAGTTAATTACTACAACGATGATAGAAACAAATAATATGATTATGTTTACATGATCACATCAATCCAACGCTATTTCAGTCATAATCCAACTGTATTTCATGTTGTAAATGGTTACATCATATCTTAAAATGTGACACAGCACCATTTGCTTTGTAATGCATTTTAAGAATAAAAATGAACAGCTGATTTTTTATATTTTTTATAATTGGAAAGGAGGCTGTGATGTACAGGATTAATGAGCCTTGGTAATCTGATGTCTCCCACATGAACGGGCAGGATATCTAGTAATAACTGACCAGTCTGATATGTGAGGTGTATGGGGGGTTACTGTGTAGCAGCCTGGAGTCATTTGCATGTAATTTAACCAAGGTAAACACAGTGGACTGCGAAATGGCACTGCACTCAGGTGCGGCACATCTCTAATAAGAGGCTGAAGATTTATCAGTATTTAATGAACTGAAGGAGTATAAAGCTACTGTGGATAACAGATACTGTAAGAATCATTCACATTGAACATTATTATTATTTGTTTTTTCTTTTAAAGATTATTTTTTGGGCATTTTAAGCCTTTATTTGATAGTGATAGTGGAGAGAGACAGGAAATGTGGGGAAAGAGAGTAGGAGAATGACATGCAGCAAACTGTCCGGCCAGCTGGGAATCAAACCGGCTACTTGCTACTCAGGGTATTTGCGCCCATGTGGTAAGCGCCCTAACCACTCAGCTATCGGGTTGCCCCAAACATTATTTTTTTATGCCGATGTAAATGCATCCACTGGCTGGAGAGTGATCAACTAAAATGTTTTTTTTTTTTTTTTTACATTTTAAGCATTATTGCATAATTTTGCGCATTTGCTCCAAGTATTTAGTTTGCTCTTGTTGATAAAATCACCAAAGTGGCAGCAGATTGACGTGCCAGAAACAGAGTATCTATTCTCTTCGCAACGTGTAAGAAACATTTCCCGCCAAAATACCAACAACTCACTTTGCGCTCCCTCATTTGAATGAACCTCCCACCTGTGTGCGCCTCTCCTCCCACATGTGCACCAGAATACCACACAGACAGGAAAAGCGATTTCCAAGGTAAAAAAAAGCACAGCCACAGAAATAGGGCTGAGAGCGCACAAACAGATGCAGACAGATACCATGGTCAGAGTGTACAGTTACCATGGTTAGAGGTGATCTTTGTGACAAGGATAGCAAAAAAGGCACTGTTTGCCTGGTTATGCTAGACCGTAATGGTTCACACACACAGTGCCCATGTCACTCTGTTCTGTGTTAATACAACAGACTCATTCTCAGTAAATACAGTCATCACTGTCATTTTTTCTAAAAAAAAAAAAAAAATGCAATTCACTGTCTTGGTTTAGCTTGAGACGAGCAGCTAAAACGTCCAATAACATTTACACAGTAACATGGATTTAGTGAACAGCTAGGGGCCTGCCTGTTTATATGCTTTGTCTGAGCTGTTTGTACTGCTGCTTGTATCATTTTCAGTGGAACTGTAGATGGATTTAGATCCTAAATCTTTCTTTCTAGCTAATCTCACTGGCAGAGATGTTACTGAAATACAAGATGCTGCTTATCAGTGCAACAGGTCAGGCAGCTAAATCCAGACCAGATCCAAAAAAAGGCTGTATAGGTCGTCTGTGCAAGCAGTTTATTACGACCCATATTTACCTTTGTATGTACAGCGACCTCTAGTGGCCATAGTAATTATGATGGGAGCAAAGGCGGAAGTCTAGTGAGGTAGTATAAAGAGCGACAAAGGACACAGGACTTTCACCCAGGAGAGCGCTGTTTGTGTCCCCTGTGAAACCAAAAGTCAACATTGACTTATTTCATCTTATGTCAGATCGTAACGTAAGTTAAGTTACGTTAGTAAGTCACGTGACGTAATTTAACTTACAACCTAAGCAAGTAGTTTTGGTGCCTAAACCTAACCAAACTGCAACCACGTCACGTTAACCACCTGTTTATTATTGTAACCATGACGACACAGGTGCAGTATGCCTGTCGCTGGTAATCTCCAACGGTCATATATGTCATTTTGGGAGTCATTGGCAAACGACCTATTCTGTTGGTTAGGTATAAGGACGTGTTGGCTAAATTATTAATTTGTCTATTCCACTGTCTTTTACATTATAATACACAGACTAGTTTTAGTCTTGTGTTTCTAGTGGAAAGAGGTTGTCAACTAATAGTTTTCGTCATAGTTTTCATTGACAAAATTAACATTTGCTTCAGGTTGGTCAACTTTATCTCACAATAATTTAGTACGCAAGGTTAAAAAGGGAAAACAAAAAGAGAAAGATGTTGTTTGTTTACAATATAATCCAGTTATAGTATGGACAGTGAGAAAGCAATTTGGAGGCAAAAAGTAACAGGGCAACTAAATAAAACTGGACGAGTAGCGCTACTATACTCTGCGGTCGGCCTTGTCTCTTTGCGTGACTTGCAATAAAGCTGTTGCACCTTTAATAACATCCTCAAATATTTATCAGTGCTCCAGTCGAATGAACTTCCAATCAAAGGCATACAGTCAATTCTATTTCATCATGGCTTCTTTCTAAACTAAACAAATATTGTATCACTATATCTTATCCCTGTCAGCAAGCGGCCAACTGAACAACCACCCTTGGTCCATACCACATTGTAGCAGACAGCACAACAAATGCCGCGTTTATCCTGATGTGCAAGGCAGCGAATATCAATTTAATATCAAGGCCACTTTGACTCCGACAAAGTGGTGAAATGTTTTGAGTGCTTATTAAAATTCTGAACTGATTTAATCAGTACTATCAGACACAGCTATTAACCCTTTTTCATTTTCCTTTTCTCTGCTTTGTCCGCATGTATTCACAATATTATTACGTGAACAAATATACTCAAACCCTTTTCTCCAGTAAAAGCAGCAGAAGCAGTGATGTAAAGGTTGAATGTTTAAATGTTTTAACAAGGAAATGCACTCATGTATCTAAAGAAAATGTGTTCAGATTATTATAAGTTGAAGGTAGTCTAATAGCTCCATATAATGTGGGGTTGAAAATAAATCACATCTCCTGAATTTATTGTGTTTTGCATATTTATAGGGTAGTACTCTTCTCCTCGGTGCCTCAGTGCCATAACATTTTGTTACCTTTGAACAGAGCCAGAGCAGCTGTTTCCAGTTTTTTTGCCAAGTTAAGCTAACTAGCTACTAGCTTTAGCCATATATTTACTGGACAGATATGAGAGTGGTATTGATCTTCTCATCTAAAACTGACTCCTGTGTGAAACCAAAAGTCAATGTTGACTTGTTTTAACTTACGTCAGATCATAACGTTAAGTTACTTAAGTTACGTTACTAAGTCACAAAACGTGACTTAACTTACAACCTAACCAAGTAGTTTTGGTCCCTAGCTGTTTCCAGTCTTTTTGCTAAGTTTAGCCAACCGGCTGCTAGCTTTAGCCATATATTTACTGGACAGATATGAGAGTAGTATTGATCTTCTCATCTAAATCTTGGCAAGAAAGCAATTAAAGGTATTCCCCAAAATGTCAAACTTTTGTCAGACTTAAAACTGCATTAATTAATTAATTTTTTTTGGCCACTTTGGGGAAGGGTAACAAGCTGAAAACACATCTACGATATTACCTTATACAGTTTTTATGGCAAATAGCATAAATTAGCAAATAGTTGCCTATTTACACATCCAGCAGACACAGAGCAACATAAGCATTTACTTAAGGTCGTGTTTTATCCAATAATCGCTCTCTTTTTAGTCCTGTTTAGCATTCCACCACCTCCTGAGGGAAATATATGACACTTTAGCTCCTAAATGCAGCACTATATTCACCAGCTATAGTCGCTAATTTTGTCTGCCGTGCTGGTGCTGGGAAAGTTGGTTAATTAGAGTTGTTTGCTGAAGACAGCTGCCTGCTGGCAGGTTGATGAGATCAGAGTTTGCGGGCCGGAAAACCAAATAAAGGACCAAAAATAGACTAAAAGGATTCATAGAGCTGATGGGAACTGCAGGGTTTGCTGATAATTCTCTGCGGGTTTGTCACTACAAGCCACCCCTTTCACATTACACATAGCCATTTGATCCATTGGTGATATAAAATATTGATTAGTGCAGCTTTAAAGTAGCATTTCACCAATTTTTAATCCTGTTTCCTTGTAATAGTAACATTGGTGGCAGGACATGGACACTCATTAAGGCTGTGAATCTAACTCCAACCCAGGTCACTATTTTTATATTAACACCTTGTATAATTGATGACAAATGTGCAAACATGGCACCAAATATTATTGTGTGACAGCACCTTAATCAGCATGGCTGTTAATCTTAAAACTTGCAAAATTTTATCAACACATACACCCCTGCACACAAGATATGACTAACTACACTTTAAATAGGCTTAGCAGAACCCACAGCTGCAAGCATTCTATGTTCAACCGTGTCCATACAGCAAAATGGCAAATCCGTTTGAGTTTTGCAAGCTCAATAAACACAGCAGATAGGGACTCCTTTATCATTCTGTCTCTCAGAAAGTAACAGTACTGCCTGACACAAAATATGCAGCTTCAGTTTTCAAGTCTTGTGAACATTTGCCATCGGTCTGTGTGAGTCCTGCTTCTTCGTGTTTACTGGCGTCAATGAGTGCTGACACTTTAAACTGGCATTGTTTTAAAGACATCAAGTGTGGGCAGTTGTAACCGCGATTGTCACCCGCCAAAATATCTGCCGGCTTGTTTGCTCACTTGACTTCAATTCAATTTTATTAAAAATGAACGTGTTTTTACTTTTAGTGCGGTGTTCACCATAACAATCACAACGGCAGCTGCCACTCTCATAGGTTGGTGGTCCCTCCCTTCCTGCAATGTAGCCAGATGGCGACCATTGAGGGTAAGAAGTGCCCAGTGTTCCACACTCAACGTTTTGACCGTCATGAGTACACCATCCGGGTACTCATAGTGCACTGCATTTTGCCATAATCGTCAGTGTGAAAGTGTCAGTACTGAAGAATGTGAATTGAGACACAGCACAGGAGTAAGCCTTAGCTGATCCTCACTCCAAAAGTGGCTTATTTGAAACACATCTTGATGGCCCTCCACACACACCCACACAGGTGTTTTCAGGTACTCTAATTAAACCTCTGCTTAGGTTGAGGATGGATGGAGCTATGCTGGGAAGTGTTTAAATGTTACCATACTAATAAGGGTAACATAACTAAAAGGAGAGAGAAGGAGATGTCCATCAAGCACAGTCTGTACAGGCCCAGTACAGGTTGGACTATGGATGTGTTGGGTCTTTATGAGTTAGTTTGCTATTGACTGTGGATCCCTAATTTAAGCAGTATTCATTTAATAAACCTGTGTTAGTCCTCTTTAGTGAGAATATGTATTAACACAGTATGTACAAATGGCTTATAAAAGCCCATCATTTGGTGAAATTGGAGGAATAAAAATAATCAAAACAGTAGAACCATAGATCTTATCTGTTTAACATCAGTGTATTTTTTATTTTACCGTATGTTTTATTATTATTATTATCCTAATAATCTCTATATCTCTAATCTTCCTTTAGATTATTAGTCAGATGAATTCAAGACTAGGCTACATGTAGGACTATTCTAAACCATGCCTCACAAATGAAGCCCTTGTCAGAAAAACTGGCCCATTACTTGGTGTGAGACTGGTCCCCCAAGCAGGGCGATCACACCATGAAGTCAGAGGCAGATGGGGGGGATTGTACGTTGCTATAAATTACTCATTTCATTTTGTTGGAACATTGGTTCACAGTTGAGAACCTCATACTTAATGCATACTGTTACATGTACTGTAGGCTACTGTGGGACAAGACTCCCTGAGCAGGAGAACCCACATTTCTCTGTCAGTATGAATGTTGCCGATGTGGTTCTAATTTAAAAGGACTACATAGATCAGCACAAGCCGGTTGTTCCTTTATTTTATATTAAAATGTCCCACTTCTACTTCTGTTGTCATGTGTGTGACTATAACACTGAAGTTATGTAGATTATGAAATAATTGCAAGGCTCAAAGGATGAGGGAAAGACAATCCAAGGACCCTCCAACTCAGTAAACAACGTTATTCTCGCTGAGTTCACAAAGCAGAATTTCATCTACAAGTGTGAAATTCATCCATAATTCATAATGAGTTTCACTCTGATGCCACATAATCAGTTTTTCAGACATATTCTATTGGAGTAATCAAACATTCAGACAGTTGGCAACACAATGCACACTCACAGAAGGACACAAATCACTAAACCTGTATCTCTGTTTTGTTGTGTGCGTGCAAGCCTTTCAGTATGCATGTGCACACAGGCAGTGTGTATGTGCATGTTGGAGCACATACGGTTGGTGTGCAGAACAGTAATTGCTTCATGTGATAGAGCTAACAGGCTGTGAAAGTCAATATAAAAAGACTGGATTGTTTTCCTGTCAGACATGACAAGGACGAGACACTACTGGCAACAACAAGACAGTATTCATCAGTTATTATGTATCTATTATCCATGTCCAGCAACAACTCAGAATACCATATATTTTAACTAGATTTTCAGTATGGAAGTAGGGGTTTAGTAGGAGTTTAACTTTAACTTTTACTGGGATATATAGGTGTAGTACACCAGTATTTGTGGCAGGACAGAGGTTTTACTTTGCATTTTAACCCTTAATTATCAATATGTATAATCTATTTATAATACTTCCTGCAAAGTGACACAAGTGAATCGAAGTAACTGAAGACATCAGGGCACTGACAATCCTGTCATCTTCTGGAGAGAATTCAATCCAGTCACACACACACACACACACACACACACACACACACACACACACACACACACACATACACACACATGTGTATATATGTTTTCTGCTATTTTCTTGATTTTATGAATTGTACCTTTTTATATTTCTTTTATATTTTTAATGTTATTATTACCTGACGCTTTGGCAATATTGTCTTGTTACATTCATGCCAATAAAGCATATTGAATTGAATGTGAGTTAACTGTAATTACTGCTGCTGTACAGCGACATTGAACAATATGCTGTTGATTATAAAATGGATCTGCTAACTAGAGGTGGCTCTAAATTATGGAGGTTTGGCAGAGTATTAATATAATAATAATGTTTAAACGTACTCCCCCAGAGAGCGAGAGAGAGAGAGAGCGAGAGAGAGAGAGAGATTGTGCATATGGGCAAAGTGGAGACACAAAACAAAAACTTTCTTTCATCACCCAGCCCTGTATAATTCTCAGGTTTATCAGTCAAGTGTATGAACTACACTACAGACTGGAGTCTCTGCTAACAGTGACAAACAGAGTGACATGCCTGTGCTGCCCTGGATTATGATAAACTACTGTATGATGAACTGATCATAGGCCACATATTTCACCCACGTGCACACGCTGTCTCACCCCCTCATCATCTCCTTGAAGTTTCCATGCTTGACTTAGTGTGGTGTAGTTGCTGTGGCTGCTTTGACATACAAGTCTGAGGTCTGTTGCAGTGTAAATGTTCTATAGCTGGTGTAAAATGGGGTTAATAACTATTATGATTCTGTCCATACAAATGAATGCAAAAACCATGAATGTCGTGCAGCATTTAATATGACATTATTATACAGACTGACTTTCTCTCAGCACGCCCAACTCTGACTTCCAGCATCCCAGAGGAAAGGTGACATAAAGTCCAACCAATTAGGCGAAGGGAAAGAAGTCATTTATGTCTACAGTTGTTGTATTTTCCAGTGGTGTAGTCATCTGATAGCACATAGTCACATTACCAGACCTTTGCAGGCAGAGTTACAGCTGAATGCACTGCCCATTACACTACTTCAGAAAAGACTACACCACAAGTCTTAAACTCTGAAGTAACTTGATTAAAAAGTGCTCTGTGCTGATTAAAGCTTAGTCTTTGAATAGGACACTATCTGTTGGTCTTGTATTGCATACTGCTTTATCGTTTTACAAATGTGTGTTGTCAAACTAAGCGTTTCAAGCTAATTGTAACTAAAAGCTAACAAATTTAGTAAAGGAAAATTGTATATGTGATTCTGTATATGTTGGCTGCATGGAGAAAATATCCATATTAATATCGTGACTGGTTTAAAACATATTGCACAGCCATAATGTGCTTTTGTTCTGCTGTGGAAAAAGTATTACGTTTTGTCAATCAAGGTCTTAAGCATGCATTCAGTTTGATTTCAGAAAGTGAGCAGATACCCTAGAGCAAGACAATAACTTGTGCAGAACAAGATCCATATCTTGTGCACACAAGATAAAGAAATTTTATCTTTCGGGACTTCCTGGGGCTCCGTACAAAACAGAGCTAAAAGATAGTGAATATTGAACAAACATTTGTCAGGTGGACACAAAGACTTATTCAAATGAATGCTAATGTTTCTCTGTATCTGCTATATGTAGGCAACTATTTGCTATCTCATTTGCCATGGCAACTTTATATGATGATATGTCAGTGTTGTGTTTACAGCATGTTCTGCTGCCCCCAAGTGGCCCAAAAAAATATTTATGAATACTACTATGACAGAAAAAGTAGCTCAACCCATTGATGCTGTTTTACATCAAGAAACATCTACTGAGAAGCTTGTGTATTACTTTCAACAAAAGTGTAGTGTTGCTGTAGCTTTACTACTTCCAGTGAGGAGTAGCATAGCTTCCTTTGCTACAGTTTCAAAAGAGTTTCCCCAACACTGAACAGTGACCACTGTTTCTGGATGTTGCCGTTGAATTTTTTAAATGTAATCTTTCATAGCTGTGAGCACCACAAATGTAGTTCCATTCCCCTCCATTGTATTGAGGTGGTGGCAGAAAACTCAGGGGACTGACCTGGGAAAATCTTGATACTAGAGGTGAGTGAGAAAATAAAGTTAAATAATAAATAAATGTTTTTTTTTATTTGGTAATTCTGGTGAACCTACCGTGTACATGAAATGCACATTCGGTTAATTACATCTGTAGCTAAAAAGGCCTTTCCTGATGCTTCCTGATGATAAAGCACGGCAGTAGAAAGCCATATGAAATTAGTGGGCGAACACTCATTAAAAAGCCTTCCTGCAAAATGACCTTTTCCAACTGAAACATTCCATTCTAAATTGCTGGAACCTCTTGACGCTCAATCACACGAACCTGGACTGCCTCAGTCTGGATCTTTTCCCTTGCATATTTTAATAGCTCACCCCCGTGGCCCCCTTTTTAAATTTGCTAGTGCGCTATTATTTGAAAATTACGGCCATTAAATGTGACACGCTGTTCAATGGCTGTGTCACAAAATGTTACTTGAACTCTGTATGGAAGCTGAAACATGGAGCGTTCATAATGCGCAAGGAACCAAATTTCCTGTCATTTTATGAGCATCTGTGAACTGCCTTCACTGCATACTGGAACCAGTATGCTCATACGCAGCCCAGAAAACCACATCTCACATTCAGAAAAGTGGGAACATGTATTGAGATGCTAATGCCCTTTTAAAGTGCTAAATTGTGGTGAGTGGAAATCGATAAGACCAGCTATAAGCTCTACGTGTCAGTCCAAACCAATTCAACTCATTCAATTTGTTCCATCTTGTTAAGGTTACATGATGAATCATACTCTCTCTGTGAGCCACAGGTGACATTTCAAGGTAAAACTACTTCCCTGTCGATAGTTATGATCAAGATATCACATGTAGCCAACAGCAAGTCAAAATGTTTTCATCTCAGGTTCTGCTCCACACAGCTGGCTACCTCAGTGTGTTTTATTCAACCATATTTTCTTTGTTTATTATGGTTTAGGGATGTAGTAGTATGGAAAGAAGTTTTTTTCCCCCTGTCTCTTAGCTTAATAGCAGTGGTTATTTATAGATTTCACATGAGCTGAATGGATTTCCCGTATGCCATTATCTCAGTCCCCACAGGACTATAGTAAAAGACTAGGCAGCGTTTATCCTGTTAAAAAGATTCCTCCCCTCCACGCTTTCCCATTATAATGGATATTTTGAGTTGAGGCGGTCTTTTACAATGATGTCTCCTTCACTTCCCATCTCCTCTGCCAGAAATGCTTCTCCTGAGCGCGCTACAGGATTGCTCGTGAATGTAGCCGTTTCACGAAAAGTCGGTTTGCCTTCATCCCAGAGCGTCTGTGAGCAGATGTCCGGCTGCATTTCCATTAAGGTCCTCGGTGGGCCTCTGACGCTTTCTTTGTCAATGTCTTTTTCTCCCAAAGCCTGGATTTTATAAAGGACAGACTCCTCACTTTTGCTTCCCAGTGAAGGTTATTCACTGTTTTTATGTGGCAGTTACTCACAGAGTCAGTGATTCAGCAAAAATGGTGAAATGAAATGATAGTAACTTACAACACCTTCCAGCTCGGGACAAAACACTTTCCCTAGCGCCATAATATTAAAGGTTAACTTTGATGATCTTCAAACTTCCCACCAGCACAGCTACCGCTTGAATCCCACCACACCCCCTGTTTTATGAAGACGTCAACAGCCATCCAAGTAATCATTTACTACTGAGTGTCTGCACACCTCCTCCTACCCCTAGCTGGAAGACAAGGGATTCAGAAATGGAGTCGTTAGAAGATAAAGAGCTTACCTTTCCCGGGGTGACAGGATAGCCTTTCAGGGGACGGTCCCATCCGTCATTGTTCACGTCCAAAATATTGTAACCTCAAGCAGGTGTCATGGACAGAAGAAGTAGCAGCCTGCTGTACAGTATATCTTTCAGTGTTTGGACTGCATAACATGCTTTCATTTGGCATTCATTTCTAACATTGTACATTTCCTACTATGCATGTTGCTTGTTTTACTCCTTTTAGCTTGACATCCTCCATTTAGCAGCTTTATGTCTACTCCTGTTCTGATTAAAAACGTCTGCTTCACTGTTGTTTTAATGAATATATTAACATCTGGTCAAGTGGGACAATAGCAATTTGGCTAACACTGGCACAATCACGGTAATGTTGATTAATGTGCATTAATGTCCCCCCGTAAAATCTATTTAAATTAAAAAAATATTATGGCAGCAACTGCACAAAAGAGCTGTAGGCTTGAGACTTGACTTGAGACTTAAAGGCAAAAATATTTAGGACCTGGTAAAACCCATGAACAATAAAAAAACAAGACAATGCTAGGCAGGGCTTGTATAGCCACACATCTTGAATAAGTAATTTTTGTAGACCTCTGCATCGGCATAGACATGTGCACATGGAAAGGGGGTGAGAGAGAGGGGATGACATGCAGAAAATGGCCCAGGCTGGAATCGAACCCTAGCCACTGCAGTGAGGACTCAGCCTACACAGAGCAGCGTCTTAAGCTACCGGACTGCCCCCACACTCAACTTTTTGACCGTTATGAGTACACCATCCGGGTACTCACAGTACACTGCATTTTGCCATACTTGTCAGTGTGAACGCACTTATGCACTCAAAATAGCAAGTGTAAGTACGGAAGAACGCAAATTGAGACACAGCTATGATCTAAATAAGTATTCATAGTGAACAGTACTCAAAGCTTTGAAAGGGAAATCATATTATTATGTGTCACCAGTCAGAAACTTGAAAGACAACTTAAACAGAAATTTTCTAAAGACTTGACTTGAACTTCTTGAGACTTGACTTTGGACTGGCCTTAAAAAACTTAAAAAACATCACTACCTCACAACCACACCACCACCACAGCTCTCCATTAAAATCCATAACCATTACCTTAGACTCTATTTAGATAAATGACTTGCCCTAGAATATCAGTGCAGCCTGGGTCAGATATACACTTCAAAGCAGATGGATACTGTCAGTCCAGCGACTGATGCTGACAGAAGCTGCTATGAATTTACAGTCAAACATTAGGAATAATTAAATCCCAGCAACTGCATGAGAGCCAGATACTCTTCTCAATATTCTGCACCATAATGTCTGAATGTGGTTCAGTTCATAAGCATTCTACTAAAGTATTATGAGTCAATTTGAAGTGCTCAAACCGTCAATGTATAACTTGATATCTCAATTACTACACTGAATTAGTGCCAGCATTCCCTCTGAACTATTGCTGACTGCAAAACCTCATTCCTATGCTGAAGAAGATATACACTCTCTACCATTTATAATTCATTCAGACATGATGTGCTTGCAGATGTTTTTTACTGCTGAACATACTGTACTTAAAGCAGATTTCATTTGCTGTTCATTTACTTTTTGTTTATCCTTTCAGCTACTTTGCAGAAAAGCACCGTTAAAAGTTACAATGCCTTTGCAATTAAAAGACAAAGACTGTGTCTCTTTCTATATTGAGATACTTGACAGATTAAAATACAAGTTTGTTTTACAAAAAGCCAAACATTGCAAAGACGATTGTTTCAGCTTTAAACAAGTTAAAACTTTTAGTGTTGCACATTTTCAGTCCATTTCTTGAAACCTCAGAAAATACTGTACATTGCATTTTGCTAATATGTAAAATCTTTACTCTAATAAATCCTTAACGGATGCCATAGTTCTTGCAGATATCCGGATAATGGATAAAGGATATTCGGGCCAAGACTTCCTCTTCCATGCGGCAGTCATTGTTTACAGTCTGATTAGCAATCTCGGAACCCATTGGCTATCGTCTCATGCCGATTTGAAAGCAGATACATTTTTAAAAAGTGAATAAAAAGCTAATTTCTCAGAGATTGATAGAAAGCTAAATCGTCAGCTGATAGCCAGTGGGTTCTGAGATTGCATTTTGGCCAATGTGTTCCACTTCTGTTTACCTGCATGCAACCAAAGCCCACTCAAACGTGATTGGTCAATAATACTCAGACTACAAATGGACTACAAACGGAAACCAGAACACTTCCGATACCAAAATCTTGTCCCTTGCCTACAGATTCTGCATTCATATGCAGATGTCTGTTAATAGAGATTACACAAACTCTGACTTTTTAAATTCATATTGTCTTTCAATGTGGCTGAAATTCAGTGACTGTCTGAACGAGTCACATTCCTTCAGTGACCTGCGAGTGAACTATACTGTACCAAAGACATACGGTAATACTTAGGATGCTCATGCTGAAGTATACAGATAGAATGGAAACCTGAAGGTCATCACGCATCTCTGTTGGCTCATGTTTCTTATAAAATATGTTCAGGTTAATTGTAAAACAGACATATTATCCATGTTATTAACTGATATGTATAAAACACCATTCACAGGCCTTGAAAAGAAAACTGTGTCATTTTACTGGTCAGAAATCAGAGACTTGGAACACATTACTTTCCAACCTGCTTATCAAGAGTTGTGGCTTGACTTGAACTTAAAGCCAGATTATATAACTTTTGAAAAGAAGAAATAACACCTTCTTCCTCTTACAACTTAAGAGTTGAATTCATAAGCAATAAAACGCACTCTTGGTCAATTCAATACACTCAGAGGTTTTAATGCTACAACCTTACTTGGTCTGGTATGACCAGTAGCTTGTGGTGGCTATGTTAGCTAATGTTAGCAAACTTTAGGTAGATATTGCTGTCTAACTGACATTACTGCGTCAGTTGGCTAACTTTCTGACTCTTCTCTTCTTGTGCTATAGTTGCCCTACATTTTAGGATACATGATTATTTCATGATTGTCACTTGTGATCAGAGGCCGCTGTTCAACAACAGTTACAAAGTCTTGTTTAAGGGACTTGAGATTAGACTTTTGACTTGCTTTGACAGACTTGAGTTGGACTAGCCTCAAAAGACTTTAAACAACATTGAGACACAACCACTACCACAATCCTCCATTAAAATCTATATCAGGTGTCATTAAACAGCCCTGGTGGCTCATGTGTTTCTCATAAAATACGTTCGGGCTCATAGGAAAAAAGACAAATTATCCACGTCATTAACTGCTTTTAAGTTTTTGCAGTCAGTTTTATGGCTCTTAACACATTCCCCTGTGGCAATATGTTCAACCACGTCTTAATATGATCTCAAACACATACTGCTTATGAGTTTTGCTCACACTGAAGTAACATTCTTCACATATTTATGTGGTCCATCACATCCGCGTCCATTGTGATTTCATTACCCTAAAATCACCAAATAACATCCAGCTCGCTAGGCATATGAAAGACAAAAATGTGATTTGGGCTCCCTTCGTCTACCGTGTGAACATAGCCAAAGAGAGAGGCTAGCACTTTGTCTTACTGCATGTGTTGGTTAGGCATTTAAAGGGCCATTCTATAAACTGCGACTTTCATTGACCTCTATTGATGACCAGTGCAGCTTACGGTGGCCTGTCATTGACACACTCAATAAAGTTACAATGGATAGGCTTATTATAGCGGAGGGCCAGATGGAGTATGGGCTGAAACACAAGCTTTGGAGGGCAGACATTTCAGCACCTGACTCAGTAATTGGTGAACCCCCCACAGACGTGTTATGATTTTATTTTGCTCTTGAGAAAAAGGGACATGATCCCTAATATAAGCTGAATAAAAGTGTCCAAAAGTCTAATGTAGTTCCTGGTCCTTAGAGGCATCTTGATGGTGATCATAGAGGAATCACACAGTTAACACAAGCTTTAAGCTGCAAGCTCAAGCCAATTAGTGCAGTGCTGCCCCTGCACAGAACCTGGTGAGAGGTTTTCCCAAAAATAAAGTCATCATCAAAGAGCCAGGACAGGACAGGTCCTTCAAGAAATAACTGCTGTGCACTTGGCAGGCATATGAGTGTGAGTCAGTGTGAGGAAATATATTTAGAGATGAATGAAAAACCTGCTAATTGTCTCACTTCAGCTCCAGGCAATTTAGTAGGAAATCACTCCAACAATTACGGCGTATTACACTACACTTACACAAGATGCAATATCATTCACACATCAGCAGCTACGGTTGAGGTTTGTGTTTGTAAATGACTGGCACATTGGTAGGAGTCGATGGCCTCTGGCTGCAAATTTTGAAATTCAAATCCTAACTTAAGCCCTATTTGCATGACTAGTATTACCTGGGGTCCTCTAGTAATTTGTAATAATTGTGGAGGTCGTCTGTGATCTTAATCAGTTGTGAATCTGCCATGTCCGTAATTTGTAAAGTAAAAATTCCACCTCAAATTACCTACCATATTTCACCAAACACAGAGGTCATGTGATAATATTAGTCCCGTGCGAACCAGCATCTGTGTGATTTGGGGTTGTGTTTTTTTGTTTTTTTCCAGGTTTTCTCCACGCCATTTTTCGGCCTCTTTCCTGGTTGAGGCCGCGTTGGCAATTATTAATGAAAGGTTTGACAGCATCCGAAGTCCTGTACAGACGGGCACCGGAGCAAGAGGTCTTGATGAACATTTTCCAAAATGGTGTGATTGTGTACCATTTGATCTAATTGCTTTTGGTAACATGGATTTTATGGATAGCCTTGACATTATATCTGGGGGATAATGGCAGTAAATTCGAGTAAAATACAGACTTGGCTTATTCCATGTGAATGCACCGCACGAAACACAGACGTAGGGTGGTAATTTCTAAATCACGAGGACCCCTGGTAATACTAGTCCCGTGCGAATAGGGCTTTAGATGAGCTCCTGTTAAATATCCTAAATAACTAAACATGACATTTTTTAACCAAGAAAAAGCCAGTTATCCTTCTAATCTTGTTTTGAACCTTAAGCAAAATGTCTCACTGGCACTGCATCTTCATTTAAGCTAAGTAGAATTTTTTTTTTCACAATTGAGGTCGTATTTTTGCTTTATTGGCAAGTCATCAGTCATAATAGCCCCATAGCTGAGATATAGAGCGTCAGGAACTCGATACACATTTAGTGTACAGTCAACACAGCAAACACAAACAATAAGACAGATTTATATACAGGTTTAATATTCAAATGACATATTTGGAAGGGAAAATTTGGGTAAACATTAGCAAAAAGGTCAAACTTTGATCTACCATACTTTTACTATCGTATTGTAGTTGCCCAATGCAACATAAGGATTCTCCTTGTTCTACTGTGGCTTGGATTGTACCTCATTTTTACAGCATCTGCCAAATTAATAAATGTAAATGAATATTGAGAGGCTGCATTTTTGCTTAATCTTGTTATGTAGTACTGAATGGAAAGTTCCTATAAAGTAACTTTGGAATGCGCCTTTTAATTTGGTGCAATGTTCTTCACTGCTGTCCCCAAAATGTTTTCACTGTCTGAACTGTTACAATCTAACCATTTCTCTCTCTCTGTCTGTCTGTCTCTCTGTCTGTCTGTCTGTCTTTCTGTCACTGTTTCAACCTACTAGTCTCTCTCTCCCTCTGTGTGTCCACCCAATAAAACAATGCCACAGATTTCACACCTGGCTGCAGTGGTCAGCCAGCAGTGATAAATCAGGTGTAGCTACCTGGGAAAATTTCCATTCACACCTCACATATTTTGCGCCTTGAAATACAAACACCTCGGAGTACGTACTGCATGAGCCCGAACACACAATTTTTAGTAGTTGCTGCTTTTCTTTTATCTTACTTGCACAAAACCTCAGTAAGCGCATTCCCATCCACCTGCTTTTATGTGCAATTGACTGGAAACGCTGGAAATTCAGGAGTCGAACTATCTCACTAGGTTTTCAGTTGGTGTATCGATAAAAGTAAAATGAGACAAAGTGCATTGGAAACAGCTGAATAAATCAGGACGTACATGAAGCATTTGACTAAACAATGAACAAACAGAAATGCCATATTTTTATCACGTTTTCCACATGGTTTTCCATTATTTGAGAGTTGACTGGCACTCTTTTAATTACATCATCTTGTTGCCCTCATCTTCTGCAATGGTTTAATGGCACCTGACTGGAGAATTAGTGCTAAGGCTGGGCGATGTGGCTTATAACTAATATATTCATAATTTTAGGCTATGCTGCGATATACAATATATCTCTTGACATTTTCACATTTCCTCTAAAAGAACATTAATGTTTGATTGAATCCTTTGATGTGTACAGTCACACTAGTGGTCCCTGCAGCGTGCAGACCACTGTTTTAGATTTAGATTTAGATTTTAGAATTTATGTGTGAAAGTTAACAAGTCTCAGTTTATCCAAACAAGACAACTGCATACAGCATATCTATTATTAAGAGCTGTTATATCTAAATAAATAAGGGCAAAGTGACATCCATTACAAAAAAAATTATCTCAAGGGCTTGAAATATTTTCAGTACTTTGAATTAGCAGAATAAGCTAAACAAAAATAATTTGCAAAACCACAGAAGATATTTGTGCATGTTTTTCTGTGTGCAAACCTTTCTCTAGAAGTTTATTGACAGGAACACAAGCCTGTGGACCGTTTCCAGCTTGAGGGATGACCTGTGGCAGGTCACAATGTTCCCACTGGTACTAAATACCTTTCAGATGGGGAACCGGTGGCAGGTACACAGAGATATTTTTTTTCTTCAGTTTCAGGGAACATTTCTTCGTGGTCCTTCCACCACAGCTGGGGACTTGACTAACAGATTGTAAGTACGTGGATAGTTCCATTTCGATTTCCTCCCTCTGTGATGGAGTGGTAGAGGATGTTGTCCTCTTAAAGAAGCTTCCAAGGGTGTTCTTTTCTTTCGTTGCCACTGGGGGATCAGATACTTCATGAGGCATGGACACAGCTGTGCCCTGGTCAGCTAGAATAGCCTTTACCTCTGACTAAGTTTTTTCTGGGATCCATGAGGGACGCCATGTCCAATTGGTTGTTGGTGGCAGGGTCATCAAATTGGTTTGACATAGGACACAGTGACATAATCCACATGTAATAATGCAGCTGTGAACAAGGTGCTGTATTTTTTTGTCTGAGGCCATGACTTTGGCAATGCTCTAGCACAATCTCTATCATTTTCTGCCTGGAGCCCCATCTGGTATAGGAGACTGCTCACAACCTTCTTGCATACAGCAACAGCACGCTCAATGCGGGGTCCCTCACACTTCTCTCTGTGAGAATGAAACACTTTGAAAATGATGGTTGGTAACATCCATCAATTCAGTCATTCAGACAAAGTCACACACACACACACACACACACACACACACACACACACACACACACACACACACACACTCACTTATGATTTTTAAATGCACTGTTAATTAGTTTGTTTGTATACTATATTTTCTGAATATTCTTTAGGTAAACCTATGATTTTTAACCCACTATAGTCAATGGGTGTGTCTGAAATCATTTACTCATTCACTACTCCCTACTCACTATCTAGTTATCTCTATGTAGAGGACTCTATAGTGAGCTCATCGGTAAAATGAAAAACGTTTTCACGCTGCTATTTCTCCTCTCGTCTGTCTGCCATTTTTCTTCCAGCACAATGCATGATGGTATAAAGTATGAGGCTAGCTTATGTAATTCTGACCACAAAGCTATTTTTTAAGGTCCTCCTTCCACCTCCTGCTCCCAGTGTCCACTTATGTTTCTTCTCGTGTCCTCAATATCAACTTTGCTGACAGCTTTCATAAGGCCTTCACTGCATCTTCACATAGAAATAACCAAAAACCAAATATATCTACAAATGATTTACTCAACAACTTGAACAATACATGTGAAGCTGTACTTGATTCCATAGCACCTGCAAAGGTCAGGCAAGGCGAACCAACTCACAACACGCCTTGGCTAAATAACAACCCTAGAGAAATAAAGAGAAAATGCAGACAAGCGAAGAGGAAATGGAAAAAGGACAGTCTGGTGGAACTAATGTCCACTTATCACAAGGCAGTAAAAGAAGCCAGGTCCTCCTATTTCTCCAACATCATTGCAACAAACCGTCATAACCCCAGAGTTCTTTTCACAACCATTGAATGCGTAATTCCCCCTCCTCTTAGTCAACAAACTAAAGCCTCCCCTATGATCTGTGAGCAATTTTTGTCCTTCTTCGCAAACAAAATAAATGAAATCAAACTCGATTGGTCATGTCGCCGGTGATCCTTCTCTACACTGCCACCCCTCTGCCTTGCTCAATCAGTTTGAGGCCTTTTCATTGTGCACTTTAAAGGACACAGTTGTCAAACTAAAGCCTTCATCATGTCCTTTAGATGTTATGGCTGCCAGATTTCTGAAGGAGGTTTTTAACAGTGTTGGCCCCACTATTTTATCCATTGTAAATAGCTCTCTGTCCACTGGTTGTGTTTCTTCCAGCCTTAAGCAGGCAGCAGTGCACCTACTTATCAAGAAACGTAGCCATGACCATCTGGATTTAAACATTTTTTAGACCCTTTTCTAAAATACCATTTTTATCGAACGTTTTAGAGAAGGTAGTTTACTTAAAGTTGATTTCTTTTGTGAATAATACTGTAATATCTTTGACACATTTCAGTCAGGTTTCTGTTCATGTCATAGCACCGTCACTGCCCTCAATTAAAGTAACAAACAATCTTTTACTTAGAGCTGATGCTGGAGATTGTTCGATTTGAATTCATCTCGATCTCAGCTCAGCATTTGACACAGTTCATCATTCTATTCTATTGGATCACCTTGAGTGGGTTGGCATCAGGTATACTGGTCTAGACTGGTTAAAATCTTATTTATCAAACAAAACATTTTCAGTACTGGCTGGTGATGCCTCCCTTTCTGTGGCCCCTCTGACCTGTGGTATTCCCCAAGGCTCCATCATTGGCCCCCTGTTGTTCTGTATATACATGCTGCCACTGGGATGTATCGCACTTTAACTGTTTAGCCCCTAAAGAAGCTCAAGAAAACTATACTATACTACTATACTGTACGTGAGAGGTGACAACTTGGACCTGTGCATGCATGTGACATGGAAATATGCAGTGTTTAAAGCAATGCCCCAGGTTTTCAGAAAGACTGAAACAACAGCTCCTTTAACAGAGAAAAAACACTCGACCCAAATCTCAAAATAAAATAAAGGTGTCACAAGTAAAAACAAGCTGTTAAAAAAATGATCATTGGAGTGCTTTAAATAGCACATTTATGAATGAGCTGACACTGTCATGATCCTACAGGGAGCTCATCACAGGGATTTCAAATTAAGATGATAGTGCTGATGTGCACTGGTTGTTACAGTTCCTGTATTTGAACATGTTGCCTCCTCTTGATTGATATTTTAGCGAGATGAAACAAAACACAATTAATACACATAAGCGGTTAGGCTTCAATATGAAATACAGGACATACATTCCCCACTAATGCACAATGGGACAGCATGCATATTTATTAGCAGAGGGCTGAATGTTGCCAAACCTCCACAGCCTTGGCGCTGTCCTCTCACCTGCATTAGTCATAACTAATACTGGAGAGGAGACTGAATTGGGCAATTGTACTTTCACATGATTTAATGAAGCACATAAAGCCAAGTTGCATAGAGGCCACATTCGTCTTGGCTTTCAGACCTTGGATTGAATGTTCAAGGAGAAGAGGGGTCTAGAGGGACCTCAGCTCTCACTGTAGGGGAGGACTGATAGAGGAAATAGTGAGTTCTCATTTCCATGGATGTTTTGTCTGGTAATGGATTTGGTGGGAGCTGATAGTGACAGCAGTGGAAGGTAATTTCTAATGTGTGGTGGATTTGGCTCAAAGATCGTTCAGGGATCCCCAAGATAAAAGAAAAGAGGATGTCTATGACTTGTTTTACACTAAAACCCACATGTGAGCTCCAGAATAAAGAGGTCAAAGATCTATCAGCGCAGGGAAAAACAACATGAAGAATGTCATACAACACTCTGGTCATGCCATTCTGCACATAAGCGTAAACGAGGGAATCCTCTGCTTTCTCTCCTCGCTTTGTTTCCCATAGATTTATACTCACTAATCAAAACAAATCAGGGTGGCATCCTTCATGTTGACAGCACATAGCACTCAGGAGAGTTGAGTCATTTGATCTGGATGGCTGGGTCTCCCTCGCCCCTGCCTGTTGCTTGTAGCAAGGGGCTCACAAATCTCATTGTATTAACACTAGCTTGGCTGAGAGAGGGGATTTAGGCCTCAGAGCAGTATCTACTATTGACTCTGTGCATCGTATACAGTGTTTGGGCTTATAGTAGCCTCCTTGGAGAGACGATTGTCTGCTGGGAGGAAACAGTGCACATGACTGTGACTGGAAATATATCAACTGGGCTATAATATAGCATTTAAAGCTTGCAACATATGAGTATGAAAGACCATGGGCCTCATTTATAAACGTTGAGTAGGCACAAAAGAAGGTGTACGCCACTTTCTAAGTGAAAAAAAAACTGTTTGAAATTGATAAGACTGTGTAAAATAAATTGAAATATTACCTCTGACATATTAATAAATATTTTTTACAGTTTAATCGGGAATCATATTTCATTGGATCTGTAATTATTAAACAATACTTGCATGTTATGAAATGTATTCTCATAAATAATAGGGTGAACAGCAGGACAAATTACGGTTAAACAGATGCTGTTTTCAATGCCTCACTCTGGCAAATACGAGTGCATAGTTCCAAATAGTGTTATCACATGTTCATTGCGCAGGACTGTCAATGAGATAATGGCCCTTTCACTGTCAGTTACAATCAGGCTAATTCCAGTACGTGAAGGTGTTGCGCATTTCAGATACAATCAAATGGGTGGGTATGCAATTACAATGCGTAATGACAAACAATGGCTGCTTTGGCGCTGTTGGAAGATTTGGCCAATGGAAAACTTCAGAGAGACCAAATTTTCAGGGACTACTTATGAGCCGATTCCAATTTCCAAGAGCTGTTCTCTTGGATCTCTGTGCTGTATTGGGCCCAGCTTTACAAAGAGGTTAACAGGCCATAAAAAAAAAGAAAACACACTTTGCAGCAATGTCCGGTTTCCCAAATGTAATTGGTGCACTCATATTGCAATTTGCAATTATTCAAGTGTGAATTTGCTTTTGTTAATCAAAAACATTTTCATTAAATTAATGCCCAAATTATACGTGATACAAACATGGTGTGCGTACACACTGTGGTATAATTCAGAATATTTTTGGGCATATTCACTTTCCGTGTAAGCAACCTTTTGATGTAAGCAACCTTTTGATGTCAATTCTACACACAGTTTTATAAATGAGGCACCAGAGCACCAGACCTGAATATGCAGTAAATATGATCAACAGAAAACTAAACACAACCTTGGTTTCCTCAACCATTTGATGGAGATATTTTGAGTTGTGATATCTGCGTACGTAGAATGTTTATGGTGAAGTTTTCAAAGGTTATCACTTTTTAAACGTAGTCTTGTTTCACAGGGCTTCTGGAAGAACATGTAAATGCATAGCTCCAAAAAAAGACTGATGACTTTGTAATATACAGTATATTTACATACACTCAGTTGCCAGTTTATTAGGTACACTTAGCTAAAAGTAATGCAGTCTAATACAACAGTCCTGCAATAAATCCTACCTTTATGAAGGTTATAATGTTCATGATCGTTTTGGAGGCTGTAGTTTGTGGTTCTGTTAAATAAAGTTGCATAATATGAGAGGTGTTTCTAATATTTTGTCCAACCTATTTATATCAACGATGGTGTAGTAAATAATAGAAACTGTCAGTATAACGCAGTACAATTCAACCTAGTTTTAGCTCGTTGCCTAATACACTGGCAACTGAATGTATATATCCCTTTTATATTTGTTGAAATTATTATATTGCAGTTCTTTTTTGTCTCCATTTAACATTGTTGACCTTGGGAAGAATGAGCTCTACTCCGTATGCCACGGTATTTTCAGCAGGTGGGACTTGGTAACGTGCTTTATCAGGGATATGGCCAAAAGCTTTGGGAGTAGCAAAGTAAGGGAACCTTAAAACGGCTATAATCAATATTTTTATAACAACAAAGCGTCAAATGCCAATGTGAAAGGGGTTGCTCGTAGTGATGAACCTACTGAGAATTATCACCTGAATCTGCAGCTCCCCTCGACTTTAATAGTGAGTTTCAGCAAATTGTTTTTGCTTTTTATTTAGTGTATATCAGGCTAGCAGCAACCTACATGGACTTACAGTAGCCCCCTTAAAGGGATAATGGTCTGCTGGGAAGAAACAGTATGTAATGTATGCGTGTGACTGGAAACATATCAACAGGGCTATGATATAACATTTAAAGCTTGTATCACGTTGAATATCATGTGAATGTCTGTGAAAGTTACTGTATGCAGTAAACGGTGACCAAACAATGAAACACATTAATAATGAATGGAGAAGGGTGTCATTAGTTTTGTTTTTCTTATATTGTGTATATCAAGCTTGCAGCAACTTACATGGACATGATCTTCTTCAAATCTATATGTTCTCCTTAATAGAGTCTAATTTGTTGTAGTTCGAATTAAAGAAGTAGCTGAAATAGCTGTGTTTAATTAGTTCATGGTCTGGGGATATTGTAAGCCATTAAAATGACTGTAATTCAGCCTTAAATGTTATCTTAAGGTGTACATCCACATTTTATTAATTAGTAGCCAACTATGTGCTGACCACATATTTTCACTTCACCATGTTCCTACAGACTTTCTCACTAACAATTACTCACTGTGATTTAATTTTTAGAGTAAATCTGTTCTACTTCTTGGGCTATAATCCACCAACATGGATACAACATACATTGATTGCTAATGTTAATTCTTTGCGGTCTGCTTTGTAAGTACAGTCAACAGTAAACAGTAAACAGTCAACAGCTCTGCGAGCGTTCACACAGCTGAGCGCTCGGAAGACATGATTTCAATGAATTAATGATGACTGGATGCTAAAAATGTCAAATGAGCGACATCAAAGCGAACGCATGGATATAGATCTCACGTCGAGATCTGAAAAGGGTTACGTAAGGCGATGACATTCAGATGATGTGTATCAATTTTCTGCATCAGTATGAAAGGTGGAGGCGAAAACACAGTCTCAGCACATCAAAGTCAAAAGACCTTTAAAGCTAATTAATTTGTCCTTTCTGAAAGGATTAATGCTTAAGTGGTTTCCTATTCGGATTATTTATAACATCTGTTTTATGAAACAGCATATTTGTGGCTTGCTCCAATAGCACACCAGTCTAAATCCTATTGTGCCCCAAACATACTATATACTATACTACATTTTTAAAAATATAAGAATGTGACACATGCTCAGAGTTTTACTGAAATAATAATTAATAGCTTGAGTTAGATAGTAAAATAACCACGAGTGTGATATTTCTTTATCCACCTGTGAAATCATGCACTGCAGACAAAAGGATAAAATATCAGAATTATCCTGTTGATCATCATGGCAAGTGGGGGTCATTAGGATCCAATTAAAGTGCGCGCCTTTGCAGCTGAGCCTTGTTCAGACTCTCGGAAGTCTAATTTAAATTCTTGTGATGATCCCAAAGTTTTTGAAGATTCAAAGTATGTCAGGATGAATCACATGGAAATGGGTATAACATGATGAATAAGACATCTAGGATTTTTTTTTTCCTTCTTTCCCATGTTGATAATGCAGCCGTCAAAACATGACGTTTGAATATTTCACTCAGTATATGGGATCGCACCTCCACACTGGAACAAGCAGAGCATACAGTATGGAAAATGTTTTCATAACCCTGAAGCTACTTAACACAACTTTAAAAATCTGAGATCAAAGTGAAACTTCACATAAAACACTCTTTTAGCCATGACAGCGATCTCATGATGGAATACATCCATCCCGGACACAATCATTGTGCTGCATGTTTGTTGCATTATTTTCTATTTTCTTATTATTGGTTTCTACACTTCGTTGGTGTAAAGATTTTGAAATATCATATATGTTATATACATTTTATTTTTTGATTTTGCAATTTATACAGACAGAATAAAGCTAAAACTGAGCATCATATGTCTTTGAGAACATGAGGATTCTGGGATGACAGAGCACAGTATTGTCATGCTGGTGGTCCATACTGTAGCACATGGTACAGGCTTTTTGTTGCAGTCTTTGTAGATGCATCGCATTTACTTTTCTTTCTTCTGATTACAAAACTAGTATTTTTACTTGCACAAAACAACAACAGTTCTTTTAGTGGTACAAAAGAAGTTCAAGCTCATATTCAGTGTTCTCAGTTGCAACCATGGAGAAGGGATTGAAGGCAAAACATAATGTTGGCATCAAAGCTGGAAGACAACAGGCAGCTATGTAAGGAATAATATCCTACATGCCACATGTCCTCAAATTAAAAGTTATTGGTCGTTCATAGACTCATATGAGTAATTTTGATCTCACTTTAAACAATATGAAACATAGTTCTTGGGCTAAGGAAAACATGAAAAAGAAAAACATGGAGAAAAAACCTTTTCAATAAAAAACACTCAACAAATGAGAAACAACTCATTAATGTGCTCAAACCAGTCCATTCTTTAAAACTCCACCCCACCGTTTATATATATATATATATATATATATATATATATATATACGTCCTTCAGTAAGAAGGCTAAGGAATGTTAGCTGCTTTCGCTTGTTCTTTAAGCACCAGCAAAACAGACTCCACAACAGACACAAACGCTGACAGAACAGGTTTGGTCTTCTTTTTAACAAGACTAAGAGTCTACCGGCATGCTAGAGGCTCTGTGTACAAGCTAATTGCTAACGTCAGTATGCTAACATGCTCACAATGAGAATGTTACATGCTAATGTTTAGCTGGTATAACGTTTGCATGTTCACTTTGACTTTAGAGTGCTAACATGTGCTAATTAGCACTACACACAAACTGCAGCTGAGGCTGATGGGATTGTTGTTAGTTTTGCATGTATTTGGTTATAATGATGACGCTAAATGAAATGTCAACAGAAAGTTTAGACGTGTCCGTTGTTGTTTTAGAGCGTAATCTGCCTCCTCCAGTTTAGAATATAAAAGGTTTCTAGTTTGGCTGAGATATTCTTTACAAAATAAGTTAATTGGACCATAAGGTGCTGGATACCCTTAAATATACCTTTAATTATGAAAGGCTGACAGACACTTGGAGGGCCACAGTAAAGCTGTAACCTTCTAATTCAGTAGGTGGTTTTCAGTCTACCATTAGTGGCTTTATTCTGCACTACCTCTTCTAAGGATTGCAAAAACATGCTCAAATCACAACCGTCCATCAGCTTCTAATACTGTCAAACACAAATTTCTTGCACAGACACAGTAGGATGATAATGAAATCTCACAGATAATAACATACTATTCAGAAATGTCTAACCTCTGAAGGCGCCACATCAGAACTAGATGATAATGAAAAGATTGAACAAAAACCTTATGGGTCCCAGCTCATATCTCCTCTTTGATTTGGCTTTCACAGCTTGTTTTGAGCTGTGCAGAAAGGGGGCTGAGAGTTCCGCTTTTCTTTCAGCACACTTTATAATCACATTTCTGATGTGATGTGAGACGTGCAGCCAAACCCTGCATACGGCTCAGGTATTCCACTGCAGGGAAGTTTGGTCTGGTTTCAGTCCTGGCTGGCAAAGAGGGCAAGAGATGGAGAAATTAGAAAATATGAACCTGGAGCGAGGGAGTCAGGCAGAGACTGCGATAGACAGAGATTGAGAGATACTATGAAGTTGGAAGAGGGAAAAACTCATCTCCCATCTTGTCGCTTCCCTCGGGCTGCCAGGTCCTCTGGTGTGTCACCAACTGTGCACTGACCGCTCACTGCTCGGTGTTTGTTTCAGTTAATTTAGTTTAACACATAAACTCAGTCAGAAACAAACAGGAGCGTGTCCAGGGAGTGGCCTGGGGTGGCACTGGCCACCCCTGAAATCTGATTGGCTACCCCAGGTGCCACTTGACTTACCCACCTGACCTGTTCCTTGTTCTCTTGAAGTTCTGCTGTGTTGCAGTTGGTCAACGGTGGACATTCGTGACAGGAAATGTACACAAAGTGATTTCAGTCGGTTTTAACAGGGTTTTTTTGTGTTCATTTTAGAGTTTAGTCTTTGTTTGAAGTGTTAGTAGCTAAATATTTAATGGATAGATATGAGAGTGGTATCGATCACCTCATCTAACTCTCGGCAAGAAAGTGAGTAAGTATATTTCCCAAAATGTTGAACTATTCCTTTAATAGGGAAGCTGATCCTATGCAGATGAAAGAATTCTGAAAGTAATTTCAAACTGTAATAGCTCAGCAGACGACCTCGCTCAATTTACATGGCAATGCCCAGCTCTAAAGGTGACACAAAACTGCTGATTAATGACACTGTCTCCACAGATACAGTTTCCTGCCAAAGGAATGTCTGGTAGCTTCTAGAAACTACCAAATGTTTCACTCAGTTGTAATGTCCCTTCAGCAGAGCAGAAGCAGGGGGTTAGTGCTGCTGAGAACGGGGCTTGGCCAAACGATGAAGGTTATACGGGAGTCGACATAATAGCAAAGGCCAGTCTATTTAGTTATGCTGGGGATTTTCAGTGTACAGCACTCCTGGGAGAGATGACTTTCCACTGTGTATGAAACACACTGCCAAGCCTGGCAACAGACAATGCACTGCAGAGATGTGATATGTATAATAATGGAAGCAAATCAAGCCTGGACTCTTTTCTTTTTTTCCCTCAGCTGTGAAAACACTTCAGGGGATGTTAACAGGAATCCCTCTCTACTCCAAGGTCAACTGTTTTGTTACAAAGTGACAATAGGGATGTAGACTAAAACGCCCCCTGTTTTGACACGGTTAAATCATTTCAGGAAGCATATTTGGGTGAAAAGAAAAAAGGTACAGTTTTTCAGCGTCTACTGATGACACAAGTGAGCTTATGTAACTCTGCATCTCTTTGAAGAACAAAGTTTTTTTTTTTGTAGCGCCTGCGAGATGAAGGTCCCTCAGATCATTCATTTGCTTTCACTGCTCCACTTCACTTAATGAAATTATCTCTATAGGTTTTCCTCTCCTTCCTTGAATGCCTCCCATATTCAATTTGCATATCTCTTTTGGCATGTAATGAAATAAAGTTATTACTGCTATCAAAGAAGTTCAGCGATGTAATGAGAGTGAAAATGATCTCAATTTTGTTGTGATTCACCAAATTGAATTAATCATTGTGACAAAAAAAAAGGACAGGAGCACAGCACTGTATTTACATACAGATGAGTCGCATTGTAGCACCATCTTACATAGGGGTTCACAGGTGAAATGTGTTTCATTGATGTGTCTGTAATCTGATCTTGTGGGGTACTTAAGGTTGCCCACATATAATTTATATTATCTTCAAGATGAATGGAATGCCAGAAGGTAATTTTGAACATAATGGGAAGCTGTGGCGGTGAAGGCAGTGTAATCTGCCGCCTTGACACAAGGCAACACACTTACAAATCTACATATTCTAACTTATACAAAGAATTAGAAGCTGGGGTCAGCCCTCATGTCATGTAAGGAAGTGAAGTCTGCCATTTAGTGCTCTAAAATCAATAGAATGTTTGCCCATTCATTTGTAAAATGAATATAGATCTCAACTCAAGCCTAACGCACACTGCTCCGTTCTATGATTTGCCTCTGCAAGATGAATTTTTGAGTCAGACCTTGACTTTGTCATGAACTAACACTACACCAGTTTCCAAATATGCAGATGGGAGAGGAGCACTATCAGTGAGAAAGCAACAGGAAACTGGAGGTGGTGGGGAGGTAGGGCTGAACATTTTATGGTTTTTATATTGAAATTGGGATTTAAAAGAGTGCAAATTTCTAACTGCAAGCAAGGCGGTTGGTACTATAAGTACACATACTACTAATGTTAACATTAGCTCAAGCAGCTGCAATGCAGAGCTGTCAACAGTATCGCAAGGTTGGTTCTGATATCAAAACATCACTTACCAGCAGTTTAGCAAAGTGCATTGCAAATACAACACGAATGGCATGATTCTATTTTTGAGTATTATTGAATAATGTCAAGTGTACCATTGAAGTAATATCTTAATAGATGTGCGAGCTAAATTGGTTTTCTAGTTTTGTTAAGAAGTTGACTTTTCTCTGAGAAAAAAAGAAAAGAAAGCATGGGAGGACCTCAACAACAAGCAACTATACTTTTCTATCTGACTCGATCCATGTAGAAACAATTACAGACCTGAGTTTAATCTGTGGAAAATAAATGCAATTTAAACTGCAAAAGCAATATTGGTTAGAAAAATCCCAAATAGATATTTTCCTTAAATTGCCCTTGGCAGTGGCCACACTCTGACTTCTAAATTGTTTTTGTTGAAAGTTGTGATCATTCACACCAGTTGCTGGTCCCCTAATACTGGAATAATATTGTAATCAGTAGTGCTGTTTGTGCACCTCCATGTCAAAGTGTTGGCAGTACAGCAATTCTGATTTTTTTTTTTGAAAGTGTTGTAGTCTGCTTATGCTTTTAGATTAATTCATTTTTCAAGCTTCAAGTATTTGGTGCAAACACTGTAAATGTGGTAAGAAATTGTTTTTTTTTTGACAGTGAATTTATAAAATTTACACGACACACTTCCTACACACTGTTTTCACGTGTTGCGTGGGCGTGTACTGATCGTGTTTGATTGACATTTCACTCAGCTGTTAGTTTTGCGGCACCTGTTAGGGTTCAACAACTTACACGTTTGCCAGTCTTATTGATCCACGAACTTGGGTGACCTTGTGTAGTTCCCAGCATAGCTTTGCCCCACCTCAGCCTGAGCAGAGGTTTAATCAGCCGATGTAAGTGAAAACACCAGCCCTGTGTGGGTGTGCAGGGCCTTTTAATGAGCTAAACTGAGTACCAGACAAATAAAAAAAAAACACATACGACTCGACATTCTAGGTTTTAAATGTGACTCAGGCTCTTTGTGGCACGACATCCTTTTTGTTCTCACGCTCTTTCTCATCTGTCTGTTTTGAAAGATAACAAATTATTAAATTAAAATGTAATGTAATGTTTACAACATAAACTCATCTAATTAGATTTTGGCCATTTTTATTTGAAATAATGTTTTCTTACTGTGTGCATTCATGAAAAGGGCAATCCTAAATATACTGTATATTAAAAAATCACTTCAGTAACAATCATATCATAATAAAGATTGGTCTAAGGGAAATAACAGTATACATATACATTTACATACATACAGTATACAATACAGTAGTACTTCCTGGCCTGATTGGGGCAACAACACTGATTCAGAACTTGTGAAACTCAGTAATGAAATGCTGTGAAAACATGGCAGATATTTTCGTGAACTATGATCAGACACGGAGTGAGCGAGAGTCAGTCAAGAGAGAGAACTTGCATTTGTACATGTGTGATGGGAACATTGGCTGTGCACATATAGTATGGTGGTGTGTGTGTGTGCGTGTGTGTCTGAGCGTGCGCGTACCTGTATGCGTGCCAGCCTTCACACAGAGACAGATGTGATGCAACGTTTGCGAAACCTTTTTCGAGACTTCTTCAAACAAGCCAGTGTAGGTTTTCTCGCTCTAATGTACCATTCAAGGGTATTTGAATTGCACACACACACACACACACACACACACTTGCTATGACTGACTCCAGCTCTGATGACACTCAATGAAACATCTTCACTGTTGTTGTGTTTTCACTTCCTGACAATGTAGAATGTCTCAATACTATTTCATGTGAGTTCTTGTCTTTCACTTGATTGCGTTGATTTTATTGTTTAATGAATTTGTTGTCTTATTCTGAATTTCTGATTTAATATTGACTTCTAGAAACCTTACCACCACAGTGCTCACTATACTTTCACTTTATCTTAAGGGAATAGTTCAACCTGTGGAAATATGCTTATTTGCTTCCTGAGATGAGAAGATCTGGTTAGGAACTGGTTAGCCTAGCTTAGCATAGAGACCGCAAACAGAAGGACATTGTATCTCGTTTGTATTATCCACACATGAAGAGAATAAACAACAATTTGTGGTTTTAGGGATAGCTGGATATTCCAATTATTTCTTGATGAACAACAGCTCTGCACAATCACTTATCATAACAGTGAGGTGAACAGGTTTGGTACCATTGTGCCTGTACAGGATAGGGCGTAAGTGAATCTGGTCCACTACGGGAGCAACATTAGCATTGTAGCTAAGGTGGCGACATTTAGTACAGCGCCACCAGGAGTTCTGGAGTGGTAAATACTGTGCCGACCAACGCGCAGCACCATACCCTTGTTTTTCCGCTGTAATGGGAATACGCCTTAAGTGGGTGCATTTGCATTTTGTGTTGCTGTCTTCACATTGGATGTATGGATTTGGCTGGGTGGTTAGGGTCAGGGGGTGGTGGTGGTGGTTGATAGTAAATAAATAAGTAAATAAGCAAACAAGATACATTGTGTAATTTAGTTAGTTTCAGAGGTGTTGGTAGAATTTGGACAGAGCCAGGCTAGCTGCTTCCTGCCTCCATTCTGTATGCTAAGCTCACACAGATATTAGTATCGTAATGTTTAAGTATTACTTTAATTTGTCCGTGAATGGAAAGTTTCCATTCAGCGTCTTTAATGACCCTGGCTCCTCATGACCCTGTGATCACCTTAACTGATCCACCCCCCTAACACACACACACATGAATTAGTTCTATTTGTCATGATGTATCATGTGCACACCCATCCTTGACATTAAAATTCAGTTCATGTTGACCATAAAAACAGCACAACAGACTTTTGCAAACACTTTGCTGCACTGCAGAAAGAAAACAATTTTAAAGAGTTGTGTTTTACTCAATTTTCCACGGCCATTAGGAAACCCAGGTTCAGCATACTGCCATTTAATTTACCAGGATGAAAATATCTGGAGGGAATATTTAATGAAGTTTGAATTTACCTCACCTCTCTCGTAATCTCAGATGCATATTACATTTATTGGCTAGGAAAGGATATTAATATGGTTGGCCCTGTGTCATAAAAAACATAAAGTTTTCTTCTCTTCATATCTTCGCACTTATTTAAACTGTTAAATTGAGATTTGGTGGGCATTACAAGCTGCTAATTATCCCCCAAACGAGCACTTATGACACTAATTGCGAGTGTAGGAGAGTTCAACATTTGGTCCTGTCGTTGGAAAAAGCAAATATTTATGATGAACATATTTCTATATTAATTCATTGACACTGTGAGCTGATTGCTTGATTAGATAACTCCCCAAGTGGTTATTGAGTTTTTACTTAATTGTGCCGCTGACATTAATCTACTCCTAATTGTAAGAGAATAAATGAATATCAGCTTTTTGAAATTGCCTTTAGGTGTCAAACCAAACCACAGTCAGTGTTGCAAGTACTTTCTGCTTCCTCACACCCCTGTGAGACAGTGACCCAAGGTAACCTGACCCTGAGATTACCTTGTTCCAAGTGTTTCCATGTGATTAGTCCCCTATAGACTTCATAAAACAGAATAAGAGCCTGTGAGAAAGACCGCTTGCAGGATGAAGCTTGTTATTTTCAACTCACACAGAGAACCAGAAGAGCTTTGAGGATCTCAATCGACCTCAGGAACGAAGCTTTTAAAAATTTGAGAAACCCTTGTCGGGCATATTGAACTTTCCTCTGTCTGGAATGCTTTCAGTTTCCCCCCTACACAGGAGCAGCAGTGAAATGTCAATGGTCATGTGAAGCATGTCTTGTATCTTTGGCTGTGCGTACACCATACTTTGGTTTTTGTCATAGCCCAGATAATCACAAATGGCCACCAACTGCTGCTGCTGATTGAGGATAAGAAGCTTCCTGTGCAGGAGTTTGTTCAGAATGATCATAAAAGATGGAAGTCTGTGCGGGAATATAGATATCTACTTTACCACAATCAATGATTATGCTGTTTTTAAACTGAGGTACATTAGTATTCCTAAATGCACATTAGCTGAAGGCAAAACTCACAGCCATGAAAAAGATTTCAGTCTTTAAAATGTTGCCTTTCAAGCATGTAAGAACATGGGTGTGACTGAAATAATAAGCATACAGTTCGGGTGAGACTTAATGGGACTCGCAGTTACAGAAGGAGGTGAAGCAGACAGAATTGTTTTAGAAATTCTCTGAAAAGTTTCTCACCTTGACGTGGCTGTGCTTTAAAATGCGCCGGATATTTAAGATACTTTTATACTTTAAGATACTTTAAGAGATTTTTTTTTTTACTCAAACTAAGACAGTATAATATAAGGAACCCCAAAACAAAAAGTAGTTAAACATTATCAGATGAGTCAAACATATAACTGAATGACCAAATAATACTATTAGTTATATTTAAGAGTAAGTATTCAAATGGAGTGTAAAAAATGTAATCTTTAGCCATTTACTGGTAGCTGAAACATTTTAGCTGGCAAGCAAACAAGCTAACACTAACAAAGTTAGCTTTAACACTAACACAGCTTCATCTTTAAGTGCATGTCTCTTCATCAAAGACACAATGGTCTTTGACTTTCATGTATCATCCTTGACATTTTGTACATGTGTGTGATTTAATGTCTCTTTTCTCTGAATGCCAAACGAAAAACTAAGAAGTGTTTGCTAACTGTTTTTCTTAGCTTGCGAGCTTAATTCTTTACTGTTACAGTTACAGAGTTTATACAGTGATGCTACAGCAATATGCAGTACAGTACATGGATGATGACATAAATGATGATAACATTTTATAGTTTGTAGTTGTAGTTTTATGACAAAAGTTAGTTTCAGCAAGGTAGTTAGCTGAAAAGGCTGGCGCTAAGTGTTTTCAGTTAAGCTAGCTAGCCACAAAGTAGCCTAGCAGATTGCTTCTGCACTCATCTTATTATCATAAGCATGAGGAAAATTAGAAATGTGGTGAGGGAATGGAAATGTTTGCTGGGAAAAATGGGGAAGTGATAGGCTAAATGATTAAACTCACCAAAACTCCAAAAAATAGGAGCTAGTGATAGTGTAAGATAAATAGAAGAGTAAAATAACAGTTTTATCAACTTATTAGAGTTACCGAAAATCCATTTTAAGCTTTTTTCTTTTTCTCCAGCTGCATGGAGGTTAAAGGAAAAGTATAAAGCTTTATATTTCTTTTTACACTCCATTGGAACTATTTAATAAATGAATGCATTCAGTTATTTTTTTTTACAATAACATATAGGCTACTGCCTTTTGTCAGTTTTGAGACTCATGATGATGCAATTACAGTACCTGTACATTTTTGGAAATTAGGAAGCATTGTCATATGTGAGACTTTTTTTTTGACATCAGTGGCCACATTCAGTGTTATTTAATAAAGTGTTCATTTTTCACTTTCTGAAACTTAAGCTATAGTCTGGACTATAGTCTTTCTCCATATTGTCTATGATTGGACAGCTTTCTGGGAGCTGATGGAATACTGGCAAGTCCCCACACACTTGTCAGAAAATATATTTATACAATGGCACTTTACACACTGCAGCAGCTGGAAACTAATAAGAGTTAATTTACTTCAGCTGATTCCTTCGGTCAAGTCCTGTGTGCAGTGTTATCATCCTGCTGCATTAGGTTACACATACTTTTTTCCTGCAAATATTTGCCCTTTGGGATAATAATAAAGACGGGAGTACTGAACAAGTCACCTGTATGAATAAAATATGGCATTATCTCATATTACCCAACTGTCTGGTATTTGCTGCTGATGATGAAGGGCGTTAATTAAGAGAATGACAAAGAAATAGTGTTTAACATCATTTGCAATTAAGGATGAGTCCTTTAGTGACTTGACAATGCCAAAAAGGACTGAATCATTTTTCTTGATCAAAGGCTGCATCCGCAGTTGGCCCTCGAAAATCTCAGAAGCTGTTTTAACAAATTTCTCAGGTTAGTCTGACATTTTCTTTTTCTCACTGTAGACTAAATTTGAACTAACAACTAAGATGTCTGAAATTCAAATAAAAGAGAATTTGGCTTAGAGCATGGCTGTACTTTAACAGATAAAGTGGGCAATATTCTATATTCATATTGTCAACTAATCTTGTATCCTAACAAGCATTGTGTGTGTATCCAAAGCCTGATATATCTTGTTCCTCTGTGCCCTTGAGCTCCATTGTTGTCCAAAAATCAATAAACCACACTGTTGCACTGGGTAACATGTTCCTTCATTACCATGAGCACACACCGTCCTGCTAAATACTCACTAGTGTAACATATGTGAATTAATCTGCTACTAAAAATAGTCCCCGATAAATGCACTTTTTACTCCTGCTTGGGTAATGTTTAATTTTTTCTTAATTAGACTATATATATCACCTGTTTTTAAAGCTCCTAAAATCTTGGTTTCAAATCTTAAAGCTGCACTAAACAATATTTTTATATTAACAATGGATCAAATGAGAATGTGTAACGTGATAGGAGTTGCTAGTTGTGACAAACCCTCAGAGAATTATCAACCAGCTCTGCAGTTCTCCTCAGTTCTCCTCAGCTCTACGAAGCCTTTTAGCATCTTTCAACTCATTGTTTTGGTTTTAAGGGCTGCAACTGTTTTGGTTGACTCTCACCAACACCGTTTACAGCTGCTGTTTTCCCCCACTGTACACTCCCTGCCCAGAACCAAACAGCAGACAGGCAAAGTTAGCAACAAGCTGGTGAACATAGTGGAGCATTTAGCAGCTACAACAGAGTGAAAAGGAGAGTTAAAATTGGACTTACATTCCTTGAATTGTTAGCAAACATTTCTGTAGCAATTGCTTGCGAACATGTTAGCCATAACAACTTTATAAAGTGATAATATGTCAGTGCTGTGTTTACAGCTGGTTCCAACTAATTCAAGTAATTAAGCAGCTTTAAGTAGTTTTCTATGACATGTATTTATTATTCATTCATCACTAAATAAGCAACAATCAAGTTTGGGGAAAAAAAACATCCTTAGACATTATTCATTAATAATTTAAAGGTTAAAAATTTGCTGCAGGAATATGTGGGTGTGGTTTGATCACATTTGATTGATAGTGCTCTGGCAACATAGGGAAACTGAGCCCCACCCACTTCAAACCAGTCAAGAGCGCAGACAAAAACACATTATACATAAATCTCACATGTGGATAAACTAACACTTTGGCAAAAACTTTTGTTTCACTGTAGCACCCCATCACTCATAGTAAGAAGATGATTGAGAAAACGTTTTCACGGCCTTTAAAGATTTACGTCTTCAGCAGGATTGAATGGGCTTGGGGCTGGGTAGGTCGGAGAGAATCTAGACAAATTAATACATTGTTGCTTTTGGTCATTGTATGCAGTTTGTTGACAATAGGATATTGTGGAATAATAACAGCCTTATCCTTTAAACTGATATAAATTCAAATACAAATCATTTGGCTCAGATCATTACTGCACTTTAATGCCTTGACAGTCTTGAGAATTGAATTAAAGTAGATTCACATACAGAGTATATATAACCAGCCATATACAGTACTGTACATAGCTGTAGTATATCCATCGGAATTCTTTGCACGCATTAAGGAAATGGCGACAGACAATAGCAGCCATCTGTCTCCCATCAGGGATCACCTTTTAGCTTAAGTGTCATCTGCAGTTTGCCATCCCAGTGCAGGTACTTCCCACACACCTTTGAATGGCACCTGCTAACAGATCCTGCTGCTATCTGCACAGAGATAACACTGTGAGAGAAGTGACAATGCCCTGGGACTCGCCTGTCAACTTCAGAAACATCAAAGGTCCTGACACCCGTCTCTGGCTCTCTGGCCATAACAGAAGCCAATCCTGCGGGAAAGGATGACGCTGAGATACAATGAGGATTGAAAGAAGATCACAGGTGCATTTTGATTTACATATAAAACAGGAGATTAAAACCAATTATTGCATCAAGATTTCATTCTTCAGTGGATGTCATGTCTATATTACATCTACATTAACATTTAAGAAGTTAAAAACTTTGAACTCTCACATCAGGCTTTGTGATGTTTTGATGAGAATATGATGTGTTGTTTGGTGAGAGTGAGTGGATGTTTGTGCCAGCTCTTAAAAGGAAACTCACAGTGTCATTTTTCTTATTTGGTGGACAAAAGGATCTGAGGAACAAAAGCACTTCAGCAGCTTGTCAAGTTCACCTGTGTTGCACAAAGCATTCCTGCTGTGACGGACAGAAAGCTGTAAATTGAGGGCGATACTTTGTACAGCTCCAGAAAGCACGAATGCCATCTTTTACTGTGGCGTGCAACGTACGGCTGACTGGATGGATGCTTGCGTGCACGCTGACACAGTGCATGGGTGGGGATGTGTTTGAATTATTCCAAACTGCATGTCTGTGTTTATGTTTATGTATTTTGATGAGACACAGAGAGGTAATTATACAGGCAATTTCACAGTGATTAGCAGCTTTTTATGAAAACAGCCTGATCCTAGTATATTAAAGCAATCAACGCTGAAGTGAAAATAATGAATGTATTCAAATGATCTGCTTTTAAAAACATGGTTATTATTTCGATAATAAAACTTTTGAATACATCAATTTAATAATCAGCCTTGTAATATAAGATGAACTTCAAAACTTAAAGCTGCACTAATCAATATTTTTATATTAACAATGGGTAACATGACTATGTGTAATGTGAAAGGGGTCGCTCATAGTGAAGAACCCAGGGAGAGTTATCACCCGCCTCTGCAGTTCCCCTCAGCTCTATGGAGCATTTTAGCATCTTTTAGCTCATTGTTTTGGTTTTATGGCCTGCAACTTACTTGTTTGGTTCACTCTTACCGCTCTCAATATTCCAGTGTCAAGCTGCAATCTGATAAACCCATTGTAGGCTACCTGCCCAGTACCAAGCTGCA
Organism: Macquaria ambigua; assembly: GCA_008360985.2. Lineage (NCBI taxonomy): Eukaryota > Metazoa > Chordata > Actinopteri > Centrarchiformes > Percichthyidae > Macquaria > Macquaria ambigua. Next base: position 303,576 of record VMKM01000114.1, on the reverse strand, counting down.
GACAAAGTTAGCAACTAGGTGGTGAACATAGTGGAGCATTTAGCAGCTAGTCTAAGAGCCAGACTAAAACAGAGCCACAAGAAGAGTGAATATTGGACTTCTTCTAGTAGCCAGAAAAAAACTACTTTATATGAATGCTATTGTTGCTCTGTGTCTAAAAGTGTAAATGAGCAACTGTTAAACTAGATTTCATCTTATCTCTACTGCTAGTCAACTGTCCATGACAATGTATCTCAAAAGCTAATCTGAGATACCTTGTCAACATTCCATGAAATCCACAGTGGATATTCATGAACCACAGAGAATTAATCGGGATGTCTGTGGTGACCCCTGACCCCTTTCCTCTAGTACCACCATCAAGTCCACTTGTCTACACATGGACACAAGAAGTACCATAACGTAACATGATTGCCATGATTTTTTCTGAGCACATTCACACTCCCCAGAGGATGACCCCTTTCCATTTTGGAAAGTACCATTGAGCTATAATGTCTTTGCACACAAGATATCTTATCATCTAATTGGCACAATATTTACTGAATTTATTCATGCTCCCAAGGGGATAAACCTGACCTTTTAGCTTTTCTTTTAGCGTCACCCTCAAGACAAACTTTACATTTCAATCCTACTAAAAGCCCCAGGAATAACAAAATTACCAGTAGCTGTCTGCTCAATATAACTGTCAAATATAACTGTCTTTTTGGTTTTTACGTCACCTGTCTTGAACAGCTCCTGCTGAAATGAAGGAGAATTAGTACTGCAGTGAAAGTAATTGCTCATGCACACCCACATTGTCTTTAATTACTCCATGGGATGGAAATGAGTGAATATGAAATTACATAAGGTGAAACCATTTTTATTTAAGCCTCCTGAATGCATCAGGAACCCATGTAACACTGTGCAGCAGTATTTACTGTACAGTGTTTTATGGCTCTTGGGGTTTTTTCTGATGAAATGCTTAAACTAATTTGTTTTTTCTGCCCTTGATTTCCACAGATAACTAGGCTTTAAAATATGCCAGTGTATGATAGTACAGTAGTTAATAGTACTATGGGCTGTGGATAGATTTCAATTGTTGGCTTTGAGATATGATTAATTCACGAACACTGACACTGGACACCTGTATTTAAATGTAATGCCCATTTGTACTTAACATGGCTCCCACACAAAACATTTTAATAAGCTTTAGGGGAATGGAAAGAAGTACAATCAATCAGTGATCATTTGCTAATGAGTCTAAATGTGGCAGAAAGAATAACTCTGTGGACTTGCATGATTTGACCTTTCTAATATAAATGAGCTCCATTTGCCAATGTGCAGTTATAAATCTAAAAGTGAAATCATAATCCCAAAAAGAAGATCACCCCAGAGGCACTTCACCACATAATTGGGTTCCTCGTTACCATAGTCACTGTCATGGTTGCAGTACAGACAGTTTAAGTTTAGGATGTGTGTCTTGATGTCACGAGAAACAGAAGGTCAGTGGTAAACAGTCACATGACTCCGCCTCCAACCTGATGGCTGCGACTTTGTTCTCCTACTGACTCTGGCCTACAAATAATCTAATTCATGTCACTGCAATCCTTTATAATGTCCTGACCAGTTTGTCAGTTAGGCATTGTCTTGTTTAATTTCATCAGCTTGGTGAGTAAAGGGCAACTTTTCCATTTGGGCTTGTATTTATTTGAAGACAACGAGGGCTGGATTCAGGCCTACAGTACTAAATAAAACTCTGCCCTACATCTGGACTGAAAGTCATGCCACCCAAATTAGGGAAAATTGATGAGGACCTCATCATATTTGCACAGGTACGTGACCTGATGGAACAACACAACTTATGTTAAAAGGATCTACTCCAACAGCGGGAAAATAATTACAAAGGCTTTGTTCAAATGCTCATGGACAGCTTCAATAAAACGCTAGCTGACGTTTTAAAGGAAGTGTGTGATCTCAAATCTAGTCTGCAGTACACTCAGAGGGAGGTGGATGACTTGAAATGAATTGAGACTTCCCATCCAATGCAAGGAACTGTAGTGGAGACAAATGAACACTGTAACATGCCAACCACCAAACCATAATAACTCACAAGTTACTTCAATGAAACATAAATTAAAAAATATATATATATATTGTGTGAAAGGTTATCGAACAGGGGATTGAGTTACAGTTCACCATTTCAGTAAAATGTGTGCTAATGATAACCCAGGTATGAACAGCATATTCATTTTTCAATTACTCTACGTGTTGCATAAATAAGAACGAACAAAAAAAGACCAGAAACAAAGAACAATTGTGGTAAGGGGAGGAAACTATAACTACAGCTTACATAGATTCATAACAACCTATGAACTGTGATGCTTTGCTGTATTATCCTATCACTGTGGCAAATGGCTCACAGCACATTGGCTCTCTCTCTTCTTACAAACTGAAATACTGAAATACAACAGGCACAGTAAAGCAATTTGAAGCACCCGCGCTTGGTTATGCTATGCCATGATATGCTATTTAGCGATTACCGGATGTTAATGTTAAATGTTAAAGCAATAGTTTGACATTTTGGGAATACACTTATTTGGTTTCTTTCCGAGAGTGAGATCAGAATATCGATACAACTCTCATGATGGTGAATATGAAGCTACCACCAGCAGCTGGTTAGCAAAGAGTAAAAAGACTGGAACCAGAAGGAAACAGCTAGCCTGCTCTGTCTAAAGAAAACAAAATAATACCAGCCTCCATTAGTACACTACATCTTGTTTGTCTAATACGTCCAAAAACCGGATGAATACATAACGTTTTTACACTTGCACATGGTTTTTGTACTAATTAGACATATAAATTAATCAATTTAGATATAACAGTGGCTTTAGAGATGCTAGTAGGCCAATTTTGTTACCTTTTGACAGAGCCAGGCTAAGTGGCTGCTGATGAAAGGGACAATGTACATTAATCAACATTCAAACAAATGTAAATGCGCCTGAGTTAGCTGAAGGGCTAGATTTCTTCGGCAGCTTTGCAGGATGTTGTTAGGCCTCCTAAAATAAAAATAATACAATAATACAATATGTACAATGGTTAAAAACATATAACATTGTGATAAAAAGCATATACAATACAGTTACACAACATAAACGGACAAAATCCAAATAGCATATGGTACAGGTAATGCATAATTTAAAGGTGGGTTAAAATAGCATCAGTGTTGACATCGCTGGTTCTCAATAAGCCATTTCTTAACATTACACTTAAATTAATAAAATGATGTGGACTCTGAATGGTTGTGGTACTGTATTCCATTGATGTGATGCTCTGAAGGAAAAGATGGGGCCTGGTTAATTGCAGTTTTTTTTCAGTGGGATTGATGGTAGATTCCTATTTACTGTACAGGCATGAGAATAGTATCAATCTTATCATTTAACCTCCGTCAAGAAAGCAAATAAGTGTATTTCCCAAAATGTCAAACTATTCCTTTAAGTGGTGCTCGATTTAGAAATGATCCAATGCTCATTTTGGATTGTGGTGAATTTTAAAGAGAATATAAAGTTTGGACAATAGCCACTAGCTTGTTTCATTAGTGTAATTATTCCTGACACTGCACTCCTCTTGAACTCTGAACAGTCTCTAGATACTTCAGCATTTCAATGGCACCTGGGACACAAAATGTTCTCAATACTCCAACTTTTGCAGCAGGTTTTTCAAAACCTGTTCAGAATGTCTTCATGTTCCTTCAAATCATCATGGTCCTCCCTGTCTAACACCTCTATGCATTTCCCAAAGGGCATTTTGGGGGTTTATGCTTGAGAATGAAAGCATACAGCATTTGAAAGGTTTAGGGTGACAGTCTCTCAGTGGCTGAGAAATTTCTCTTTCAGTACAGGTACAGCTTTAGAAAGAATGCAAAGGCATTTTTTGCAACAGTTCAAAGTGAGTGTCAAACAAAGTCCTGAAAAAGTGAAGTGAGATTTCTCCTTTGTGGAATTTTGTAACTGCAAATCATGTTGAATTCAGAAGAGATAAGACAATGTCTACCAAGGTCAAGGAACTGTGGTTTATTATATTTTGTAATCTTTATGTCATCCTCTATAGTACCTATCAATTTAGGGTAAGGGGCAGTCGGTCTTGATTTAACCACCACCAGCAGAAGTGCTCACTTCATTCTCTTTTGCTTTTTCTGTCCAAAACCTTGGACATTTGTTAACACAAGAAAAACAGACTCCTATTTGTTGGCTAAAAGTTGTGCAATTGTTTAACTGTGATAACAAAGTGACTGAGCTTTGTAATGGAAATGAGGCACAAAAAAACCCAAGCAAGGCTGTTATTCATCTTCAAAGTTTCTGTTTGCAAGTCAGTGTCCTTGTCCTTTTCTAGAAATAGAGAATTTAAATGCCTGGGGAGCTTAGATCTGTAATTACTTTTGTGTTCTCTTACCTTTGGGGGCATGAGAGGCTTCACAGCAGTGTGAGACAGAGTGAACACTGAACTATATATATATATATATATATATATATAAATACCCTTGTCCAGGATTGCCCTGCTTTTCTTAAAATCACAATTCCTGGTTTTCCCATGTGGGTTTTGAAACAGGATGGGATTCATCAACAATTAAAAAGGGTTTAATCATTACATGGCTAGAAAATATATAAAAATCAAGTCACACCAAGACTCAGTTTGTATGTGTTGCATTTTGCTGATGGAACCCAGGTATTGTTTTATCCTTGTTACCAAACCATTTTCAAAATAAATAAATAAATAAATAAAAAGGATACCCACAGACAGCTGTAAAGTTAAAGAGTCGGTCTAGACTTGCTCTACTCGAAAAAGTGCCCTGAGATAACTTTGTTATGATATGGCGCTATATAAATAAAACTGAATTGAATTGAATTGAAAGTGAAGATGTTTGTTTTAAGACTTAAAAGATCATTGGTGTTGACCCCAGCTATGAAATACATTTATTAGTTATTAGTTATAAGTTGTATGTAATTCAATATGCAGTACTCATATGAAGGATTTGGTCTGCCAAGCAGTGTTGTTAAATCTGCTCAGTCTTCTCTATGGGGTCCAGGGACAGTAGTGTTATCATATCATCAGTGTCCGGGGTTTCAGTTTTGGTGTTGATAACCCTCAACATTAATGGTTTTCATGACAGATCCAAGTAACCTATAATGCTTGCCTTGGCCGGATACAGAAGGGATGGCTTAAGTTCCTGCTTATAGAGCTCAGCCATAACATCCCTGTATTCCGCACACTGATTGAAGACTTCTGCAGTGTAGTATTCATGAATGCGGATGTGGTGGCCACAATATTCCAGTTTCCCATGTTTGTGTGCCCCTTGAATCGGTCCATCTTTAATCTGGCACCAATGAAGAGGTCCCACTGCTGGACATGGTCTCATTGGGACCAGGTTTGGGACCTGCCGTGCGGTGGGCCCAATCAATTTCTGAGGGAGAATAAAGAAGCTGTTCTCTGAAGGTTTCGACGAGCATCTTTAAGAAGAATCCAGTCAGGGAGGCCTCTCAATGTGCTGCGGTAGGCAGATGGGCAGCTAGGGGACAGCAGGAAGAGTTGGCTGGTGGGTCGATTGGCTCCTCTCGTTCACATGTTGAAGTGGTCTTGAGCTAGACATTGAACCTGGAATCTAGTTTGATTCTTTGGGGGCTTCGAGAGCCCCAAAAGTTGACTTGAAATCGGCAGCAAGTACAGCCTTGTGCTGCTCAAGCAAGTCAGTGGCAGCAACAATGTCCGTCATTGTTTCCCTGCCCTAGTACTCATTGTTTGCTGTCAGCAACAATATATTTAAAAAAACAAAACAAATGAGTTCTACATTACACATGTATATCAGTCTTAAACTGGCAAAGTCTGGGAAGTACTGGAAACATGAGGCACAGCAAAATTGGCCTCTACTCCATACACTCAGAACTGGTACCTATGAGCTTTCATAGGTTAACTGAGAACTGAGAACAGTTACAGCATCAACCATCAAAACATCACAGAGGCCATCCACATGTAAACAAATAGAAAGCTTGTTTGTGCTGAGCACTGATGCAGTGTCAATATACCTAAGGAAGGAGACCAGCCTATGCCTCTAATGCAGCAAATCATTCAACACAACTACCCCATGAATGACAAAACAAGGTCTGTATTTCACTCTTTGTGTGTATGTGTGTGTACCTAAGGCAAGGGGAGAGAGACGTGTTCATCTAATGATGCCTTCAAGCTGTTTAATGCAACACATGTGCCCCAAGCCTCAGCTATAACGGTAAAACATTTGTAGGTAACATAGTTTCACTGCCAATTCATAATTCATTTGGACAAACACACCTGTTGCTGAGCTCCATAAAATACCAATAATGGAGCTGCCGCGTCCTGCACTAAATCTTGTTTACCAAGCTGAAATTGTTTATATTCCTGGCTGAAATGGCTGCTGAATATAAATATCCCATTTTGTCCTCACTTGGAATAAGTTCCCTGGCTGTTTTATGTGAAAAATCTAACCAAATGTACAGGTTTCCCCAGTAATACTCATTCCTTCACACATTTTCTATCTCAGCGTGTTCTCACTCTGAACAGAGGGTCAAAACATTTTAAAACACCCTTTCAGGTTTGGACCTCTCTAATGACCACTCATGGGAGTGTGTATGGTGGGTGAACACCCAGAGAGGTATTACGAACTGTTAGTGCCACAAAACTACTATATCTTGAGTCAACAGAAAACATCAGGAAGTTCTAAGATGAAGAGTCAGCAAGGGCTTGCTACGAGTTGTTGATTGTTTCTCTATTCCCACAACAGGAAACATCTTTTCTGCTTCTCGTTTTACGTCCAATGACAATGTTCAGTGCCACTGCAGAAAGTAATGTGCCTTTTTATGTAGGATTGTGAAAAGTTTGGTTGTAGCACTTTCATGCAGGAGAACAGAGTTTGCATGCCACCATAGACATGTAATTAACTTTTTTCTTTTTCTTGACATAATCATGATCTTTCCCTAACCTCAACCAAGTGTTATAGTTGCGTAATCTTAACTATACATATGTTGTAGAAAGCTAAAATAATACAAACAATTTGACCTAAAAACAATAATTACTATAAGTTAATTAATAATAATTGTTGTCACTGAATGCAGTCTGGGGTTTTGCAGTACTGTCCAATATTGACATTACAGTCATACAGCTATGAATGGATTTGCATTCAATTTTGTTGTCTTGATGAGGCATGAAATCCTTTGGAAATGGCATATTTAACAAGAGCCCAGCAAAGAGATGCACAATGCTGAGTACCATATAGTTTCATGAACTTAGGGCTAAGACCTCCAGATCCCTGTACTCCTCATGGGGGTTTCACCACTTCTCATAGACAATGAATGAGAGGCAGTGTCTCTGCTTAGCTTACCACATACAGTCTGGCCAAAAAAGTTCCTTTGGTCCTGGGCTAATAATTCTTTCTATACTAGCAATGGGTTTAGACTGTCAGATTCCTTTATTCCTCATGAGGATAGAAATTCATAGAAAATGAATAAGAGGCAGTGTCTCTGTTTAGCTTGCCATGTTAGGTCTAGCCATTTCCGCTAGAGTTCCCTTACCCCCCGACTAAGTGGAATGTGGGATATCCTCACCCAAAACCTGGGTGGTGTTAATTAATCCCCACTCCAGAGCATGGTTGTTCAATGACAGCCCAACAAATCATATGCTGCATGCATTTAACAAATACAGCTAACAAGGAAAAGCTAGAGCTATAGCTTTTCTGTAGCTTTAAGTCAAGGTTAGCCCAAGGCTAAGAAATCCAAACGTGAAAAACCCTATAGACACTGTTACCTTTTGTTACTCTCTGATCTTTGTACTGAATGCACACACCAATTAAGGTCTAGGATTAGTATGAATAATTTCCCCCACATTATTTGACTGTCAAACATACAATATATGCTGATTTTGCATCTTTAAGTGTTATCATTTAGTGAATGTTAAGCGCACACAGCCTATTAAAACTGACTGACCACAGCAATTGAACTGACATACTGTGAGGTATTTAAAGATAATGACCGTTGGGTTAGCAATAGCAACCCAAGAAACAGGATTGTAAGAAGGCATTAGTGTGGGTATTATGTGCTGCTAACCACTTAAATTAATTTAGCCAGATAAGCAACAGTATGATTCTGTAATCCCCATGGAATTAATTGTTTAGCTCTCTGTTGTGCATAGCTGGATCAAAATAAATGCCTATTATTCTTTATCATGTAGATGCTTAATGGAGAAATCTTGCAATGTATAACTTGTTCAGTTAAATTTAAAGTAAGCAGTACTCTGTCATATGTTTTTCTATGTGAACATCTAGGCCTCTTTTACAATGCAGTGTTTACAGAAGAGTTTAGTAACATCCCTTTTTATTTAGCAGAAAAACTAAAATAGCAAATAAACCCAGTAAATACAATTAAGTGTGTAAATACAGGTCTTGCAGCATGTTAAGTGTGACATTTCAGTTATTTCAGAGTAACACATGTACACAGACTGTACAAAATAATATTACAATACAAGTGTGAAGTGAAGGAGCTATCCTAACACAGAGGAAAGACTTGCAGCACAGAATCTCCCATTGTGGAGCATATACTTCATCATATCCACAGTGGATTTACCATCTGATCTGTTTGTACCCCTCTTGACATTTGCCTGGATGTGATATGGATATGAATTTGTGTGGTCTCGCACCATTAATATCTTGCCATCTCGCTTGTGTGTTAACACAATTTAGACTGTAGCTCCTCTGGAAAAAGCCAACCACCAACACCACCACATGCAGTTTTGTTAAGATCAAGAGCATGCGTACACCCACAGGCTGTGTCTTCAGCCCTGCTGATTTTGCCTGAGGTTCATCAACAGGAAGGGAAAGGCATCTGTCATCTTATCTGTACAATTCAAATTCCTCTAATATTACCAGGATTTTCTCCTATGGTCTTCTCATTTCAGTCACACAAGAGTCATCTCTGTTGAGAAACTGTATTGATTTCTGACTATGGCTTAGGAATAGATTCCCAGTCTGCTGTTGATCATAATTTAAACGCTGGCTCATTGATTTCAGGTCGTCTGCAGCCTGCAGTGCTCGGTCAGTGTCATGGACAATGTACAGTGCGTGACGGGTCACCAGCTTCTCGGCCTGTCAGGGGGAAAGAGTGTGGGATAGATATGCTGGCCTCTCCCCAAGTCTCTCACCTGGGGAAGTGCTCCATCATACAGAGAGAACGGAATAAATGGACTCCACCAGCTTTGGGGGAGGATTGATTACGACAATTTGGGTTAGAGAGTTAAATGATAAAAGAAAAAAACGATAGTGCCACTTTGGGTCTTGCAGGTGCACTGGTAATTTACAATATTAAACAAATATTATATGATTGTGAATTGTAACCCTGAGAGGATTAGTGTAATGCACATGATATTTCAGTACAGACTGAAAGTGATACATCTTTAAATGTTCCTAAGAGCCAACTCATGTTCTCTTGTTCATCCACTGCTGCTTTGGCTAATATTTCACCTTCTTTTCACTGAGGGGATCATACTAAAAAGCAGGAAATGGCCCAGGAAGGTAAAAGCTGTTGTTCTGCAGCTTGGACAAAACCTTCAGCAAATGAAGTGACAGCACTAAGGAATAAGACTCATCCACTTGAATAGATTTACAAATCTGTTATGATTTAATATTGTCATTATATTTGCATTAAGTTAAAGAAGGGGCTGCTAAGTGATTCCACTGTTTTGACCTTTCATCTTGGTTTTACGGTCCCATTAATATTAAAGAAAAGCAAATACTTTTCAGTGATCTTTTCTGCATGATTTTGTTTCTTAAATGTCCAATATTTGGGACAAAATTGACTTAAAAATCAGCTGCGCACAGCACAGTCAGAAAAATATGTCACAACTTTATGCAGGGTTGTTTTTAAGTAAAGAAAAGGACGAACCAAAGACGGACAAGCCATCCTGTTGCTACATATTAGCCCATAGTCATGCATTTTAAATAGGCAATGAAAGAAATACGTTTAACATTACAAGCCAGAATATTACCCCATTTACACTAAGCCACTTGATGCATGTTGGGCAGTTCACATTAGCTTGGTTCCAGACTTCTGAATCACTGCCCACATCTCAGATTTGTTTAGCAATTTAAACAGGTCTGATTAATTAATGGCTTTGTAGGTGGGATTAAGAATGTTGACATCGTCTTCCTCCATAGCTAGCTAGCACAAACTTGGCAACAAGCGTGGATGAGCAGCTGTATAGATTGATGTAAGTTGACGTACAGAAATAGGAACTCTGGAACTCTAATATTAAAATCGATCATCCTGAAGAACATCAAGTTAACTGCTCCTCACAACTGCTATCGCAGCTTTTGTGCCCAGTGAAAATCAGACTGATTGAAATTTGATTGCTAAAATCACTTTGCTGTAATTAACTTAATTGCTAAAGTGGCAAGTTATTTTTCTCCTGACGTTTTTTTCCATTACCAAACAGCTTTAGATGCAGCTCCACCCATGGAAATGAAGACTGTTAGCCAGATCACAAATCTGATTGCATCTGAGACACAAAGCTATACACAGCTATGTGTATAAGTGTAGACAAAAGTGTATCAAACTTCATGTGGATTTTATCCGGTGACGCCTGAAATGCTAAGTGAAAATGGGGCCTATGAGTAGTTCAAGAACACACACCAAGGTCAACTTCAAAAGAAAGTGGTTAAAACCCTTCATATTGTTTGGGATACACAGATTGAACCCTACCCTTGTAGACAATTACATACTGCTGCTGCTACAGTGCAACTACTACTACTACTACTACTACTACTACTAATAAAGTTACAAAGTACCAACTCCACAACAGAATTTGACTCTGGTCTACTTCCACTTCTGTTAGTAGAACTGGCGAGCAGTTTGGCTGCAGCAGCAGCAGCAGCTGATGAATGGTTCAAATTATCCCACACATCAGAATATGTTCTCTTCTGTTTTTTTAGACAGTCATTATAACAAATGAAGTCCAAACAGAGTAAGATTCTTTGCTATTCTTCTACATATGGAAAATAGTTAATTTCTAGTGAAGGGACCAATTCGAAGACAAACGACTTGACTTTTCTTTCGTGTACACATAACGCTAATCTTTGCCAAAGAATTAATGTGATGCAAAGAGCTGCTGACTGCAGGGTATTTATCTCTGCAGCACAATGTTGAACATAATTTGATTTTGCTCTGTACTTCATGCTATTGTTTCTAATAAAATGTGATCTTATCTGACACTAAACAAACAGGGCCATGCCACCAAAATATCCATATCACAGCAATCCAAGCCATTTACTCTTTCTCAATGAAGATCATGAAAATCCGGTTATGTGCGAATAATGTCAGTTATCTGTCGTGTTACTGGGGAAGTAAACTCCAGTGTAATTAATATTGATCTAAAAATCCACACACTTTATGGGATTTTAACACTCAATTTCATGAGATGAAAGTAGAGTTGATTAACAACTCAACATGTTTAGACCTAATAATACGATAGCCTACAGTGTGTTCCTGTTTTACACATGAATAAACAAGCCATTACAGACTAATAAACAGAAATGGATTTTGAAAAACCAGGAGTACACAAGTTATGCAGTTTTTCACATACTATGCAGTATTTATACCACATGAAGACACCAAAAATGCTTCTGCCACTGTAGAAAATGTCCACTATACACATAGAGACCAGAAAAATAACTTATAGTTAGTATGGTTATTTTAGCATTCAACTTACACACAGTTCAGCTTACACTGATATAAATTGAGCCAAGTCTAACAATATAAGGCTGATAAGGCCTGACATGCTGAGTCTGAGGACAAAATGGATGAAAAAGTAAAATGTTTCCACACTACTAGATTTTCCTCCATTTTTCTTTCTCCAACGGTCTTGTTTTCTGTAAAATGAGCATTGCAGCTTCACACCCGCTAATATGGCCGGAGACTTTAAAGGGAACACCGATTTTACACAAGTCTGTTTACAGATCTTGGGGTGTACTACCACATAATAATAATAAAAAAAAAAGTTGTATAAAGCCTTTTGTGGCTCCAGAGTAAGCTGCCCAAAACGTGATAAATTGTCCCACTTGCTGTGAACAATTGTCAACGCTGACTTGTTTTATAGAACGTTCTTTTTGTGGCTGCATGTGGCTGCCATTTACGTGAAAATGATGGAAAGTAAAAAAAAACAAAACAATTTTTTCAAATCAGCTGTCCTTTTTCTGTTTTTATTCACATTTATTTTGACAACATGTAGCGCTCATTCCAGATGGGGGAGCTGCAAAAAGCATAGTTAACTGCTTAATAAAGGATTTATTAATCTTAATAAAGCATTGTTCTCGCTTTAGATCCGGTAGCTGCAGAAAGCATAGTTAACTGCTAATAAGTGAATAATAACGTTTTTTAACCTTAATAAAGCAACAGAAAAAGCTTAGTTAAGGTTTAACAATGACAGAACAGGTTAAGTTCTCTCAATAAAACTCAATAAATGACATGTAATGCTATTATAAACAATTACAAGAAACTCAATAGGCTTTTATTAACTTCCTTAAACAGTCTATAAATTGTTAACAAGGTTCTTATAAGTGCTTATAAATGCCTTATAATCTAACAATAAATGCGTTTATGATGCTGTTATTAACACTTATTTAGTCTTATTAACACATAATAATGTCAATAAGCATCTTACAAGGATTATAATTTTATTACCCATTACCTAACGCTTGTTACAAGGACCTTAATTTTTTAAAGTTTTCATGTTATTCATTGCAACTCCTCAGTTACAGGTGACTAGGTTTAGACACTACGCTAAAGGCAAGACAGGACTTGAAATCACAATTCTACCTTGACCTCTATGCAACACTCACCACTGCAAGGATTAACAAAGATGCCACAATGCAGCTCGGATGTTACATTTACACTGTATGTACTCATAGCCTAGGGTGCTTGTAGATTCATGATACAACTTCAAAACTTCTGATGCAGGTGGAGTGCACAAAACTATACAACACTGTACCAGAGGGATACTGTTATTACATCGTGTCAAGATGTTTTCTCTGAGGCATGTTTTTCAGAGTTTGATTGCCTTCATTACACGACATGTGGCAATAGCATATGCACTACATATTGCCTTAAGCTGTATCATTTGAATCTATTAAAATGTATATTGAGGCACTCCACGATAACACAAAACAGATTCATACACTTCTTTACTTGAAATTATTTTTCTTGTTACCTTTACCATCCACTTTTGACAGATGATGAAGAATTGTTTTATGTCTCTAATAAGGAAATACACTTGTGATTCAGGTAATTCAAAGGGCTTCCTCTGTGCTCTGGAGGAGGCAATCACGATGTCCTTGTTTTTCATCCAGATGTCAGAAACTTAATGGAACATCCGTCAGGACTTCACCTGGTCATTCAGGCTCAGTTTGTGCTGCTGCTCTCTCTCTCTTCGGTCCAGTTCTCCTCCTCTCACAACTCCCTGTCATAGATGGACATGTCAGGGCTTATTTCAAAAACAAGTTTCTCCTCTGAAGAATTTGACACTGCTTAGCTTTTACTCCTTTCATCCTTGCCAGTAATCTGCAGTGTAGTTCAAAGGATCTTGGGGTTACTGGAAAAACATATTCTGCTCTAATTACTGGGATCTGTTATATCAAATTTAAAGTGTCCAGACAATTCTCTTATAGGGGTGCTGTGGGGCAGCATTGCTCCATCATGTTCCAACAGCACAATGTTAAAATGAAAGATATATGTGTCAAGGAATAACCTCTTATATCATATCATTTTGAATAAATTGGGTTGTTTTTTTTCTCGTTTTCAAATATGTACACTACAATATACAATTATACCTTCTGTGATACATCTTAATAGAGGAAATTCTGACTTCTAAAGGTGTGTTCAGACAGAAAGCCAAGCCAATTTTTGCAAATTTGACCTCTGGACCATTTGTGCATTTCGTGTTGATTCTCCTCAAACAGCAGATGTTAGCTGTGAGCTAGCCAGAAACTGACGCACAGACCGTTTGTTTGAGTGTACCTTTGTGTGTGTTTGTGTAGCAGCTCAGCCTCTCACTGAACCCAGAGCTCACCAGAGACTCCAGCTATTTTCCTCCAGTCTTCCTCCTTTTTCATCTTCTCTCTGTACGTTTACGAAGCAAATTCAGACAGCCCTGGGATGAGCACCAGTTTTTAGGTCAGGTTAAAACATTTTCAACTCACGTGGATGCATCTTCACCTCCGTTCGCACCGACCCAGGCGTATTCACGTCTTATGGCGCCCACTTTCCACTTACTTTGTATCTAATGCAGTCTCTAAAATTCACTTTATGTCTGAACACATCTTAAGTCTGTGTTAAAAGATTTGGACATAGCTATACTTACGTAAGTACAACTAACAGCTGTCAACTACAACGGTTAGCTAGTTTGCTAACGTTTGCCTGCCTAACTAAATAGTGTACCAAAACAGCAAACAGCTGTACGCTACAACGTTTAGCTAGTTAGCTAACATTTGTTCTGCTTAAAAATAGTGTAGCATTCACAATAGCATGAATGGATAGTGGCACGAAGAAAAGTACTATCTCTGATGAATTATACTTAGTACACAAACCAGGTACGCAACACAGAATGGCGCCAGCAGTTCTTGATTTCAGCAAGAAGGTTCTGGGTTCTGACGCTCGGGGCCTTTCTGTGTGGTTTACATGTTCTCCCTGTGCCTGCCCCCTCTAAAGAATAAGTGGGTATAGGTAATGGATGGATGGATATTAAATATAATTCAATATATTAATTTAATCTATAATATATACATAATATATAATGTTAATATTTGTATTTTACCTTACAAAACTCATTGCCGGCTAACGCTCATGTCAGCAGAAAGTGATAAGTGAGAGAAGTGTGTCCCAGAGCTGCTGCAATTCATACTCCGTCTTACCTCAGTTCCTCGTCTGTGAGCATTCCTTTCTGATTTTGATTTAATTGAATGTCAGTCAAAATGAAGAGGAAGTGTTTAGGGGACGTAATGGCATGGTAGAGTGGGGTAGAGGTGGATGTGGGGGAACTGGGAGTCAGGTTTTCATTCCAGCCTTCTAATCAGGGAGAATTTACTCCTGGGAGGCCAGGTGAAAGCAATTAACTTGCTTGTGGGAGAGCAAACTAACAGAAGTCTGGATTTCAAGCGATTCAGAAACCCTGCTTTAAGGAACCTATACACAATGTGTTACTATGCTCCACCAAGGATACTAAATATAGTGGCAGACAAAAACATCAGACATCTATCGAGTTTACTACATTGTTCTACATTAGAGGTTTGACTGGCGCTTTTTTAATTACGTCATCTTGTTGCACCCCCTTCTCCTGCAATGGTGTAATGGCACCTGACTGGAGAATTAGTGCCACCAACTGTTTATCTTGAGGTGCTTAACGTTTAATATTCACATAGCAGTAGTGGATGGAAATGCTGAATAAATCATTTTCTTTAGCCGATATTCTGTAAAAATGGTTAAAATTTGCACTACATTTGGATGGAAACCTGGCTTATCACAAGTCAAAAAAGCCCTACTCTGACATTTAAATCCAGACTTAAGACTCATTATTTCACCCTTTTATATGCCCAATCATATTGTGTGCATAGTATTGCCATGACCTTGTCCCTATTTAATGTTGATATAATTTCTTCATTGAATGGGCACATAATTGAAACCTGTATGCATCAATCTGGGATGAAGCAAAACGGACCGTGTCAGAGCTGCTAGTGGTTCTCCTTGAATTTCATTTGGTGTTGCCTTGACAACCACTTACTGTGCCAAGGACCTGGAAAACCTTTCCTCCAGTATTGTTTACTGTTTTCCTCATCTTCACGTCCTGGCTTATCAGAGATCTTAGGCAGTCCTGGAGTTGTCTCATCTCCACGCTTGACACTTGGCAGAGGAGCCAAGCACTCTTGGAGGAAATTGGCCCCTTTTCTGACTGGGATGCTGGTTGGTGATTTGAGTGCGCTCTCTATCTCTAGTGCCTCAGTCATTTCACTTCTGGGCCTGTATTGTATACAAGCACCAAATCACCTCCCCATGCCATGTCGGTGGAGTTCATCTGACATGGTGAACTGGTGAAATGACTAAAGTTTAAGAGCGTGTCTACTAGGTGCAGTGATGAGGGTCAAAGCTTCAGATATTAGGTTTAAGGGCCCCATTTTTACCAGTATATCTGGAAAACAGCATTTTATATTCCCTTTCTGATGACGAGCAGGGAATATATTTATCCTGGAGTGTTTTTCATATTTCTGGTGTTATTCAAAAAGGGAGATGAGGTTTCTATGCGGTCTCAAATGGGCTGTTAGGGCGAGGTATTACTGGAATAAAGATAGTACAGCGCTACAGTTATACTAGTGTTTATAATGTGAGTAGTATCCCTGCATGGTTCTGAAATAATCATCAGGCATAGATGAGTGAAAGCTGTTTTCATTTGAATCTTGGAAAAGCAGCAAATCATTTACATTTGTCAGGTCAGAACATTAGTGGCCACATGCTGCTGGTTGAGTGAAAAATGAATCTGTCAGCTCATATATGCATGAGGGAGGGAACAGAATACTGAAGAGAATCTTACACATCAAAACAAAGTTGATGGGAAACATTCAGTCAAACAGAGATGGAAAATATTGTTAAGGACGTCTAGACCTTTTCACACTTTGATGCTACTGTGTGCAGAGTCTCTGATTACTGGCAAGACGTCCCTGAAGCCCTACATTTAGAGCACAGTCACAGGGGAGCACCCCAATCTCAATGCAGTCAAAATGTATTAAAAAACGTACAAATGTGTTTAGTCTTCATGACACCACTGTGAACACCCGCTTATTCCACCCTTTATGGGCCAGTTGTGCTGTGAAAGCTCCAGGAGTGCTTTATGTACAGTGAGTCTGATCATGTTTTGAATTTACGATCTAGTTTAGGTCTAGACTACACTCCATCACTTGAAGTAGCAAATTACAAGCGCACCTGATGTTTGGATAATATGCAAAATATTGAACACCAACCAGGTGGTGCCTGTAAATGTATCTGCTTTGAGCTGCGATCACTTTGCATTATTGGTTTTGAATGCACATTTTCAATGAAATTCCGTTTTTGTTACTTGACAGTTTATTATCAGCTGCCATGGCTTGTATGTACGGATGACAGGTATGGCAGACTACACAGTCAGTAGAGAACAGTTATGTTTAGCACATCAGTAGCTCACAGGTAACCTTGAAGTCTGTGGAGCAGCCAAGAGTATCAGCAGAGGGTGGGTTGTTAGTTTTATTGCTGGTTCAAGTTAGCGCTTGCAAACAACAATTTTTGTTTTTTACATTAGTTTTCAGACTAAATAGTCTATGGCCACTACAATTAATGTTTACCTGGAGGATTACTCACAATATCAGGAGCCATAAGCCAGCATGCCTGATTAGCTGTGTCCTGGGAGAGATGCAGTTTCTGCCTGCATTCCTCCTTGGTCATCTACTAAAGGTATTGTCTTTATTGTCATGAGACAAATTCAGTTTCTAAGCCTAATCTGGAGCTATCCATATCTGGTGAACCCATACAACAGGTGGATAAATCTAAATTGCTGGGCCTAGTTCTTGACAGTCACCTATCATGGGCCGAGAACGTTAATAAAATGGGTCGAGGCATTGCCGTCACAAGAAAGTGTTCTCTCTATGCACAATTACACACCCTGAGTCGAGTTTCTCAATCATTAATTTTGTGCCACCTGGGCTATTGTTCAACAGTACGGTCATCCGCATCTAAAACAAACCTCGCTAAATTACAAGTTGCACAAAAAAGGGCTGCTAGACTTGTTCTGCTCTATTAGAATTATCACCGAAAAGTTGCACTCCAACCTCTCATGGCTCACTGCTGAGCAAAGGGTTTCCTCAAGCATGGCCACATTGTTCAGCTGTACCATTAACTCAAAGATGCCGACATTTCTATTCGACCAAATCCTTTACTGCAATAACACACATAACCACAGCGCCAGATTTGCTGCAAACAGTCATATTGTGGTACCCAGTCCAAGGACTAGCTCGTTGAAAAAAAAAACTGTCATTTACAGAGCCATAAGGAATTGGAATAATTTACCCCTTAATATCCATCTAATAAATAATAAATCATCCTTTAAAAAGAATATGCAGAGGCATTTATTGGCATGCAGATGACATACTGAACAGTAGGAGGTATAACTCTGGGCTAGGTTTCAATATTTGTGTTTCGTTTCATGTGAGTTGTATAATTCTTATTCTTTTTAAATATCTATATATTGATTTTTATGTATATGTCTACGCTGTTGATTGGTTTTAATGTATTAATGTATATTGATATAATTTTATGTATATTAATGCACTTAATGTTCATCATGTAATGTGTTATGTATTGTATGTCAGGTGTGGACCCCATGGAAGACTGGCTGATCGCTATGGCATCAGCTAATGGGGATGCCAAGCAAAATGTGTGCCCATTGTAAATTCCGTAGTAGGAGCATGTACGTTACGCACTTCTCAAAAGCCTGCTGACACGACTTACAACCTTGTCTTCTGTAACTCACAGTGGCCGGCCTACAGAGAAAAGACACTGGGCTCAGCAGTCTGCAGTATTTATATAGTTTAATACAGAGGTGTGGACTCGAGTCACATGACTTGGACTTGAGTCAGACTCGAGTCACAGAAACATACAAAATTCATTCTGTTGTGGTACTGGTTAATAGTGCTATATTCTATGAAAGTGCAATGTCAGCACTACTTTTTTTATGATTAAGTTCAAATAAATACACATTTTAAAAATCATTCATGATTTGTTTAAAGGTAATATATTATTATTCTGTTGTTAAAATGGCAATACATTTGGTGAAGAGCACATAATGACTTGTTTAGGACTCGAAACTCAAAGCCTAGGACTTGGGACTTGACTTGGGACATGTCAGTCTTGACTTGGGACTTGCCTGTCTTGATTTGGGACTTGAGTGCAAAGACTTGAGACTTACTTGTGACTTGCAAAACAATGACTTGGTCCCACCTCTGGCATAATAATATTAGGGCAGATAGATGGCTAAATGAGAATAAACTGTGTGTGCGTAATGACGAGTGCCAGCCATCTTTGGTGGTATTACTATGATATCAATTGCCATATATTGAGGTGGAGCTATTCATTTTATTAATATATTTATTATTATTTTATTCTAAGTTATTAATTTATTATTTTATTCTAAGTTATTAATTTATTTAGAGGGATGCATTCAGGTAGGTTAGTTGTGGATTTGAGGATTAATTTAACAGAAGCCATTCAACGCACGTGTATGGCTAGAGGCTTAGTCTTGTTTAATGTCCAATGCGAGTGTTTATAAAATCCCTTTTTTCTACAATAACTATGCATGGCAACTATTTTAGGGATAGGAAAAGACCACAGCTAAAAAAAGGGAACATCAAGTATAGATAGTGACAAGGTACAACAACTGCATACATCCTTACTTTCAGCTGAGCATTGGACCGAAATCATGTGCTGTAGATTTGTCTAATATGAACAGATTCTCTGGGCTGGGAAAAACACGTTGAAATCAGAGTTTCAGGAAGATAATGTCAGTAAATATATAAATGTTGTGTGGAATCCTCTGGCACTTTGGTAAAGTGCTTAGGTGTCTTGCCACCTGCTGCACATGCCAGAATATTGTGTTTTTAATCCTTGTAATGAGCTTGAAAAAATTCATTTGCAAATTGGAAACTTATGAGAAAGAAATGTTGAAGACTTCTTGATGTGCTAAAGCAATAAATATTTCACATACTCACAGATGGGTGGCAAATTACTTCATTAACAAATGTTATAAAATCTGATATAATAATAATATAAGATCATCCCCTGACGTGACGGTGGCATAACAACTATACCCACTGGAAAAACCCTTTGCATTTTGTCAGAGGTACATACAGTTTTAATATGGATAAAATGATATAAGCAGTAAAGTACATATTTATCTGGTTGTTGCTGTTGCCTGTGTACCAGTCTCGCTAATCTTTGCACTTGACACCCTTAGCAAAAGTTACTTTTTATTTAACAGTATGACACAATAATCATCCACTGTTTGAATATTAATTTTCCCTCACTGTAGGATAGGATCTGATGATTGCCTGTTGATAAGCTCTCACTCAGGTTCTCAGGGTGTGCCAACACTCAAGGTTATTTGTCACTTACTAAAACTAAACTGAGTGGGAGAACACTTGACAATGCTTCAGTCTGACTTTTGTCGCCTTCTGAACTCTTATTTTAAATGGCTTCAAACATGTCCCAGCAGATGTTCACCCTCACTGTTTTTGACGGTGACACGCTGAATGCTGACACACTTTTATGCACAATAATTAACTATTCCCCTCCACAGTGACCACAAATAGCACAGCGCCTTGGCAGAAAGCTGAATGACACGCATTAGATTAAAACAGATTCAGTGCCTGCAATAACTTTATTTTACAGAGTATGACTTCCACTCGTGTGTTTACTCACAACATGAAAGTTTCTCGAGACGGTACGCGGCTCTCACTCGTGGTTGTTCTCTTGTTTCACATCTTTGTTGCTCCTTTCAACCTCCTCTATCTCTTCTGTTTCCAATGTTCAAGAATAGTCCCCCTATATGTGGCTTCCAAGTTTAGCTCTGCCAGGCTCATTTGAAAGTCAAATGTTAGCCTTCACTTTTCCCACCACACTTCAAGCATGGCATGGTGGCTGAAAACACTTAATCAAGCCTCTGCCACAGTGCAGCAATCAGAGATAACAGGGCAGGAATATGGGTCATCCCATGCTCTGCACTGAGCTTACCAAGTGCCACCAGATGCACACTAATGAGGGAGACCCCACCTTCACTGTTGTTGTCAAGACTGTGTTCCTCCTGTCTGGTCTCTTGACTGGTGTAATCATGGAAAGAGTAAAAAAGAAGGAATAGAGTAGCATGTGGCAGGAAAAAATATAATACTTATATTCGTTTCCTGCATGTTAAGACATTACAACAATGGACAACAATTAAAGAGAAGTTTTTTATACACATTATGCCCATGCAGACAAGGAATTGTGCCTGTATTAAATCAGAGCGTTATCCGTAAACATGTTTTTCATTATCTAGTTGTTACAGTCTCAATCTGGAAAAAGAGAAATCTTTTTTCTAAAGACAGGAAAACATTTCTTTAAAGCTCCATTCATAGATTTTGTGTTGGCCACTTGGGGGAATTACCATATTATCACAGTGTAAAGTTGATATGGCAAACGTTAGACAAAAATTGTATATTTTGACACCCAACAGACACGAAGCAACATTAACATTCATTTGGAGTTGTGTTTGTGTTTCTAATATTCACTCTCTATTATAGCTCTTCTTTGGTCTCCACCAACTCTTGAGTGAATTATCTTGCCCTTAAGCTTGCTAAATGCACCCCTATGTTCACCAGCTAGCTAACTAGCTAATCGCTTACTGTGTCTGGCTGAAATTAGCTGCCTGCTCCTCCTGCTAGAAATAAGGTCGATGAAAGCGGTGAACAAAACCATAAAGTCATAGACCGTAAAATCAAAACAATGAACTTAAGGAAACTAAAATGGTCCATAGAGCTGAGGGGAATTGCAGAGTTTGGTTATCATTTTCTGTGGGTTTGTTACTACAAGGGACACCTTTCAAATAGCATGTCATCGTTTGATGCATTGTCAATATGAAAATATTGATTGGTGCAGCTTTAAATTTAAAAAACTGTTATAACATGAAATTTAAAATACAAAAATTCAGACAAACTGCATGTTTTCTTCTTTTTGTTATGCAGACCATGTCCACAGTGAGTTCTCAGTGGTAATAAAATAAATACTATTTTGACTTTCCAAGGCTAAGCAAACATAATACAATGAGTTACTGAATTAAGTGCTGCTTGAATAAGTTAAATGAATTTCACTTTTTTGATGAAAAAACACCCTTGAATGTTGAAGGCATCAATTTGGCTTAAAGTCTTTAGAAGTGACTGTCTCAAATTCAGCATTAATGTCAGACACAAACCCTTTCAGTTCCTGTAAAATGACACAGCGTGACAAAGCATTAGCCTGGAATAAAACTGGGGGTGGCATTCAGACTCTTGACCAGAGAATTGCTTTATTTTAGTGAACTCAGTGTATCTCCTGCCTGGACTGTACAGCGTACGAGGACCAGTACAGGCTGCTTATTGTCTTCTCATCTTTGACACACAATAGCTAATTGTACCAAGCCTCTTGAAGGTATGGCACAAAGTTAATAGTGGCCCTAATATAGCATAGACCAGAATGAATAAAATCAACATTAAAGCCCCAACCAAACAAGTCAAGCCAAATGCACATAATTGAAGGGTTTGTCTTAACAGTGAACACCAATTTTACACGCCAAGACCACTCACCCTGTGAAAACAGTTGTAAGATGTTTTGTGTGGCTCTGGAGGAGCTTTGTCAGGTCTGAGACGGTTACCCTAGTGATGTCATCAGTGATGTAGTAAGTGATGTCGTTTTGCCTTGGGCTTGGAGACTACAATTTCTTTTTACAGAAAGCCTACGTTGACTGGGGGGTGTGGAGTTTGAAAGATGAGGGCACATACCAGGCAGAGAGGATGTTATGAAAACATGCTATTGGTTGCATTATGGGAAATGTAGGATCCAGTGTTTTTGGTTTTTCACCCATACTAGCAACTAAAAGTTCAATTCAATTCAATTCAGTTTTATTTATATAGCGCCATATCATAACAAAGTTATCTCAGGGCACTTTTTCAAGTAGAGCAAGTCTAGACCGACTCTTTATATTTACAGAGACCCAACATTTCCCAACATGAGCAAGCACTATGCGACAGTGGCAAGGAAAAACTCCCTTTTAACAGGTAGAAACCTCGAGCAGAACCAGGCTCTAGGTGGGCGGTCATCTGTCTCGACTGGTTGGGCTGAAGGGGGAGGGGGGGAGAGAGAGCAGGAGGAAAGAGAACATACAGCAGCACAGTACAGTTCCACACAGAGATGCAACGCAACGGCCGCGGCAATGGCATGGATGTCAACACCAACAGAAACAATACTAAGAGCAACATTACAGCAGCAATACTAATAATAATAATAGCAACAGCAACTGCAGCAGCGGGTGCAGAGGAGGAGCACGGGGGCAGCAGGTGGCCGCAACCACAGATCCAGACTCTACAGCTCCGGAGGCAGAAACACCTGCAGAAAGCAACAGAAGGAGAGAAAAAGGGGAGAGAAAGCACACAACTACGGGAAGAAGTTGAATTAGTAACAAGCATTGATGGGATATGAGGGCGTACAGATGGAGAGGAAGAGGAGGAGAGAGGAGCCCAGTGCATCATAGAAAGTCTCCCGGCAGTCTAGGCCTATAGCAGCATAACTAAGGGGGGGCTCAGGGCTCACCTGAGTCAGCCCTACTATAAGCTTTATCAAAGAGGAAAGTCTTAAGCCTACTCTTAAATGTGAGGAGGTTGTCCGCCTCCCGTACACAAACAGGGATCTGGTTCCACAGGAGAGGAGCCTGATAGCTGAAGGCTCTGGCTCCCATTCTACTTTTAGAGACTCTAGGAACCACAAGGAACCCTGCATTCTGGGAGCGCAGTGCTCTAGTTGGGTAATAGGGTACTATGAGCTCTTTAAGATATGATGGTGCCTGACCATTTAGCTTTGAAGGTAAGGAGAAGGATTTTAAATTCTATTCTGGATTTTACAGGGAGCCAGTGTAGAGAAGCTAATATTGGAGAGATATGATCTCTTTTCCTGGTTCTTGTCAGTAAACATGCCGCAGCATTCTGGATCAGCTGGAGAGTCTTAAGGGACTTATTGGGGCAGCCTGATAGTAGAGAGTTGCAATAGTCCAGCCTAGACGTAACAAATGCATGGACTAGTTTTTCTGCATCTGTTTGAGACAGGATGTGCCTGATTTTGCAATGTTACGTAAATGAAAAAAGGCAGTTCTTGAAGTTTGTTTTATGTGGGAGTTAAAGGACATATCCTGATCAAAGATAACTCCAAGATTCCTTACGGTGTCGCTGGAGGCGAGGGCAATGCCATCTAGAGAAACTATATCTTTAGATAATGTGTTACGAAGGTGTTCGGAACCAAGTACAATAACTTCGGTTTTGTCTGAGTTTAACATCAGAAAATTGCAGGTCATCCAGGTTTTTATGTCCTTCAGGCATGCTTGAAGTTTAGCTAATTGATTAGTTTCATCTGGCTTGATCGATAAATATAATTGGGTATCATCTGCATAATAATGAAAATTTATGGAGTGCTTCCTAATAATATTGCCCAAAGGAAGCATATACAAGGTAAACAGAATTGGTCCAAGCACAGAACCTTGTGGAACTCCGTGACTAACTTTGGCGTGCATAGAGGATTCATCATTAACATGTACAAACTGATATCGATCTGATAAATAGGATTTAATCCAGCTTAGTGCGGTGCCTTTAATGCCAATTAAATGTTCTAGTCTCTGTAATAGAATGTGATGGTCAATGGTATCAAATGCGGCACTAAGATCTAGTAAGACAAGTACAGAGACAAGTCCTTTGTCGGATGCAATTAGAAGGTCATTTGTAACTTTCACCAGTGCTGTCTCTGTGCTAAAAGGAGGGTTAGATATAGGTCTATAATTAGACAAAACCGCTGGATCAAGAGTGGGCTTTTTAAGAAGAGGTTTAATTACAGCTACTTTGAAGGACTGCGGTACATAGCCTTTTAATAAGGACAGATTGATCATATCTAGTAAAGAAGTGCTAACTAAGGGTAAAATTTCTTTAAGCAGCCTAGTTGGGACGGGGTCTAAGAGACACGTTGATGGCTTAGATGAGGAAATCATGGAAGTTAGCTGATTAAGGTTGATGGGAGAAAAGCAGTCTAAATGTACATCAGGTTTTACAGTTGTTTCTATGGTTCCTGTGTTTGAAGATAAGTCAGTACCAACTGAGAGCAAGAGGTGCTGAATTTTGTCTCTAATATTTAGAATTTTATCATTAAAGAAGCTCATAAAGTCATTACTACTGAGGTCTATAGGAATACATGGCTCAACAGAGCTGTGACTCTCTGTCAGCCTGGCTACAGTGCTGAACAGAAACCTGGGGTTGTTCTTATTTTCCTCTATTAATGATGAGTAGTAGGCTGCTCTTGCATTACGGAGGGCCTTCCTATAAATTTTAAGACTATCTTGCCAGGCTAAACGTGATTCTTCCAGATTGGTGGAACGCCATTTCCTTTCAAGTTTTCGCGATGTTTGTTTTAGTTTGCGGGTTTGCTGGTTATACCATGGAGCTAACCTCCTCTGTTTTATTATCTTCTTTTTTAGAGGGGCGATAGAGTCGAGTATTATTCGTAGTGAGCCTGCAGCACTATCAACAAGATGATCAATTTGGGAGGGACTAAAGTTAGCATAGGAGTCATCTGAAAAGTCAGGATGTCTTGGCTTCTACTGCACAGATGTCTTGGCTTCTACTGCACAGATTTTGACCTTCTTTTTAATATGTCTTTTGTAAATCCCTCATTTATTGAAGTGCAAAATATTAAAACACTGCAGCACCCTTTTAATGATAATATAATATAACATAAACAAAAAAATAACATATTTTCTGTTTGTCCTAATTGAAAATTATTTTTCCTGATATTTTTACAACTTTATATAAATATATAAAGTTATATAAAGATATATAAAGATAAGTTAAAGATATAAATTAACCTTTTTCATCTTCAGAAAAAAGTATAGGTGAGGTCCAGAATTAGCCTGTATATTAAAAGAACTGTCAATCAATTCGAGATAAATAGCAAGTTCTAATACTGGTAGCGGACAAACCTTTTGTTTGGGTTACGGATTGCACCTTTAAAAACAAATGCACTGTATAAACGTGAGAGGGATGACAGGATATATAATGTAGTATATCAAATCACAACATTGCTAATGTACAGTGTTGTGTAACATTCTTATTGACAGCGAGACACTTTATTTACAGAATCTGATTTTCAATAAATTACTGCAAGACACTTAATTTATATAGCGCCTTTCATATACAGAGGCTATTCACAGTGCTTCACATAATGCATTAAAACATCAAATTGGAGAAACTGCATGAAACACTGAAATACAAATGAAAATGAGAGATACTAATGTAAAAGAAATAACATGATAAAGCCAGAGAAACAAATACAAGGTAGGTCAAGGTGTAAGTGTGACGTGGATGCTGAAGTTTTAGGGCATTTTCACACCTAACCTGTTTGGTTCGAGTAAAGCAAACCCTGGTGCATTTGCCTGGTTAGTGCAGTTTGTTTGGGTAGGTGTGAACACAGCAATCGCACTCGGGTGCGGACCAAAACAACCGCACCGAGACCCTTTAGAGGAGGTGGTCTCAGTCCGGTTCCAAATGAACTCTGGAGCGATTGGTTTGTGGTGGGAATGGGATCCAACCTCGATCCGACTACCAGCGGAGTGAACGTTCTCACCTGGTTTGTAGTGATGCAGTTCAGTTCGCTTGGATTTTTCTCTGTGTGAAAAGAAACCAAACCAAGGGGAAAACACTACAAGTTAACAAACTCATCAAACTATAGGTTTTAAAACACCCTTAGTCACAGGCAGTGGAGAATAGAAAAGATTTGGAGATTGAAGTATTGAATGTACTTTCGGAGTTGCAGGAAGGGGTCTGTAGAAATGCCAAGAACAATGGACTCAAGCACAAAGAGCTACCACCCAGTGCATCTGAATAAGTTCCTGTGATTTTTCTTCCGAGGGCTGTTCAAGGAGGAAAAGTAGTGGTTCTCTGTTCCCTCCACGCTTCTTTCAGTGCTTGTTAAACACCATAGGATATCCATTAGGGTGCGCAGGCCTGTAGAGATGCCTTGGATCTGAATTCAAGGTCTACATGAGCAAAAATATCGGCTTCAGGAGGACCTGTGGGTGCTGTCCCCTGCTTGGTCTTTGAGGGCATGTCCTATGGGGAAGCAGACAAATAAAATGGATGAAAAGCATTTTACACCATTAGTTCCGTTGTGAATGTGAAAGCTTTGATGTGTGTCATCTTTGACAGCACTTGACATTTTCCCCCATTGACAGTTTTCTCTATATCTTATAACATCTATAAGTTAACACATGATCCATTCCTCTACAGGCTCAAATGTCAAATGTAAGAGCCTAATTTGAACTCATTACAAAACACAAAAAACTAAAACTAACCTGCTACTTGATTACAAGAACTCAGGTGTAACATGCTTGAACTGCTGAGAAACACACTAGTGTTGGGGGTGTTTAATTGCAGTCTTTGGACCAAAAAGAAGAGCCATTTCTATATTTATCTCTACTGTCACACAGTGTAGTCATTGTAATCATGTACTTTGCTCTGCAAAGAGAGATTATCATATTCTACACGCTCATTTACATATTCACTTTCATTTCTAATCCAAATCCTGGCTGCAAATGATAATACAAATCTTAACAGAAATATTTAATTCAAAGGACAATTAACATTAAAAAAAGTAAATAAAACCAAATACTTTTAGAGCCCACATCTGCCTTACAGACCGTCAAAGTGTAACAGGAGCACAGTAAAATACAAATAGCCTTGAAAGGTGGGCGGTGAGGGTGGAAAGGGGGGAAAGGGAAACATGGGCCATGGCTTTACTTGGGTTTCCAGGTCCTCAGGGATTATACATTTATTTGCAGTTGTTTGCACTAAATGTTCAAATGCCTGTGAGTCCAAGATCATGTCATGATGCATTTTAGTTTTTTTTTTCCAGATCACTGCATAAGTGCCCACAACTCCCACAACCATTTAGAGATAATCTACCTACATAGCTTACTAGCTACTTAGCTGGGTCCATAAAAAAACAGTGACAGAAAAATGGCCACTAAAAGGGCGACGATGGGATTGACCCAGCTGTGCAGGTTGTGGTAAGAAGACCTACAGTCATAACTACGCTTAAATGGGCATATTTCTTTGATCTTAAACTAAATTCAATAAACTGTTTGTAGTAATCACCTCTGCAGGTTTCGTGTCGGCTTAAAATGACATTGAAGGACAAAAGATACATCACTCGCCACAGTTTGGTTTGGGCAAAACAAAGCAAACCAAAACAGAAATGTACTAAATGTCGAGGTAAATGACTGGAGTGAAACAAAATGGCATTGTGATCAGGCTGGATTCATTCTGGGTTTTCAAGAGACTTTAAGAAAGCTCTCGGGTATCTGGTGTCTGGATCACAATTTTGCTTGATTTTAATCAGGGACACTGCTTCTCTCAGTGGGGAGGTAGTAGTAGAGCTGTAGTGCCAGTGTGAACGGGTTCAGGCCACACACCTCTCTAGATAACCTGGAGGGGGTTTTAGGCACGCTTCTGTTATTGGTCAGTTTGACCTTTCAGTTGACCCACTCATTATGATGTTTGTCCCGTTATTTTTTTGCATCCACTAATTGCTGCTGCGCACAAGAGAACAGCTGTCCACGGGCTAAACCTGGCTCCGCCAATACAACCTTATTGAGATAAACAGAGGGAAATCTTCCAGTGGTACAGCCAGTGGATAATTAACCTGTTGAAGGTAGGTTGGCTGGTTTGAGTTGTACCTATTTTGGCTGCGGCTGTGTAAGTATCACTCCCATTGGTGGCAGAGCTGTGCCACCTGTGCCACCAGTTACACTAATGAGGACAAAAGGAGGTGCAGCATGATACTAGATAGATAAATTACCAACACAATGTATTTAGCTGTTTTGTATCAAGGGACAATAAAACTCTACGGTGTATTAGTGATTTGCTTTTTTGTCCATTTGTGAAACTGACCCCCCTGTGACCTTACAATTCATACCCCTGTGCATGCATACCTTTGGCTTTGTTGCACTGCACTATTAATGTGTTACTCTGTACTACTATACGAAACACCATACAGAGAAAGAGATCTCCTTTGCATGTTGTGCCTGAGTAATAAATATTGTTAAATCATTTTGAAAGGTTATTTAGTGATTTTCACATTAGCACGGATTGAAAATGGGAAAGGTTGACATTTTTGATATGGTCTAATGAGTACGCACAGAAACTCTCCCAAACAGGCAAGCAAATTATGCTGTGTACATCATCACATGTAATGCTGAAAATATTTGTGAGAAAAGGGGTTTTATTTTTGCCTCTTGCCTGTAAAAGGTTGAGATTTGCATATAAATTGACCATTTTATTTCTCCCACTGCAGCCCTTGCAGCCTTTATTTAATTTGTGGTCATATCAGTTTGGTTAATGGCCTCATTTCTTGATTAGGACTACTGTGTTCAAACTGTAGTAAAACCTTCAGATTTTGTATGTTGTCTGATTTTTGTTTGCGAAGAGTAGAATTTGTTCCCCAAACAACTGGCCATAAACAATACATACAATTGCTCCAAATCAGTTTGCCTGATGAGGTGTTGTATACATTGGTTTGTTCAGTGCAGAATGCAAAGAATGAGGCTATTACAAGAACAATGTCTGTTGTCTGAGGCATTATATTTTATAATAAGACAATGATCACATCTGTGCAATGTCCTGATGAACCTTGGATTCAGGAGGTGCAATGTGGATTCTGTCCTGGTTGCGGAACAGTGGACCAGCCCTTAACCCTTGCTAAGTACATCTGCTTTGTGGACTTGGAGAAGGCTTAGGACCATGTTCCCTGGGGTATCTTGTGTGGGGTACTGCATGGGGTGCCAAGGCCATTATTATTCAGTCCTTGCATAACCGTAATGAGAGCTGTGTCTGTATTCTTGGCAGAAAGTCAAGCGCATTCTCAGTGGGCATTGGGCTTAGCCAGGGTTGTGCCTTGTCACCAATTCCCACCGATTCACTGAATCTCAAAGTGCAACCAGGGTGGGGAGAGTATGGTGGCCTCTGGTGGGGCACCCTGGTTGCCGAGGGGTTTAAGCCACCAACCATGAGTAGCAATGGCCCCAGATTGAGTCTGGCCCAAGACCTTTGTTGTGCTGTTTGTCATTCCCCATCTGTCTTTCTCCTCATTTCGTGTAATCTCTCTAAAGTTGACTCTCTGATAGCCGAAACAAAAAAAAGATTGCCTCTCTGTTTTTGGCAGATGATGTGGTTCTTTTGTTTGGTTCTGAGTGTTTGTTGGACAGTCGAACAGCATCTGAAACCACTTCCCTCACATCTCTCCGCCGTTGGAATTGGGGAGGCTGCGGCGGACTATTTCTGTTACTCACAATCCGATATTCACACCCCCTTTACACAGTGATTGGCCAGCTGTGTGGAGAAGAGAAAGAAAGCAGGGTTTGAACTTCTCTCTCAAGCTTTTGTTTTTTCATTCTTTTAACAACTGTTTCTATTTCTGGCACTTTTCATGTGAACACCCGAGTGCAAGACTATGAATGCCTTCCCGGAAAGATTGTCTGAAAGTGTGCGCTGTTACCACCACATTAAATCACCCCTCTCTATTAAAAGGCGTTCAGTACATGCACAAACAAATCTTTAACAATGAATCTTTAATTGTCTGACTGTACTGAATCACCATTTTCACAGAAAGGAATAAGTAGCTTTTAGCAGTGGAGCTCCATTTACTGGCGACTGAGCGCAGCGCTGTCAGCTCAGCTATGATACACAGTATGTTGCTTCCTTGTTAGAAGCTTATTACAAGACTGCAGAAGCCAAAGAAACAATCATAATCTGATGACTCTGTCATATATAATTGGCAGCTGATCTAGTAACTTTAGATGCACTGCTTGTATAGGCTAGTTTTGTACTGAACTGAACGTAACGGCTTGAACCAGCAACAGACTGAATGTACTACTGAATCAGAGCTGAGCGTTGGGCTCTATAATGCGTTCTCTTGCTGTTGTACATGCTGACGTGCATTTCAACGGTGATGCGTTCACTTACTGATGTATGTACTGAAGGGCATTTGAAAGGTGATGTGACTGCTTTGCTTAGGGAAAAAAAGTGAACTAATTACAAAGTGACTATGAATTGTTATGGTCCCATTCTGAGACCATAGTAAATAAGGGAAGCATATGCAAGGGATTAACTAAAAGAAAGGATTTTATTTAACAGAGATTAACTTAGTTTAACAAGTGTAACGGAAATGTTGATTCTAGCAAATGAGACTTGTAGGGAAACACGCTGCCAGGCTAACTAAGGTCAAACTAAATAAACTATACAGAAAATCTTTGAACTGAATTGAATGAAATTATTCAAATCAGCAAAGTGATTTTCTCTATGATGGCAGGCTTTTCTCCGCCACTTTTGCCTTGCAACGAGGTTGGACAACATCTCTTACCAACTAGTTATTTTATAGCATACCTTAAAAAAAGAATGGGAAAGCTGCACACTCATAACTCTGATGCATTTATTTTAACTATTAAAGATCAACATTTGGATGAAAATCTTTAATGCTCAGAGTAGAACCGCTGCTCCTTTGTAGCCAGTTGAGGTGATTCTGTTTAGGTGGCTGATTAGGATCCTCCTGGACACCTCCTTGTGGAGGTATACTAGGAGGTAGCACTGGATGAAGACCCCAAGGCAGAACCAGAACACACTGAAGGATTACAAATCCCATCTGGCCTGGGAACGCCTTAGGATGTTGAGAAGGACGTCTACCTTGTTTACCTGCCGCCACTGCAACTTCAATTTATATAGCAAACATAAAGCTAGATCAATGCAAAAGACCTGCAGGAGAAGTATAACCACAGAAACTGTTCCCCTGGTAAATACTTGCCACACTGGGAGGTGTTATGTGTTTTTAGGTCCCTGTGTTATCTTTACATCAATTATTGAAGGAGAAAAGAAACTAATGTGTTCAGAATTTAAACAGTTAAGTATCAGACAGGCGCCACAGGCTGACGAGTGTTCACAACAGACAGCACTATCCAACAGAGACAGAGAGATTTTGTTGTCAATCCTCTCATGAAACACTGGATTCGGTGACTAATGGAACAGAACTCAATGCAGCCCTATGTGAAACATTTGATCCCAGTCTGAGAAACGTACAATCAAAAAGGACAAATGACGCTGTGCACTCCCAAATTGGACACTTCTTTCAGATCCACTGACCTCATTTCAACGATATTACAAAAAAAACACCCTAAAGTGTTTGGGTGCAAGCCACATCTCCTTGTTTTCTATGGTCACGCTAAGAGCAGCAGCATAACAGAAATGAGTTGTTTCTGCTCTTGGAAGGCCTCTCAAAACAATTATGCAGCATACAATGTTGGTGTTGTAATGAGCAATTTACTCATGGTATAAACACTCACAACCTTGAATGAAAGTGAACGCCTCTGAGACACAAAATGGAACAAACTGAGCTGGTACATTAACAGTGGTTGGCAAGAAATTCCTATTGGGCCAGTGCAATTATTTTCTTGGGTTGCTGTCACGGTCTTCTTCTAAGCTCTGTGAAAAGTAACCGCCCCTCTGTGATCAACTATAATGACATTGTATTCATTCATGCTGTTGACATTAATCATAAAGCACTCGGGATCAGGAGCAGTCTGCTGGTCAAACTCAAAGGCGGGTTTGGATCCTGAAGAAAAGTCACCAATATTAAGTACACATCATGACATAGGTAATGAATCCTTGAGATACCGAAGGAGGACAAGGTGATTCTTCAGTCCAAGGCTGTGGTCCAATAGTCTTTTTGCTAAGGACGGTTCCTAACTGAGTGAAATGACCCGGAAGTATCTAAGTGGCAGCCATGATAAGAGCTGGTCGAATTCTCTAAATGCTAAGGAAAGGTGCTTCAGTGCTTCCTTTCTTAAATAGTAAATGCTTGATAGGAAGGAATGGACATGGAACACACTGTTAAACTATTTCTGACTATGTTTTTGAATTTCATATTGTGGTGTAACTACCATAATAAAGTGTTGGAAAGTGTATGATGAAACCCAAAATTTTAAAATTAGCTTCTTAATGACTTTCATAACAATGGGGGACTTGTGAGTGACAGACTTATAAAAGAATGATCAAAATCACAGCAGCAGAGTCCCAGATATCCAGACTTGTAGGCCCTTGTCCAAAAACACTGGATCCTACATTTCCCATATTGCAACTCCATGACTAATAAACACAAGTTTTTCAAACCTTTGGTTAATAAGACTAAGAATCTACAGTGCTAGTGTCTTTGTGAGGCTGTACATGGGCACAGTGTTGCTTTGAGCTACATGCTAACATGTTAACGCTTACAAAATGGCAGGGCTAACATGCTACAAACTGTTTGGCACATAATGTTTACCATGCTGACCATCTTAGTGAGAGGAGTTCTCTCTCACTGAGACTCTAAAAACATGTTACCTGCAAATGCTCAAAAGTCAGATTTCTCTCCTGCCTACCATATATGGTTATTTTCAGCCAAGCACAGAACAGCACAGGCATATTTTCAAGTGGATTTAAGTCAATATGGTATTTCCATGTTTGGAAATGCTGTTATTTTAAAAGTACTGTCCTGCCACATTTTATGAACAGACTGCGCAGCTCTTGAGGTGGGCAGGTTTTTGCTGAGTTGCTGAATTTGATGTTCAGCTGTGAAAGTCTTATTACTAGGTGTGCTGTTCAGTTTCAAACTGGAGAATAAATACACCTTGGTCAATTAAAGTTGAGACTGAGTAGCTTATTTAAAATTGACACACAGCAGCAGCTGTGTCTGTTCTGTCAGCAGTAATGTTGACATGGCACTTTAGTAATCGGGTTTCTGCCATGTGAGGTTGTCCATGTGTATTAACTTTCCTGGTACAAACTAAACAGTTGACCTTGTAAATAAGACGATTTCCACAGCTGGACATATGAAACTCCATGAATCTGCCAACCTCAAGCGCTGCGCAGTCTGTTCGTCAACTCCGACAAGACAGTGGGCTACTCTTAAAGTGACAGCAGCTCTGTACAGGGAAATGTATTGACTTAAATCCACTTCAAAACATGACAGTGCAGATCTGAAAATAAGCATATATGGTAACGGGGGGAGAGACATCTGGTTACTGACCAAGTGCAGGTAACATCTGGTTTTTAGAGTCTCAGTAAGAGATAACACCTCTGTACTATAAATATAGTCAGTGGTTGAGCTTGTGCTCGACTCTACACACATTAGCTTTTAACCCTTGAGATCCCCAGTTTATTCCTACAATGTGAAATACATATCAGGTTGGGTACCACATCAGTCAATACAACTGATGCTGTAAAAAAGTAGGTTACCATGCTTTTTTTTTTTTTTTTTTTTTTTTAAAAAGGCTTTCACTTGGTGTCAGACTATCAGCTTTCAGGACATTGCTTGATGAAATTACACATTTGATGAAATTAATAAGGCTGATTGGTCACTGACTAATCTTTTATATCGCTAGTCTACACCCCTGATGGTCTTTTTTCTGTCTTTCTTTCTTAGAAACCTCAAAGAGGAGGAAGAGTTGGTCATTAGTGGAGGTCCATGCTGTGGAAAAGACATTGATGCCATTCATAGAGTCTGGTAAAGTACGGGGAAAGTCGGAGTGTGTCGCCTGTATTAAGGCTTCACCAGAAGCACTTAAAAAAAAAAAAAGAAGGTGGACGGTGGTAAAGTTCTACGTTAAAAATTGTATCACTGCCATTCAGCATGACAGTGCAAGAAGAATTTACTGAAAAAGACTTTGCACTTGTTCTTACATGTGTTGATACATGTGATGCTCTTTGCATTTGTTGTAACTGATCATGTTTGATGATATATGTGTTGCCCTTTGGCACGCAGTAGTTCTGTTCTTTCTGGATCAGGGTTCAGGTCCCTGAGGAGAACTTTTCTCCTGCCTCCTCTGCTTCTCTGAGCTCCTCTGTGCAGCTCTGTCCAAATATCACCTGGTAGACTGCATCACCACCAGAGTCCAGAGACCAGTTGGTGAGTCAACTCATTAATACACTGTACTGTGGAGGCAACACATCACCAGTACAACTGAAAAGTCCATCGATATATCAGATTATGCTGTTTAAAATACATATAATGGATCTCTGACAGACTGACAGACTGTAAAGTCTCCCACTTCATGGTTCTAAGTCACTGCTGTCATTGTTGCCCCCTACTGGCATGGAGGGAAACACAGAAGTAGAGTTAAAAGTTATCCTTCTCGGAAAGTAAAGTTAAAATGGAGACAGAGTGAGGCTTGTAGGATATGATGGGATGAATGTTTTAGATATATGCAAAGGCCATTTTAAATAAAAGTTTTGTGAATATAAGCATAATGTGTCGCTCCCTTTTGTACAGCAGGTCTAGGTTTTTTTCCCCCACCAGTTTAGATCATCAGATTTAGTAAAAAGTCATAATGTTTTGTCTCCTCTTTGGTAAAGCAGGTCTGGTGTTTGTCATACCTGTTGGAGATCAATTCACAAACCAGTGTTCAATTTTAAAATTATTTTATTTGCATCGTTCAATCATAGTAAGTAAAAGTGCAGAAATAAACAAAATATAAAGTGAAATCATCCTACTCAACTTTTGGCTATTGAAAGAATCTTAAATGTGGATGGTAGTTTGTTGTGTAAATGGATTGTGTGGTGTTAAAGGTAACAGTGTGCTGGGGTGGAGATAACATCTTTAATGTTCAACCAATATGACTGTTCAGGTGGAGCAGCAAGCCTGATTTCTTAAAGAGGCCAGGTAAGAGTCTACAGCTAAGCTGAGGCTGTACTTAGCCATAGCAGCACTTTGAGCTAAATGCTAATGCCAGCATGATAACATGCTCACAATGACAATGACAGTGTGCTGGTGTTAAGCAGGTGTAATGTAAACTATAATTTAAACTATATTATGTTCATCATATTAGTTTAGCGTGTTAGCATGCTAAACTAAACACACATTTTAGCATGAAACACAAAGTAGGCTACAGCTGAGGCTGATTGAACGTCATTAGTTTTGCAGGTATTTAGACATAAGCCAAAGTATTGGACACATTTAAATTTAGTAGTAGCCTTTCTCACTGACAAAGTGGGACTATTAAGCATTTTGGCTGTTGATTAGTGTGCTAGTGTGTGTTTAGGACTTGATGGTGCTCCAGTGATAATTACCCCTGAGAATAAGTGCATTTTTAAAGCTTCAAAGAACCCAGAGTAAAACAATAATCAAAGTGAGTAATCGGAACAATGCACATACTACAAAGCAGTAACAATGGTGTTAATTTAACTCAGAGGAATCTTGAAAATCCTTGAAACTTTGTGGAGACAAACAAAATGCTGCTGTGAAGGTTTTTGGAAATGATTGGATGGCCTTGTTTAAATTTCTTTCATCCAAAAATAGCACCCAAATTCAAGCCCAACTTCTCTACTGTAGTATCAGCACATCCTGAGGAAAACCTTGTGATCAATACCAAGTTTAGGATTTGATGAGATCAATGTCTTTGGTTTTTAATTTCAACCAATCATTATTCCAAAAATAATAACTAACAATTTTAATGATTAATTTTGATGTCTGTATGATGTGATAATATTGTTGAAATCAGTTATATATTAATCTTTTTTAACTGTAAGTGCATACATTTGTCTTAGAATGTCATAATTCATTTGCACACAAGAAATGTACAATAAAATAACTTTTACTCAAGATTTATATTTAATTATGATTAAGATACTGATTTGCTCATTGCACAACTCTATTTTTCTCTAAATTCATCATACTGCATCCTAAGAAGATGAATTTTTAATGTTTTCAGTACCACAGTACCACAGCTTAAAACCTACAGTAATACTCCCCAGAGGCTGCAAACTGCAAATAGTTAGACAGAATTACTTATGATTTGAAATACTGAAGATTTTTCTACCCACTCTGGGCTGCATCCTGGGGCTTAAACTTGTCCAGGGCCCTGTCTTTCTGAAATGTAATATAACAGAAAGGGATTTATACCCATTTTATTTGTTTAAAACAAATAAGGCACATGTATAGAGTGTGTTTAGAAATGTAATATTGATGTAAATATACTTTCCTGAATCATATCTTCCCTTTGTTATAATTCCAATAAACTGATTCAAATCAGAATCAATTGTGTTTTTTTTTCCTTTTCATTTTTTAAAATTATTATTATTATTATTTTGTAGCAGGAATCCTTCTTGTCAGCACATCTACAAGGATCAGCACCCTGGACAGCTCCCTCATGCCTGAGATTTTGATATTTACTCATGAACAAGTGGACATTTTTGACATTAGGATTCATCCTAGGGGGATCATGAATTTATTTATTTGTCAGTTTATTTAACATGGACAATATTGATAAACATGGTAACATAGGGAGAAGCAATGCAGTACATGTAAGTTATCAAGATCCTTAGTGGCTAGAGGGGCAAAAATTACATATAGCACATTGTGACTTGTACATATCGACGATTGAGGTGTCTCACAATTGACTGACCAACCTGAGTAATCTGATTAGTCATTACCTTAAAAAAAAAAAAAGGTTCATTTAGATGTGAAAATGAAGGATGATAAAAATAAACTTTGCAAACTGTCCTTTGTATTCCTATATATTATATTATTATAATATTTCTCAATAGGAATACAGGATAGAAATCAATATCTCTCAGTGGTCCTCATTGGATAGAGACATCCAAGTTAAATGTGACAAAGGCTGATGGAGCTCAAAGCAACATCTTTGAAGCATTGACATAAGCAAAAAGATGTCTCGTGTCAAAGCCGTATGTGTCAAAGAAGTTGTCAGAAGAATTTGGGGGTCACATATCGTTTGATTTAATGGTGCTGCAGAATCTGTGGGCTGTATCGGTTTCATGGTCACGGTGACAGATTGTGGAGATGATGAGATTCATTCAAATCAGTTATGCGGAAGTCTTCCTACTAATATCTTTACAATAGAGTATAAAAGAGTTTTTTTACACAGGAGGAAAGAGCATCACACTTCAGTGGAACAAGCAGGACTCTGAAAGCAGAACAGGCTGGACCAGGTTTGATCCTCACTGCTCTCTGTGTTACTTTTAACTCCTCGTGTTCAGCTGGGGTTCATTCCAAATAGCATGGACTTCTCTGCTGTATGTGTAGCTACCCTGCATTATATTGGTTATTAGCTCTTCAGTGCGTGCTTTGATAGGAAGGAATGGACATGGCACACACTTCATTTCTGACTATGTTTTTTAATTTCATATTGTGGTGTAACTACTATAACATTTACTTCTGTAAAATACAGGTGTCGCTATTGTAGTTTTACGGTGGCTGTTGCTTGGTAGAAAGTTTAAGATGAACTCATTTTTAAATTAGCTTCTTAATGACTTTCATAACATTGGGACTTTGGGACATTGACTTGTGAGTGACAGATTTATAAAATAATTGTCAAAATCAAAGCAGCGGAGTCCCAGATATCCAGACTTGTATCCCCTATTATGGGTTAAGCTCCAAAAACACTGGATCCTACATTTCCCATACTGCAACTCCATGACTAATAAACACAAGTTTTTCAAACTTTTGGTTAATAAGACTAAGAATCTCAGAAACTGTTTGGCACATAATGTTTACCATGCTGACCATCTTAATTTAGCATGTTAGCATGCTATCATTTGGTAATTAGCACTAAATACAAAGTACAACTGAGGCTTAATGTCAGTTTTGCAGATATTTGTTCATAAACTAAAGTACTGGACAAAGCAAATTTTTGACCTGATGATGGTGCTAGAGTAAAAGTGAAAGGACTACTACAGTTATCACAATTCATCCTCTGGGCACCATGGGTATCTCTATCACATTTCATGGCAATCCATCCAAGAGTTGTTGGAATAGTTCAGTCTGGACCAAAGTGGTGGGACCGTCCAACATTGCCATCCCTAGAGACATGCTAGTATGGCTAAAAATGTGAAGTCAACAAGCCCAAGCTGAGATAAACCTGATGACTTCACAATGACATCATCAGGGGTTATTTTTTCCAGACTTGACAAAGCTTCTCCTGACGAATCAACTGATGTTGATGTGTAAAATCTGTGCTTGTGCTAACACATAGCATAGCACCAACCAATCAAACATAAAGCTAGCTAGCAATGTGTTTTAAATTTGTTTTTTTATGATTCTTATTCAGCTGCAGTTACGATGAAAATAGCATATTGTAGACTGATGACATGAAGTCTAAAGGAAAGGATACTTACATTTATGTGGTGCTGACACTCAATACATTTTTATAATGGACCCAATAAGATCTCACATACACAGCAGAAACAGATCTGTCTATACCACTTTTTTGGAAGCAAAAATGACGGTAAACATATTCAACATTCCCTTGTGGCCTCAGTTGGTTTACAATATGTGTTGTGTGCACTTTTACAGAGTGAGCTATTTTTATCTGGTAAAATTGGTGACCAGATCACTAATCATTTAATCACAGTGCCATAAAGTCAGAAAAACCATCTGGTGCATCCTGACTTCTTTACATCTTAAATTTTTCCAATAAGAAGGGGCTCTTTATGCTGTAGTATTCACTTAAACCAGTTTAACACTTTTTTTTTTAAAGCAGTAACGTTTTGATCCCATGCTGAAATGATGCTTCACAAAATGTCATTGCCTTAAACATTATTTCTACTAGTACATTGTGCATCCTTTCTCTTTTGAAGCTGTGTTAATTTGTGGGCTTTGTTGTGTTATGTTATTGATAGGTTATTCTCTCTGTTCCAGTGATTATAAGATTCAGCTGTGTAGCTATCGGGCTTGAGTCCTCATTAATTCACTTCCCAGATCCACGTTGCTGTTCTGTTGGGATGTTTTTGGCAAGTCACAACTCTCAGCGGCAAAGACAAAGGCTGTGAGAAATCAATTCAATTCCAGGAATGACTGACATAATTATGGGAATTATTATTGTCATAAATAATGAATCTACCTTATTCAATTGATTCAACTGATGTACTATAAACACCCAGGTGACACTGGAATGATCTGTACAGTTAATGAAAATGTATACATTACATTATAAAATGGCATCTTGTTCCACTGTTTCTCATTTAACACAAGCAATCAATTGTGCTTCATGTTTTACCATTACAGTACTGTGACTACAAGTAATAAAAAATGACAGCTGTTGTGTTTCTCTGTGTGAAAACCAATATGACTGCAATTATTACTGAAACTACTTTAAATAATATTTACTTATTACTGTACTCATGTGGCAGTCTTTCCATCCAGGGCAATTTTGAACAAACGCAACAGCATTGGGAGTTGCCTTCAGGTGTTTGTTTCTGTCCCAGCTAACAAGAAAGAGGGAACAAGTCAAGGTCTGAGTTTGTCCTTGACACAACAGCATGTGCGTGACCTTTGTTTGCCTGTGTCTGCGGTTCTGTTTTATTCTCTGTTTTTTCCAAAGGACAGGCGATGTACACTGGATGCACTTTAGCCACATTCTTCAGTCATCCGTCTTTTTACGCTTGGAGTCTTTCAGAGTAGTTCTGACCAGTGGAAAAGTAGGAGGCAGATGCTTGAAGGTTAACCAATGCACACTCACATGGTAGTGCATAAAGGCTGAGACAGAGGCAGTACATTTAACCATATTTTGGTTCAAATATCAAACAGTAACAAAAAGTAACACAGGTGTTACTCACAGCTGTAAAACAAAATAGTCCAAATTGGTGGTGAGACTGCTCCAGCAAGATCGTTATAATCTTAACAAAAAACGTGTTGTTGTCTCTTTGTGAACTTTAATCAGCAATGTTGTACCAAAGTCACAGTTTTACTGATGCTTGACCACATATTGTGGCATTTCCTGTTAGCATAAAATGGTAAAGTATGTTGATATTTTGTATACTAATTGTAAAAACAGTTTACTATAATGTTCTACAGTATACTAAGATTAGCATATAGTACAGAATTGAAACGCATACAAATTTATAACAAAAAATCTAAAACTTTGGATTTGGAGTTTGATAGATGTGGGTATTTACTAGGCAGGGAGGATCTAAGTAAAGATGTTATCAAGTTGCATTATGGGAGGTATAGGATCCAGTGTTGTCAGACCTTGACCCATACTAGAGACTAAAAGTGAGGATATCTTGGCTTCTGCTGCTTTCATGGTGAGTTTTTTTTTTTTTTTTTATAAATTGTCTCTTGCAAGTCAATGGAATACCCCTTTAATATGTTTCTATATGATACCCGGAAGACAGTATAGATAATGATTACAACTGTAGTTGAAGACATTTCTAGGTATGTTTTTTTTTAGCCATAAAACTTGGTTTTGGAATTCTTTGTAATGATAAATAACTTGATTACAAGCTGCTGGTCCTCACAAAGAAGCAAAGTGCAAACAGCTCCAGTTCTTGACCCTTTACAGCCACCTTTAAGCCTACAGAGGTTGAATGTTTCATAGTCAATAGAGTTTGGGCAGACTATTACTTCACCCTAGACCATAGTTTTTACATTGAACAAAATGTTGAGTGTTTGCAGTATCATTTTCTTCTCCTCTGTTTGGTTAGTGGGCTAATAAATTAATGAAAAAAAGAAGCATAAGTTAAAATTGGTACTCAGTTTTTAAGCCACATCCTCTGTCCCCACAGACCCTTCTCAACATCACACCATCATAAACCAATATCTCGGCCCCGACAAAGTCATTTCCAAAAGCAGCTGAAGGTTAAAGCAAAGTAAAATTGATAGACATCATGGCAGACAGGTTAACAAGGATTTGTTGAAGTATTTTGTTAAAATTTTATCTAGATATGAAATTACTTCAGTACACAGCAGCTGAATGGATTCTGGATTCCTATAGACATCAGAAATAATGAGAAAATGAAACAACAGAACTCCACTCATTTTTTTCACAAATTAACCCTTGACTTTGAACCAATATGATTACAAGTGTTTTCTGCACTGGTATCTCCTTTGTGGGAGTAAAAAGCAAAACCTCCTGCAACGCCGCATGTATTTAACAAAAGAGGGACTGTTTGGGATTTAAGCATCACTCTGCACCTCGTCTGATGAATAATCCTTTGTAC
This sequence comes from Macquaria ambigua, assembly GCA_008360985.2. Classification (NCBI taxonomy): domain Eukaryota; kingdom Metazoa; phylum Chordata; class Actinopteri; order Centrarchiformes; family Percichthyidae; genus Macquaria; species Macquaria ambigua. The sequence continues at coordinate 261,668 of VMKM01000114.1, read as the reverse complement.
AAAGAACTGTCATATTCTGAAACACGCATTTTGGTGGATTCAGGTGGAGTTAGAAATTGTATTATATGAATAGAATGAATGTGTCCTGTAAATATAAACAGAACACTGCTCAATAAAAGGACTCCCAACATAGTAAGAGGCTGGTACTAAGTGCAGCCTGCTGAGCCATCATCATGTCCCCACCTGCATGACTAGGCTAATGTGATCATAATTGGCTTTGAATGTTCCTCTCCAGCCACTACACATAAAGCATGCCAATTGGTTGCTTTTATTTATTTATTTTTTTTTAAGGAAAAAAACAACGTATCCACAGTGTCAATGGGTAATTAAATTGCTGGTAATTATGTATTGATCTGGAGCCTAAGCGTTGTCAAAGGTTGGGTTTTTAATCGGCAGGGACTGTCAGTCACTCGCACTGTTTATGAGGGGAAAAAGGTTGCACAAGGGGGAAGAAAGGCAGAAAATGAGGAAAAAAAGAGAGTGAGAGGGAGACAAACAGGCTAGACAAAGAGGGAGAAAGGGACAGCATGGTAGTAATTGCTCCAATTATGGTCATTTTCAAGTATTTTTTGTTCCTCTAATCATTTTTTGTTCCATTCTCTCCCACTATTGCCGTTGTCTTTTTTTTTCTATATGTGCTCCAATTTCCTCAAACAATCCTGGAACATGCAGGTCAGGTAAACTACACTCTAAATAACCTGTGGGTGGAAATTTGTTTGCCTGTTTCTTAGCCCTGTGAAAGACGGTCGACCTGTCATGGGTGTTTCCCATCCATGGTGTATTCCCTGCCTTTTGCCCAGTGCATGCTGGGATAGACTCCAGACCTGTCAGTGACCCTGAACAGGAATAATCAGGTAGAGAAAATGGATGGATAGAGAGGGAGACCAGTGCTACAAATGCACACCTCCAATTAGTAAGTTGGTAAAATTTTACAATACGGGACACAAAAATGTGAGTAGTTACTGATGAACGAATCAGGAACGACCTGATAATGAACTAATCAGTAATGAGTAGTTCCTGAATAACTCCGAACTGAGGACTATATAGTAAACAATGATGACTTACTAGAGAACAGACTGGCAGATACTATATTAATAAATCATTAGGTAATGATTAGTTCATAAGTATCTGTGAATCTGAATAACGACCACTTTAGTCTTCTGTCGTTCCTGATTAGCTCTGAACTAGTAGCCGCTCATTCATGACTAATTACTTAATTAGATTGGACTTTACTTAAAGGCCAATCAAAACTTCCATAAACTAATGGTCAGATAATTGTGAAGTAACGAAGGACTACACTGTAACTACTCAGTATGATGTACCACTTTACTTAGGGTGCACAAACAGAGTAGCTAATTAGAAATGAATGAGTTAGAGGCGAGATAGCTGAAAACGATGAATAAAGAATAGTGTACTGGAGAATAGTGACAACGTGCTTTTATAATTTTTATGTATTTGCAGTGAAGCTCACACTGGTCTGCACCTTGCTGTGTACTCTACCTGCCTGGCAGCAAACAGCAGAAAGAGAAAATTAGCGACCAGATTGTGAACATAGTCAGATATTTTTCTCAGGCATTGGTAGAGACCAAAACAGAACTAAAAGGAAAGTAAATATTGGACTTACATTCCTCAGGTGGCCAGAAAAATTACTTTAAATGTCTACTAATCTCACTCTGTGTCTGCTTGATGTGTTAATAGTTGCAGTTTCAGTCATGGATGATTTTGGGAATTGAGGGAAGGTAGATCTGAGTATCATCTGCATAGCAGTTATAGAGATGTTATGAGTTTGGATGATTTTCCCAATGGGAGCTTGTAAAGACAGAAGGAAGTGGACCTAATACTGAACCCTGCAGAACCCCACATTAAATATTTGCAGGTGAGGAGGATGAGCTGCCAATGGCAGCTACCCCTGAGTGTCCAAAAACATCAATAAATCCAGCTTTAATTAGGTAGTTTTTTTTTGTTTCCAGTTACATTGTTTTCTTTTAACCGTGATCAGGATCTTTCCTTAAAAACTTAACCAAACCTAGCCTGATTCCAGACCTCTGAATTGCTAACCACCACCATGGTGCTTTCCAAAATCTTACCCCCGGAAATCGGTTAGAGTGCACTCTAATTTCCAGATTTCCAGGGGTAAGATTTTCCCTAACCAGTCACTAGAGACTAACGTATCCACCTGAATCTAACGTCATATTAAGTAGACACTGATGCGTATGAGTGAGAGTGGAGAGGAGCGAAGTAAAAAAAAAATAATAAAAATAAAAACTACGATGTGGACGATATTGAGAAGACATGCCATCTATGAAGAATCAGTGAACTCGGTGGAGTGGGCGGATTCAAAGGTCTGGACCCAGGCAACTTACATGTGTCATTTTGGAAGGCAATAAAATATACAAACCATATATTTTGTTGTTTAGTTTTGGGGACTTGTTGGATGACAGCCAGGTGACATGACGTGCACCATAATTGGTTGGTATTAATCAAACAATGTATGAACAATTGATGGATGTTTGTTCGTGGTCGTTTGTCTGTATGGATAAGAGACAGTGATTTTACCTGCCACTATAACTGCTGAGGGTCTGAAATGTAAATTATGACACAGCCCCTCATACAGTATTTGCTTATCTGAGGAGCACATGTGTGTTGATGAAATGGTTTTCCAGTTTTCCAGTGTATATGCGTTTCAATAATGAGGTTTATCTATCCTGCGCCACAGCTGTTCATCAGCCATTCCATTTTCTACATGCCCCAATACCATATTTCATAAGTACAGTATTTGCCACTTACAGTACAGCCACTCCACAATGCAATGTCAGCATTCAGACCTGAGGAAGTAATTGCCAACTGCAAGAAGCAAGTGAAATTTGCCCGAAAGATGCTGAAAACATTCTATTGTACTTCCCTGCAAATCAGGAGTGCTATTGAAAATCTGCTTATGTGGACGAAAGTCTAAGTGATAATCTGACAGCAGCTTGAAAAGTAGGTTTTATAGAGGCAGCATAAAAAAAAAAGAAGAAAATTATAGTTTTCCTTCACATAATCTCTCCATGCTTTGCCTATGGGGTACAGTTAACTTAATTGGTCTGTCTCAACATTCTTACACTCAATGATCCACTATGAGACATAACGAAAAAGCAATATTTTCAACATGTTTATACTGAACTGTCAGATAACGTGGAGAGGACTGAAGAGCAGACAACAGGGATAGCTTTTAAGAGAGTTTAATGGCAAAAGTAACAAACACAATGGGCTGGGCAGAAACAAAACAAAGACAGGCTGAGGTCAAAAATCCAAAAAAGTCAGGCAGAGGCAGAGGTACAGACAAGGGTTAGGCTGAAACCCTGGTCGTCCATGAAACAAGGCACAGTCACAACCCAAAACCAGGGCTTGAAAAAAATGGCTTGAAGGCTTGGCATGAACACAAGACAATCTGGCAAAGAACAACGGGAGTTGGCCGGTATATATACAGAAGTGGCTGACGAGAGAATCAGGGGCAGGTGTGTACTGAGGAGCAGGTGTGGATAATCAAGGACACATGAGGGCAGGGACTAAAGAGACAAGACGAATTTCAAAATAAAACAGGAAACAGACTAACGGGACGTGACACTGAACACTAGAAAATCCATCCCCAAGCAATGCGTTATACTCTGCAGTTTTGTTCATAGAAGCCTGTGTGTTTGGGGAAAACTGACAATTCAAAACCGGAATATGCAGTGCTTACTTTCAAAACAAAAACTGGTATGGAATTGCCTTAAATGACAGTAGACATTTTCATGCACACGCTTTCATTTCAGAACAATGGTTTAAGTCAAGTTCAACCTATGGAATTTTTACACCACAGGAAATATGTACAAAACTCCTAAAAAAAAGCACATTGTCTTAAGCATACATACAGCATTGTACCATTAGGTCTGTAACAATTTCAGTGCCAAAAGCCCAAGGCAGGCTCAGAGTGCATAATTAGACGTTAGCATATGGCCAGAGCCCCTGCACATAAGACATCTAGCATATACAATATTTAGTGTCTGGTATTATTATTATTTAAACAGCAGGAATTTCATACATGCTAAAATAAATAAAATATCCAGAATGAGGGAGCTTCTGTGCTCTTAAGTCTTGCTAAGCAGCAGGAGTTTCCAGTGACATTACTAATGCAGGGGGATTCTGTGCTTTTAACCCGTGCTGCTTGTTGACATTCTTGGACACCCGCAGTTAATTTCTCATCACCAGCAAGAGCTAACTTGTTTACGTTAGCGTTATCACTGTGCTACGAGTTGCCTTTTCTCACAGAAATTCTGTGTGTAGTGTTAGCTAGCAAGAGCCGACGGGTGTATGTCAACGTGTGGCGTGTAGTAAAAAAAAAAGACAGTTTTCAGACAGTCTGAAAGCAGTGAAAAGCTGCAAACAGGTGTTTGTTTTCTTCTTTGTCTATTGTCTTTGTGTAGCCTCCATTGCTACCCCACTTTCAGAGAACAGATGGAAGGACGACTGAAATCTGAATCTGAAGTTCAGAACAACAGCTGGGATATGTGCCAGCCAACAGATGGACTCGACATCTCAACTTCACTGTTTCCTAGCTGCTATTCAACACACACTAAAAAAAGTGACTGTACCTGAGTACACCATCCAACAGATGGACTCAACATCTCAACTTCACTGTTTCCTAGCTGCTATTCAACACACACTAAAAAAAGTGACTGTACCTGAGTACACCATCCAACAGATGGACTCAACATCTCAACTCCACATTTGTAAATCACCAGCTGCTATTTAACACACATTAAGAAAAGTGACTATAGCCTACCTATGTGCTACCACATACAATATTTAATTTCTATATGACTGATCTGTTGCGCAAACCACTACTTCTGCTTTACACAGCCATACTTCTGTCATACTATGATGATCCGATTCCTCACCACACTCGGCTTTTTATCATAGTGAATGATGTGTCTGACCTTGATTTGAGAGTATTTTCACTTCCTCCTTTTCATGAAGCTCAGTGAAGAGGTGTCTCCAGGTAAAGGCTACTATCATGTATTGATTTCCCTTATTAAATCTACAGCAATTACAGAGGAGAACATTTAGAGAGAAAGAGAGTGAGAGATACAGATAATGGCAGTGAATGCACCTCTCTCAGATTTTCAGAATAACCAAACTCAAACAGAAAAACCCCCAGAGATACTTCAGGGACCTGTATTGTTTCTCTCATCTGCATGCCACAGTGGGTCTCTGTCTCTCGCCCCAAAGCAAATTAACACATTTTCCCCAGGGATCAAGTAGTCAGTGATCGGTAAATAAATCAACTGTCATGAGAAGACGGATGTCTCTCTGTCTCCCCAGGGTGGCATATGGACTGACTGAGTGATTTCGGCACTGACTGTCATCTGGTCAGTTAATTCATCATTTTGTGTCAATGACACTGACTGCATTGCTTCCGTAATTGCTCATATAGACGAAAGAGCATGTATGAGAGATTAATCATTGGCATAAGATAACAAAACTGATGAGGTGCGTTCACTGTTAGAGAGAAAATTGAGTGAAAGCTTTCCTTGACCTAAAGGGGAACAGTGCAGGTCACCTGTTGACACCAACATATTATGGAAACCGGTTAGCGGAGTTGGAAAGTGCCTCAAAGATGATTCAATAGGCTACATTTTGATTCAAATGCAATTAGGATTTGCTATTTTTAAAACAATTTTCTTTTTTGGTTTATGTGAAATGTCTCAACAACTATTGGATGGATTGCAATTACATTTTTGAACTATGTTGCCCTCAGGATAAATTGTAAGAACTGATGACATCTTGTCTTTTCATCCAGCACCATCAGCAGTTAAAACAGTGTTGCCAACACTCACATTTCTGGCATGTGCCACACACATTCACGTTCAGTCTCATGCTCTCATGCTGCCCAAACAATTCTCATGCCAAAACACTGCGACAGCAACAGAGATGAACAGGTAATGGTCAAAGTCTTCAGCGAACGTTGGTTACGTATCGTGACTGCATTCTATGAGTATAGGCTCTTAAATTACTCTCTGATTGGTGCACGATGCTTATCGCCATGTTGATTGGGCAGCTGTTCTGGGAGAAAACCCTGCACCAGAGCCCAGAAGGCGTAAGGCAGTGAGTGAGTGAGTGTTCATATTTGGTTAAGTGACTGAAAGAGTGTGTGTTCATGTATATATTTGGCTAAATGAGTATGTGTGGTCACGTATTGGCTATGTGTCTGGAGTAGGATAGGTTCTTGTGTTCTTTTGTTTCTTATCAGAAACAACACGTGTTTGACTTTCATTAGTGATTGAACCTGTGTGCCCTTTATTGGGTTAGTGTTTGTCTAATATTGTGAAATTGTGAGTATTTCCCAGGGTGGAAGTCCCAGGGTGGCGTAGTCAGGCTATATCCTTTAATCTTAGAATATAAGGTCCCACTCTCGCCACATGTGTAAGCTGCATACTTTTTTAAACCCTCATGGTGAATTGAGTCCAAATATGTGCACGTAATAAAGTGTGCGTACACGTATGCGTGATGAAGCCCATGGCATCAAAATCTCACTCCAGCCAGGTACCCAAAGTTGGCAACCCTGGTTAAAGAAATCTATTTGTCGAATACTTTGGTTCATCACCAAATACCTTCTAAATTAATGACACTCCCATCAGCCTCAGCTGTATTTTGTGTTACATGCTAATTAGGTTTGCCTGCTAACATGCTATACTGCAATGGTGACAATGATAGACATTATATCTGCTAAACACCAGCATGTTAGCAATGTCATTGTGATCATGTCTGTATGCTAACGTTAGCATTTAGCTCAAATATCTGCTGTGCACAGACCTGTCAGCATGGATGTAGACTCTTAGTCTTGTCAATATTAAAAGTACAACTAAAATAAATCATTTCCTCAATTGTTATTTCAAATACTGAATCAGAAATGCCCCAGGAAATGGTGTCTACTGCAACACCAACAATAGTAAACACAGGCACTGGAAAAGCTGGTCCTAAGTGGATGAAGTTCTTATTAAAATGGCCATGGTTTACCTCGGTTCCTGGGTCAGGAAGAACCTGTAAATAGAACACCACTGCTTCAGGAACTGGGAGGAGTTGGGGCCAGATAGAAGTAGTTAAGCTGCTAATGCTAGCGCTACTATAGCGAATAATGTGGTTTGAGGTGCCACCAGCAGATATATGATATGATATTATGATATACTGCTGTAGAGAACTAGCAGGAGATTTATTTTGATAGTTGTATCAATTATTATTTTTATTTTTTTTTTCAAATTTCATGCAGGATTCGGGTAAGATTTGAGGTTGTGTGTCAATGTAGCAGAAACCCTGAATCTGGTATCCATTTTTCGATACATTTACTTTACTCTACCACATTGCAGAGGAAAATATTATAATTAGCTCCACTACATTTCTTTTACAGCTACAGTAACTAGTTACTTTCAGATAATACTTTTAAATGTAAAACATATTATCGGTTAGTAGAAATATACATTATAGAACTCAACAATATATAGAGTTGTTAAAATTACTCCACCTTGACAACATTAAACTATACCAGTAATATATATGTATGATTAATATAACACTCTGAATAGGGCCATTCTGTATAATGAGTACTTTTACTTTTGATACTTTAAGTACATTTTGCTCCTAATACGTATAACTTAAATTATTACTTAAAATAGTACTTCTACTCCAGTCAAACTTTGAATGCAGGACTTTTACCTGTAATGGAGTATTTTTATAGTTATTTTTACTTAAGTAAAAGATCTTCTTCACCACTGCTGGTTAATTACTGAGAAAGGAACGTACAATGCGATCGATCAATCAATTTACCCACTGAGATGAATCAGACACGTCCTGATGCATATCATGTAATTAACTAGTAGATGTTGTCTATGTAGTCTTAGATGATGGTTCAACAACCACCTCACTCATTAAAATAACAACAATATATTTCATAAAAGTATAATTATTTCTTTTAACATTAGCGTTGAGGTATTCTTTATTGCATTGTGGGTAACGAAGGCGGCAGGTTTGACAAGGATCAGGTGGACGCCGGTACGCTGACGAGTAAGCTAAACCGAAAAGCAGAAGCTGAAGTTGAACGAACTTTTATCAGCATTTCTGTTTTATCTGACTTTTAATCCGCCTTTTATTTTGTATGTTTTAAAGTTTTTTTTTTAATGGACTGCCTTTCAGTGGCATCATATGTAACTTGTAAGCAAGGCTACACACAGCTACAACAGCACATTCAATGTTTAGAAAATGAACTAAGAAAAAAGAATGAACTTATCTTGGGATTTTCTACCGTTGCAACTGCCCAGGAGAAGAAAACTAGAACCTTTTCCATCCCGTGGGCACTTGGTTCTGTCAGACGACCAATGGCCTACCCTTGCCCAGGCCTGCTCCTCTCCACATGGGTTGCATTTAAGAGCAAAAAACGGTGGGGTAAACATTCTTCCGGCTCGCCATTGCACCCAACTAACCGGTCCTCAGCATTGAAGGAATTAGGCAAATCAGCTTCTCCGGTTCAGCTCAACAACCGGTTTGCTGTGCTGGATGAGCCGGGGAGACCGGCTTCGGAGCTCCAGGAAATGGATGGTGCTGTGCCCACTGATTGCTTGCCCCCACTGGCTCCGATCGGCAAGTGTCCTGGTGTGGGAGTACCAGGTGGCCCTGCAACGCTTTCCCGGATGGTTGCTCTACTCCACGCATGCAGTGCTCGCCGCTGTGCCCTGGGCCTGGCAGCCAGGGTCCCTTCCCTGGACCTCGTCCCATCTGGTATGTCTCCACCACCGCTCTTCCTCCCAGCAGGGTTGAGCAGGTTACACCTGCAGCCTTGAAACCCCCTGCCTCGACGATACTGATTATCGGTGATTCCATCATCAGGGATGTCCAGGCAAAATCTGCCAAAACCTTTTGCTTTCCCGGAGCCACTGTGAGTGATTTGGCTGAAAAAATCCCCAGCCTTTTGGAAAACTATCCCACAGCAACAAAGCTTGTGATACATGTTGGTACAAACGACACCAGTTGCCAGCAGTCTGAACTGCTGAAACATGATTTTAGTCTTCTTTTTAACATGCTCAAATACCACCATGTGAAAAGTTTCTTTATCTCCAGTCCAATTCCTACATTGGGTCGTGGGATTGGCCGTTTCTCCAGACTTCTTAGCTTGCACACATGACTCCACTCAAACTGCTCCACACACGGACTCTTTTACATAGACAATTTTAATCTCTTTTGGGAACGCTCCTCGTATTTTAGAATCTGCTACATGCTACAGATGAACGCAGTATGCAGTATGTAGTACATACATACTGCAGTATGCAGTATATCTGTAGTATGCAGTATGAAACTGTTTTCATACTTTGCAGTATGCTAGGCCAGGCTTAGCCGGTTTCCGGTTTTGAAAAGCAGAAGTAAACAATAAGTAATAACTGTTTCTTGCACATTTCTGCTTGCACATGATTAAATTAGAAAAAAATGTTTTAAGTGGTACTTCTATTTATATTCCTCCCTGTCAACCACACATGGTAGTGTTGCTGTCCGTCATTTCAACAATGGTGAATAAAGTTGAAAAAAAAACAACAAAAAAAAAAACAATGGGGGCCGTTCCATCGCTTTGCATTGTGGGATACAGTAGGCGAGGTAGACTGGTCCGATGCATTCTGGAGATTTTTTCTGAATCAGTACGGTATTTCTGACATACTGCAGATTTTGCTTTTGTTTGCATACTGCATGCTACATTTTGGCCAAATCAGTATGTACTGATAGTATAGTAGGTGGTTTCGAAAACAGCCAGTGTCTCCATTTCTTCACGCCACTATGGACACGGCTGTGGACACCTCCCCTCTGCCCATAGCTTCCTCAAGCCTCGACACTCCCTACAGGTATGGATTGTGTCTCTCAGCAACCGAAACTGAGAGACACAGTGTTGCCTCAATGTATCGTAGTTGTTCATCCCCCAGGAATTTTTATGTAGGTCTATACTCTAATATAAATGTAATTGCCACTAGACCAAATGCACGCCTGCCTCGTCTAAAAAACAGACCTAACGGCACTGTCATGAACAATCTTGTATACATCAAAAGACAACATCCTGAAATTGTCGATAAAAAAATAGTCAAAATTAAATATGGCAGTTTTTAATGTAAGGGTATTATGCAACAAACCATTTTGTATAAATTAACTTATTGCAGACAACGAGCTAGACTGTCTATTTCTCACAGAAACCTGGTTGGGTGTGGGTGCATCAGCAACACTTAAAGAAGCCTGTCCTGCAAATTATGTGTTTTCCCATTCCTGTAGAAAAGACAGGAAAGGTGGGGGAACAGCTACAATACTGACTGACACTCTAAAGGGTAGAGATGTTGACCTGGGAACATTTTCTTATTTTGAGTATAATGCAATAACCTTGAACTGTCAGCTGCCATTGTTGACAGTAATGATCTACAGACCGCCAAAACTCTATCTCACTACTTTTTTGCCTGAGTTCTCTGAATTTCTTACATGCATTCACGCTAAATATGATTCAATTTTAATTGGTGATTTTAATATACATGTTGATAATAAGACAGATAACAAAGTGAAGGACTTTTTAAATTTATTAGAGTGTATGGATTTTAAACAGCATGTTAATGAGCCAACTCATAACCTAGGTCACACTTTGGACCTGGTTATTTCATATGGGCTAAACATAAATGTTTCTTCTGTTGTTGACTTGGCCCTCTCAGACCATCACTGTGTATTTTTTAATGTATTTTATTGTACACTGCCAACTTCTATAGAGCAAGTGGTAAAAAAACACTGTCTTACTCCTGAAGTGACCTCAAACTTCTTAGCACATATTGACAGAAACCAGTCTGCATTTACTTCCTCCTCAATTGACAGTCTCCTTAGCATTTAACAATAAGCTGGCTACAGCCCTTGATGTCGTTGCTCCACTTACAATTAGAAAAATGATTAAAAAAAGGAGCATGCCATGGAAAAATTATGAAACCACTAAATTAAAGAGGGACTGTCGGATCATAGAGCGCAGATGGCGAAAAACTAAGTTACATGTGCATAAAGAGATTTTATTGGAAAAATTAAAAATTTATAATAAAGCAATTTGGACAGCCAGGTAATTTTATTTTTCTAACCTGATAAACTCTAACATAAGGAACCCTAGAGTTCTTTTTAACACCATCGATTACCTCATTAACCCTATTACAGACCATAGCAACCATCTTATCGCTCATAAATGTGATGAATTTGCAGACTACTTCAAAGAGAAAACAGCCAACATCAGGTCTAATATCTGTCAGCTACACAATGCCATTGCAACTGAAGAAACATCCAGCATACAGTGTGAAGCCCTGCTGGACAGTTTTAGCCTGGTTGATGCTGAAATGCTCAGAGAAGTGGTAACAACACTGAAGTCCTCCACATGCACCCTTGCACCCAATCCCAGCCTCCTTTTTTAAGAATGTTTTTAATTCAGTAAGTGAGGAGGTCCTTACAGTCATTGCAACAAGGCGTATTCCCCACAGCATTCAAGACTGCACTTGTGAAGCCTCTTTTAAAAAAAAGTAGCCTTGATCACTCGATATAAAACAACTACAGATCAATCTCCAATCTTGCATTTTTAAGTAAAATGTTAGAAAAACTGGTCTACACTCAAACAATTTTATTAACTCACACAATAAGTTCGAAATGTTTCAATCAGGTTTTGGACAAATCATAACACTGAAACAGCCCTAGTAAAAGTAGTCAATGACATCAGGATACATCTAGATGACAATAAACATTCGGTGTTGGTACTACTTGATCTGATTGCTGCTTTTGATTGAAATTCTGACTGAGGAATCACATTGGACTGTTGGGTACTGTTTTTAACTGGTTCTCCTCTTATCTTTCTGGCAGAGAGTTCTTTGTTGCAATTGATGATAACTTCTCCAGAACCTCCAAATTAACCTGTGGGGTTCCCCAAGGATCGATTTTAGGGCCACATCTTTTTAATCTATATATGTTACCCCTCGGTGATGTCATCAGGAGACATGGCATCTCTTTCCATAGTTATTCTGATGACACACAACTGTATTTGGCTGTGTCTCCTGATGACACAGGGCCAATTGATTCCCTTTTTAAAAGTATTTTAGATATTAATGTCTGGATGTCACAAAACTTTTTACAGCTCAACCGGGATAAAACTGAAATTTTAGTTGTAGGTTCTAAAGCTCAGAGAGAGAAACTGGTCGCAAAATTAAATTCCCTTGGACTTACCCCAAGCCAACAAGCAAGAAACCTTGGTGTGGTCTTTGACTCAGATCTAAACTTTAAGGCTCACGTGGGGTATGTGACCAAATCTGCTTTTTATCACCTTAAAAATATTGCTAAAGTGCGACCATTTCTCTCTCGGAGTGACACAGAGAGACTAATGCACGCTTTTATATCGAGCAGGCTGGACTACTGTAATGCTCTCCTATCTGGTCTACCCAAAAAAGGTATAAATCAGCTGCAGCTAATTCAGAACTCTGCGGCCCGAGTGCTGACCAGGACCAGAAGGAGAGAACACATTACGCCCGTTTTAAAGTCCTTACATTGGCTGCCTGTCAGTTTCCGTATTGATTTTAAAATTATTTTAATTGTTTTTAAAGTACTTCATGGTCTTGCACCGGCATATATATTTCACATGCTTACAGTGTATGAACCAGTACGGCCCCTCATGTCCTCTGGCACGAGTCTGCTAGTTGTTCCAAAATGCAGGACAAAAACCTTTGGTGAGGCAGCTTTTAGCATTTATGCTCCGAGCCACTGGAACAGTCTGCCTGAGGATCTCAGGGCAGCTGAAGTGTGGAAGTTTTTAAACGTAAACTTAAAACCTACCTCTTCAGCCTGGCTTTTGATTAAGAATGTTTTATAGACATTATTTACTTTATTTTACTCAACTACTTATATGTATTTATGTGGTGAAATCCCATTCCATTTTATTTTGTTATTTTATTATTATTAATTTATTATTTGATTAATTTTTATTTTTATTTTTGTTATTATCTTACTCATTGTATTTATTTTGTATTATTATTATTTTTGTCTTTTAAATCTATTTTATCTAGTTCTTAGTCTAGCTTTTATTTAAAATTAAATTTATTTAAATTTAATTTATTTTCTTAATTTTTCTTTATTGTTTTTATTGTTATAACTTTTAAATCTATTTTATTACATTTTCATCATTTTTCTTGCACGCATTGATCTCAAATTCCTAAAATCATTTTTTTTTCTGTTTGTTGTTGCTGTTGTTTTTATGGTCTACACTTGTTCTGTCTTATTATCTATCTGTGAAGCACATTGAACTGCACTTACCTGTATGGAAGGTGCTATACAAATAAAGTTTGATTGATTGATTGATTGATTGATTTCATAAAACGCGGCAGGAAACCCTGGATCACAACATTTATTTCCATTTGAATTCTCTCAAGTTAAAATAATCTAGAATCAACAGTTTGTAGCCTATGTGATGCTCAATTAAGATCAAATCATTAAACAAAGGAAATGTCTTTGTTCTCTACATAATGAGACATATAAAGGTCAGTGTGTGAAATGAACAAACACATTAATTAGAAGCTGTGATCCTACATCATTACACAAAGATAACAATTACATCAACTCCCCATCATTCATGGCCATTTGATCGTGATATGGTTGCAGTGAACAACATCAATCACTTGCAGCTAATTTTACACACTTGACGAAAGGTCATCTGACTGATTGTGGGTGTAACAAGATTAGCTATGGTGACCATAGAATAATTCATGCCTTTAATTCATTGAGTTTGTCTTTTCTTTTTCTATTCTATAACAATGTTGTTAAGTGGTTTATTCAGTTACATCTTCCCCACAGGGGCCAGTACGTCAGCAGGTCAGAGACACCGATACCCTGACAGCGAATCGACTTACGTGCTGAAGACGACAGATCAATAGAAACGGAGTGACAAACTAAACTCTATCCACTTCACCTTTGATGGATTACAACAGAGTAACAGAGGATCAGGGCCATGCATCTTCACCATAACGTTGTCAGGTTACCATAAAAAAAAATAAAAAAAATGGAAGACAAAAACTGTCAAGTGGTGAAATTCTTCCCCATTTTCTACTGACAAGCCGTGGGAATTGAGATGCAAATCATCAGGTGTACAGCGCTCTACTGTGGCAACTGACAAAAACAGGAAGACAACCTTGCATGTTTTCCCTTAGAGAGTAGTAGAAAGCCACTGGTTTTGGGAGTTTCCAGCGTTTTCAGCCTCTGTTTTCACAGTCTATTTTCCATTTCCACAAGCGATTCTATTTGACCTTCATCATCTGTATTGTTGTTATTAAGTTCTGATTTATAACACAAATGGCCATAAGAACAAGTCATTTGCAAGCCAATGGGAGATGAAGGACAGTGACTAAAAGATAATTACTTACTGTAAAAAGAAGTCTATAAAAGTGACTTTTAAAAAGTGGGTTAAAAGGTTATATTGCAGGCACTTTGCTATTATTATCCAGTGCAAAATCCCAAAAGTTCAAGGGTGGGAAAGGTCAGTGTCTTTAAATACACTGACTGCATGTACCTGAACTAAACGTACAAGGAAAATTAATTCAATACAGAAAACTACAGTGTGTGTGTTCATAGTAATGAAGAAACATGTGGCAGTGCAACAGCGTGGCTCATCGATGTGGTTTTTAATAATTTTTGGACAACAATGGAGCTCTTAGATGTTTGACATATATGAAATTTTGGCTACACAGACAATACTTGTTAGTAGGATCGATTCTTTGTTGGTTTTGGTCTTTCCGTGGGATTTGTTGACAACAAGAAAGATTAAAATATACTAATTCTATTCAATTCAAAGGGCTTTATTGGCATGAACGTGTCAAAAACAATGTTGCCAAAGCATCAAAATACATTTTGTTCAAAGCCTTATTCAGCCTTATCTCCTAACGTTTAAAGTGGTGAGTGTGGTTGTTTATTCTCCAGGAAGCTGCCTTGACAATAATGTGACTTGAAGCGTCCACAAAGACCAAGTTTTAAGGTCAAAGAGTGCTTTAAAGAGTGTCTCACAGGGCCCCAGTCTCTCTGAACTACTTTAATCTCTGCTGTTGGACTTCTCCACCCGGCCTCCATTTGTATCCCACTCATCCTACTGAAAACCATAATCACTGCTGTCTTAGCTGCCCACTTGCTGATTGCATACTGCATTTCTCTATCTCATTACTCCTGCTTTTTATGTTTTTGCCTTTGTTGTCATGGCTTTGCCATGTTTGCTGTTTAATACATACAAGGCTGTTGATTGTGTCTTGTTTACTGTCTGCTTTTGTCGTAACTTTGTTTTCGTGTCCTTTAACATTTTCTCCACAACAAATTTCTATTTATTTTGATCCACTATCTGTCTGTGAAAATTGTGTTTTGGCAGTTTGGTCTTGAAATGTGATTTAACTAAATAAAACAGCCCTTGGCTCCAGTTCAATTTACACAGGGACACTTATAGCCTACTTACAGCACTTTTACTGTAATTTAACTGAAGCTAAAAGCCTTGTTTGGAATCATTATTATAATGACTTCTCTATAGCTCAAAGGCAGTGCACAATAGTCACAACAACCGCAGCTACGTGTCAAAATGAAATACTGTGTGGTTTATTAGCCTTTTCACCAGTCTCATAAAGCATTGTGAATTGAGCACAAAGTTTGAAATACAGCCTGTGTGCTGTCGGTACAAATAATGTGAACATTGCTCTGCCTTTAGCTTAGCTGTGGTTTAAGGTTTAGGATGGGTTTAAACCTGTGTTGTCTGGGGAAAAAAGTCACATGATGAAACCCCTCAGAAGCTGCGGTTCAGTCTGAGCCCGGTTGCTGTGTTAATCACACAAACTCCTGTAGGCATTTAAGGTCATAAAGTTCAGTGTGAGGACAGATTCATACAGCTCAGATAATTTTATTGATTTCTAAAATGTCAAATCTTTCAACATTTAAGTTCCTTTGAAGGCAACACTATAATCGAGGGTCAAACTTAGAACTTCCTCAATACATTTTTGATGCCAGAAACAGGGTTACTGATTACCTGTCAAACATAACAACCAGTTATTCAACGCATCACCACAAGTCCATTGCCTACAAGTAGGACATGTGCTGAGTTTGCCACTAATATACAAGTTACAGAAACAAATAGTCATATATGTTTTTTTTTATTTTTATTTATTGGTTTATTTAACAGGGACAGTGTGCATTAAAAACATTGCTGTAATGCGCCAGAGTTAGCCAAGAGGCTATTTTTCATCAGTGGTCCCTGGACAGATGTTACAAAGTCACTCTAAAACTGGAATATAAGATTAAAATTACAAAGTTATTGAGATCATTTATATAAGCATGCAGAACAGTAAAAGAAAAGAAGAAGAAAAGAGAATATGAATGTTAATAAAAAACATAATTCCGGACACCATTGCACCAAACATTTAAAATATGCAACACAGAGGCTCACAATACAAGACACAGAGCAACGAAACGAAGGAAATTAAAGTTGATAGAAACATACTAAATAAGAACTAATTGAAATAATAATAAATTTTAGCCCTCTGAATGTTGCTTTAAGTGGATTTGAAAAGAGGATCTAAACACAGATCAATGGCACAGTGGGTAAAAGAGGCACAGCAGCCATGTCTCCTGCCGTCTGCATTGATAACAAACAGAGGGAAGCAAAGAAAAGGAAGGACAGAGGGAGGGAGAGACTTCTACTCCACCTACAGAGTTCAACAGCTACAAGACAGCTGCCAGGGATCCTTTTATGCTCAGGAACACTAGAGGACAAAAATCCTCCCTGATGTCCAACTACTAAAGACACATCAATGGATTCACTTTGACTGGAGTCAATGGAAATCAGAATCAGCAACAAATAACAAGAAAACCTCTCTTGGGAATATTGTACTCTTCTTTTCCTGAAGAAGAGTACAATATTTGCCAGGTCAATCTTGTCTCCTAGAAATGATGTTTATATATTATTTGTTTTGCAGATAGCACTTTAATGGGAAAAGTAATTGGTTTATGTTCCCTGGCAACGTTTTATTGAGGTTTAGTCACAAACAAAAGCACTTCAGTTAAGGTTAGGAAAAGAATGTTGTTAGGTTAAATATTAATAAAGCAAAACATGTTGTGTCTTATTGGTGTAATAACAATACATATTTATGGTCATTTCTGTATGTTGTCACCAAACCTGCTAGCCCAGTTTGTGGTGAAGAGAAGGTTATCACTTCAATAAGAAAAGAAAATTAAATAGATGGTTAATTTTGCAACTATTATCATTATTTTTTACGAATGCAGCAGTGAGAGCACAAACAATGATTTTTCTTTTTGGCCTAAACCAGCCAAATGTAAAAAATACTGACTTAAAAAAACAAAAAAACCCAAATTCCCAGAGACAATACCAAGGACATTTCCTCAGTGTCCTCAATAATAGCCTTAGCCCTGATTCAGATCATTACATATTGATATCTAACACAGTAGTTGCCAACCTGGGGGTCAGGACCCCTATAAGGGGTCACAAGATAAATCTGGTGGGTCCTGATGTGTGAATCAGAATTAACATATTTCTGCTACACAAAATTCTTTATTTAGGTTAACTCTAGTGTTTGTTTTTGTGAATTACTGCATAATTTATACCTCTTTGGGCCCAAACATTATTCAAATAAAACAGAACATAAAACACGTTTTGGTTAAACTGGTCACAACCGGTAGTGAGGATAGGTCACATGTACACATCAGTTTGTTTTAAGGGGTCACAAGCCAAAAAGGTTGGTGGGAAAAGTATTCAGATCAGTCACTTAAATAAAAGTAACAATACCACGCTATAAAAATACTCCATTGCAAGTAAAAGTCCTGTATTAAATATTTAAAGTACAGAAGTATACGTATTCAAAGTATCATTAAGGAGAATGGCCCCTATCAGTATCATATTATTATATATATTATATTATATTATATTGTAGTAGATACTGTGGGGCAGTTCAGTCTATAATAGTGCATCATATCCTATAAACTGATCATATGTTTTGTATGTAAAATCTGAAAAGTAACTAGTAACCATAGCTCTTGAAGAAAATTGTACTGGAGTACTTTAGTTACATTGCACCACTTGGAATCTTTGATCCAACAGTCTCTTTTAAAGTAACTTCATGGCCTACATAGTCCTCATTTCTGTTATTGAGGAACTACTCAGTGATTATCAGTTAGTTCCTGATTTGTTCCTTAATCATTCACCACTCAGGAGCCTACTGTGTCAGTGCTCCAAAACGGAAGTGAGCTCTCCTGATGTTTGAAGGTCAAACAGGATGCAACCAGCAGTTTTGGAATTGATTTAACTCCATTTTTAAGGGACTGACAAATAATATATGACACCAAGGTTGCCCACATTCCTGATAGGCTACTTTGTTGCTGTGAACGCTAAACACAGCTAAGCACACACTAATCCGTGGTCGGCCCTTAATCCCCTGCAGACAACACGGTACTCGCTGCAGACCGTGCCAACGTGGCTCTTTACGCATAATCATCGCTACAATCTCGCTCCAGTGTCGGTTTGCGTAAAGGGACTGTAGTTCTAGCTGACCTGCCTGCCTCTGCCCCCTCTTCCTCTCCTCCCGGTGGGCTCTGAGATACTTCATGGTGTTTGTGCCATCTAGGGTTAACCGCCGCTCCATTGCAGTCTTTCTAGCGCGGAGACATAGCACCGAGCGTCGCACCTCTCCATCTCCTCGCTCTTGGACAAACAAATTACTCCTGAATTATTGAAAACAAAACAAAAAAAAAACTTTCTTTTGGATGTACTATTTTCACCCCCCTATTTAAAAAAAAAAACTTTCGGCTTGGATGGGCGTTAAGGAGCCAAAGAGAAGCAAACAATTACAAGGACATATTGTGATTTCACTGACAAGTAACTATACAGCACCGCGGGGAGGAAAGAGAAAAACGCCCGTGCCATGTAGCAACACTCTCTAAAAAACCGCATGGTAATACATAGACGAGCCCACACACCAGTGAGCTGGTTATTTTTACTTGAAGGGGAAACTACAAATATGCTGTGAAGCTCTTCGTCGCAGCTTGGCTCCCGGCAAAAGCGCAGGTTTCCAGAGCATCTGCTGGTGAGAAAATCTGTCAAGGAGAGAAGTGCGAGAGAAGAAGCGACATGCGGCTGGCTATGCAGCTGGTTTTGCAGTTCGTCTCCTGGAATTAGTGCATGAATGGGAAGGGAGCGGCTGTAGCCTCGAACCAGGGAAACAGACTATACTGTGTAGAGCCTGCGGTGGCACACAATGGATACTTGTCCGTCTCTGAAGGTAAGAAATAACCTTAAATTGTGCGATACATGCAAGAGTTCTGACTGGCATGCACTCCTCACAGATTAGACGAGCAGTTAGTAGTTTATCATATTGCTTTTTCATCTGTATGTGGTGGATCTTTTGGTTACAGTTCACCTTCAACTAGGTTGCCTGCAAATCTTAATGCACCGATTTTGATTTAAATGCCAAATGTTGTTTCTGAGGTTACCACTAGCGTTTCACAAGCTCTGGGGGTTTTATTACCTGAAATGAAAGCCATGTGTGTTAATGGACTGGAGGGTGGCTCACACTCTCGGACAATTACAGGTTTCCACAGAAAGTAACCTGATCGGTGGGAATCTGCTCAGTGCAGTGCGACTGTTTTCATTTCTTTACATTTTGTAATGTTACATTATGTGGGTAAGGTTGCAGCGTTGCGCGGAAATCAAGAAAGCTGAGAGGTTGGATAGTTGTGCCCGACGCATACTAATCCTGGGTGTGTGTATAAACGTGCGCGTTTTGTGGGTCTGCCAATGTGTGTGTTGTCTTGTGTGTGTGAGAGAGAGAAAGAAAGAGAGGGAGGAGGGTGTTAGCCTACTCTTTCCAAAATGTTCCCTTGTGATTACAGTAGGCTAAGACGTTTATTAAACTCCCTTTAAGTTGCACGAATGGACTGCTGTGCGCGCGCGTGTGTGTGCGCGCGCGCGTGTGTGGGAGGATTATATCCCCTATGTGCTGATTATTGTATTAAACTAGCAGTCACTTCACATCTTGAGAACATTTTTGGGGCTGTGTGTGCGTGTGCGCATACGCGTGTGCGTGTCTGGTTAAGGGATAGATGGCCGCCATGAGGCACCACGGGCAGCAGTGTAACGCCACCACCCACTGTAATCACCACCCTCTTGTGGATTACAAGTGGTAGCATGGCACTTGCTGATCTCAATAAGAAATCCGAGTGAGAAAGTGGCGCTCGGCAAGTGAAGGCTGTTCAGCACCATGGACAGCGCAGAGAAGTGTAAAACTGCAGTAGGAGGAGACGGTTTGACTCCCACAATGGGGCATTTATCGACATTTGAATGGCTGGTATTCTCCTAAAAATCAGGCTATAAAGGATTTGTTTTAAGCATACAGAGTGTGGAGGTTTTCCTGAGCGAAGCCCTTTCGTTTACTGAAGTGACAGTAAACAGCGTTTTATTCATGAAAACAGAATTATTCTGACTCAAAATGACTCACTGACAAGTGCACTCTATATCCAAGCCTTACTATTTATTGCCATAGCCGCTGTCATTTATTTCAGCCCAAGTCTAAAATGAAAGTCTGTGGATAGACCAAAAATAGAGCCTTAAACTCCATTTTTTATTATTTACGGTATCAGTTCAGTGCACAATTTCAACAAGAAGACAGAAAAGGGGCTATTTCTCTGTAACATTTAATATTTAATAACATTTACCCACAATAACTGATTTTGTGTGCAAGCAGAAACCAGTTGTGAACGCAACATCTACATATCATCACCGTTTAAGCTGATATGGCAAACTTGTTAGCAAACTGAGCAACATAATCATTCATTGTGAGTTGTGTTTGTGTTCATCTTATGAATGAAGTCTAATATTCACTCTCTTTTAGCTCTGTTTTGGTCTCAACCAACTCCTGAAGGAAATATCTGGTTCTTTAGCTGCTAAACACTCCACTATGTTCACCAGCTAGTCTCTAACTTTTCTTCTGAAAACAGCTGCCTGCTGTGGCCTGAAACGACGCTATGAGAGTGGTGAAAGTGAACCAGAACAGTGAAGTTGCAGGCCTGGACAGCTAAACAATGAGCTGAAACTCGTTATAAAGCTCCTTAAAGCCAAGGGGAGCAGCAGATGTGGGTTATAACTTTCTCTATATTGTTTTCACATTATCATTTGGTACATTGTTACTGTAAAAATGTCACTTATATCAGCTTTAAACAATCATGGCTAAATACGCAATGATAAAAAAAAAACATCTTTAGTATTATCTATTTTTCATAGTTTAACACTGAAAAGCTCAGCTAATCTGCTTCATCAGGACTGCGTGGGTGTGGTCTGATCAGATGTAACTGACAGTGATCAAACAGCCCCGCTAACTGTCATCAGAGTCTACTTCAAATGTTGCTAAATCCTGATTGGTGCGCAGGAGCACATGACATCACATTTTCCTAACCAACCCCCGCCCACTTTCAAACCAGTCAGTAAAGCACAGACAAAAACACAAATACAGAAACCTCTCATATGAAATAACCAAAACCTGTTCTAACTTTAAAAGAAAATAGTGTTTCAGTGTGTGACCCGATCGCTCATAGAAAGAACCTGATTAAGAAATTAAGTTAAGTTTTCAGGGCCTTTAAAATGAAAAGTTGAACTAGATTTAAATTCAAATTAAAGTCACTCCGGCGATTGTGAAAACAGTTGTGTAAAGTATTTCTTAACGCTTTAGATTACAGCCCACATCGTACAGCGTAATTCTTCCCAATTTACTGTGTAACTGATGTGAAGTTAGGGAATAAGCGGGTAAAAATCTGGGAACTTAAAAATAATTTATGTTGTATTGTTTAACTTATGGGTACCTATTCGTTATAATGGGGTACAGTATGACCATTACTGAACAACAAAGCTACGTTTGGGGAAAGATGGGGTAATGAGTTCTGTAGCATTTCATAAATATGCTGTGATTTATTTCAAAATGACCATATACTACCAACTCTGGGGTACAGAGTATAACAAAATAAGGATAGTCAAACTACAAAGTTCCTAAATAACTACTGGGTACATTTGTGTTTTTACTTTGGAACAAACCGAGGTCTACAGCCTGTATGTTACTGTGTATGTTGTAAAGTAGGCCCACTTATGGGGTAAAACATTGTACTTACAGGGACTTGGGAAGCCTGAAGTGGTCCAGGTTTATGTGTATTGACGCTATTGTTACACAGGCTGCTGTTCACTGTTGTTACGGAGTACTATAAGTAGAAAAGCTTTTTATGATGAGGTTTCTACAGTAAAACCAGGAGTGGCCATCTAGCGGCCGAGGTAGTTGTAGAAGATGATTGATTTTCTGTCACAGCGTAACTGTCATGAACAGTAAAGAACACAAACACTATGCAGTCATGGAAAAACGTTATCGAGAGTCATTGCACAATATCAAAATTAAAATATGATACGACAAGGACATTTACCTTCTAATGAAAGATGCTACTGAGTTGCATTATGGGAAAAGTAGGATCCAGTGTCTTGGGAGCTTGAGCTCTACTTAAGACTAAAAGTCAGGTTATTTCGGCCTCTGTTGCTTCAATTTTGACCTTTTTAAAAAAAGCAATCTGTCTCTTGTAAGTCCCCCAACTATATGGAAGTGCAATACTTAGTTGCTGGAGCACCCCTTTAAAATCATTTTCCACAGTTCTCCATATACTGAAATATACATATGCTTTAATGTGATTTTTGAAATAAAATTTCCTTCTGTGATCATCATCACCTGATGAAATGATCTGTTTTTGGCTCCATACATAACCCACAAACCTTTAAATTCAACTTCAGTTTTATTACCTCTTGGCTGTTGGCTATATAGCAGCCCTATCAGGGAGTTTTATTAGATTCACCTATTGTTTCCATTTTAGCTTGTGGCTTGCTAAATGTATCTTTTAAATTATTGTCCTTTTAAACTGGATAATCAGGCAGAGAACAACATGAGCAGGAACTGTTAAATTCATTTTTATTCTGTTTGTATTCATTGTTTTTCAGGCCTTTAGTTTCTCATTGCTAACAGTCACAACAGAAGTGTCAATAGTGCTCATCTGATATGTTGATATCACCAGCAGTTATTGTCTGTCAATGCTTGATGCCAGAATGATACTGGAGGGTTAATGCCTTCTGTCGAGAGTGCTCCATGAAATTGATAGGCCTGCTTTGACGGATGAGATAACCTGCAATCGGAGGCAAACGCAATTTACGGGTACGGCAGATGGATGCTGAGGATGCACTGAGAAGTAGGCCAGTTTTACCTTGGGGAGAAGCTCGACATGCACAGAAGGCTCCCAGAGAATGTTAGAAAGTTGTTTTTTTTTTTTTTGTGAGGGAAATTATGAGAGAGAGGTGGGAGGAATGGGAAGGGGAGGACTACTTTATTAAACTCCACACACAGTGAAATAATAAAGGGGATCAATTCCTGCTTAGTTCTGGTTCACATGGAATAGCTAGGATGGAAGGCAATTGAAGTTCAAAAATTAATTGGAAAATAACTTGGGATTTAGCCTTAAACCCTCTGTGGTGTCTCTCTGCACAGCTCTCATCTCCGAGTCTGCTGTGTGGGAAAAACTAGAGCTTGGTTCCTTTCCAGAAAACTCTCCCTTATGGCTTCATTCACTCACCTTTACTGGCATGAACAAGCCGGGTGCACAGAAAACAGAAGCTAGGAGGAGCCGACATGCAGGCGGTCAGATGCATTTGATCTGTTGTGAAATAATGCATATACAGTGAAGCACTTCTTGGGAATGGAGCGCGGCGGCAGGACATTTTCACACGCTTATTCACCTCAAATTGCCATGCATTAGACGGAGACATTTCCCTAATGGATTTAATCATCGCTCCTGTTGTCACTGAGTTGGTCCTTTGTTTACATTCATGCCTGGTGACTACAGCTCAGCTGGAGCACAGCATATGTGCAGAAGGAAGCTGACACTTTGAGCGTTTAGAGAAATCAGCTGCTTGGGTGGAGCCCCAACATTTGGACTTCATAAGGATGGTTTTGTTAGATAATTGAAAGCTCAGTCAGACAACTCACGTTTGAAATGTTTATCATAGCAGCAGAACATAGTTAGAGTTTGGCATCTAGGCTCCGATCTTATCACTCCCTGCAGATATGTTTACATAGAGATGTTGGGGAGTGATGAGCAAATATGGTGACCTGTCCAGGGCGTAACCCGCCTCTCGCCCAGTGTCAGCTGGGAGCGGCTCCAGCCCCCCGTGACCCTCTAAGGATAAGCGCATATAGATAATGGATGGATGGAAGAATGGATATTTTTTTCAAAGTGTACAATACATGAAAACATACGCTTTAATTTGTTTTGCACCATAAGGGGCATGAGATATTACCTGACATTCCCAGTATGACAAGGAGAGACTGGAGAGTCTACAGTTAGAGAAAACCTGTAGGGGAAGTTCCAGAAATCCCCACTCTGGAACAGAGGGTGGTAAAAAGTTAAAAACATGGCACTATAGATTGATTATAAACCATTTTATTGCAAAAACTCACCTTACAATCACCTTAAAATATTGACATTCTAATGAGTTTATGAACACTTAAAATGTTCTCTTTTGTCCATGCATGTGTCAGTTCACCTAATTGAAATCAAGACGCACACAAGGTCTCATAGTTTAGAAATAACTCTCCAAAGTAATGCAGGACTTCATATTCAGTGAGCCCCCAAAAGTGAATGATGGAATAGTGAATGCCGTTTGCCTTTGGGTAGAAGCTTGCCTTCCTTACAAAGAAACCATTTTGGCTGGTATTAGTTCACCTGCCTGTGCTGTGTCCTGGTGGCCACGCTGCCCCGGCTGTGCTGTGATGTGGTTTTCCCCGGCAGTCTCAGCAGGAAGCACTTGACTCCAGAGTGTATCAAAGTGAGACTCTGAGGGCAGGGCCATTGTGGAGCTTTGGAGAGAACCTCAGGGAGTTTACATAGGCGACGGCTCCCTTTCTTTGTGAAACACTAGTCGGAACATTAAGCTATGACCGCGGGGACACGGTGATACAGCAAGCAGCTCTGGATGTGAAATTCCAGAACAATTTAAGTCAGCGGGAAGACGTTTTCTGGTGTAATAATTATGGAACCAGTATGGGCGACAGTGTGTCTGAGGCTTGACTCAAACTCTAAGCACTTTAAATGCATTAGAAAAAATTATACCATGAGTCAGATTACAAAGGCTAAGTTCTTATTTTCCCTCTTTAAGTTTCACGTTCTTTCCTTTGTTTGATTTCGAGATTCAAACGGCCTGTGAGCACTGAGAGCTGACATTTTAATTTTGCTTTCTCCTCTCCCACATGAATTCTCCGATGTTGTTGTTGTTGTTGCACTTTGGAATACAGTGGCCCCGGTCATTTATTCATCATAGTCAGCAGTTCCAGCCCACTCAAGCTACTGTATTTCAACAAGCCTTTACATTTTAAAAGCCTCAGAGTTTAGGCTTTTTCTGCTCACAGAGCCTTCAGAGGGCAGTCATGATGTTCAGTATCTCGCACAGGCCAAACATATACTTTATGGGGGGATTTGATAAGCACATGTGATGGATGTAACAAGTGTTCAGTGACCAAGATGAAATTGATTGATCGATATTGGAAATAAGATTTATTATTTTCCTGAAACTGTTGTTAAATAAATGCAAAAGATAGTAGAGTTTCAGTTTCCATGCCTGTTCCACAGTGCATTGTACTTAGTGTCTCCACACACTCTAGTTGACAGCGACATGGCTTTCCGTCAACAGACTTGTGGTGTAATGTACCCCAACCAGTTACAGTGATTTACAGCTCACAGGCTCCACGGTTCACAGCCTTTGAGGAGAGAGGTGACATGTCATCGTGCAAGGGTCTGGCAACATGCTAACAGCAGTGATTAGCCCTGATACAGGACACAATTTAATAGCAACAGTAGTGGGTTGTGTTCGTGGTTCTTCTCCTTACTTGTTTTCTATGATAACGTACCTGGCTTTTAAACAACTTCACAGCTTGACAAAACAATCCCACCTCAAGGTGCTGATCTGCTGGCATGCAAGATTAGATGCTGATTTTCTCTGCTTTTAGGATTTCTCATCCATATTGGTTTAAAAGCTAAAGAGTCATTTGATACCAGGCTGAAAAGCAGTGTTTCACTGCCTCTGACCATACCTAGAAGCACGGATGGGTGTTATCAGAAGTGTGCTCTGTTAACACACTGAACAGGGGTGTCACGGTGTACTGACACACCATGAAGTTTACATCACTGCAGCGAAGTGAGAAGTTAAACCACTGGATTTTCAGCTGGTGTTAAGTTGCTCTAAGTTCATTCTTGACCTTGTAAGTAGAAGTTTGACAAAATCCCAACTTCAAGTTAACTTATTCGCCTTTTTCCTGAGCTTTCACCTGTATCGCACAGATTTTATCGGCTGCTGCACCTGTTCAGGCTGGTGTTATTTATTCTTGTGTTGAGTAACACTGCCCAGTAAGCATCAATTTGGTTATTTGCGGGTCAAAAGGCGTCCAGGCACATAGGTTAAAACTGGGCTTAATTTGGTTGAAAAGTGTTTTGGACCTCTGGGTTACATATAACTGTTGTTTCAACAGCATTAGAATGACTATATTTTGATGTGGCGCAGCTTTTAACTACGTGTTGAAATATAGTCAACCTAGAAATATACTGTACATAAATGATTATTGTTGAGGTCTATGTTTTAATCTGCAAATCACCAAATGAATGCTTACTATGTGACAAGCCCTTCTGTTTGAATCAACACAGCTGGAAATAATGTCCACTGCTGCACATACACGGAGCCATCTGGATGACATTGAACTGTCTTTATGTGCCTTTGGGTTGCAAGAAACTGGGGTGGCCATTAATATACGATATGCAGATCGCATATGTGTAACCTATGTGTGGGAAACACTTGATGTAGTTCCATTATTTTGCACACTGCAGTCATTTATGCACATAAACACACATTTGCAGACATACTTATCCACATTTACATTATTTTAATGTTGTGCATTAATGTGACTTCTACAGTACAACACAGTTGGCAGGTAATCTTCATTTTCTAAACACTTTTTTCCACACTGTGTTGTGAAAGAACACAGTCACTGCTGAAGTTATCGCTGAGAGCATGACAGCAGCTCTGTTAGGCCGGCTCCTCTTACTCGCTGATGTGCGGTGGGCCCCAAGGTTAGCAACAAAAACTGTTTAGCTCCAGAGATCTAAAATGGAGAGCTCCTCGTGCCGCTGTGGAGTGATAACATTCAGGCTCTGCTGGGGACGTTGCCACTGTGAAGAAGCTGTAATTTAGAGAGGGGCTGGAAGGGCTTATCTTCCTAAGCCCCTGCGAAAAATAAAGAAATAATGGAGAGAAAAAAAAAAAAACACAAGACAGAAGCATGAGTCACTGTCGATGGCAAACAGGAGTAAAAAACACTGTCTGGATGAAGGTTCTGTGGTCAAAAAGAGAGCAGTCTGGCTTATTATTCATGAAATTTTATGTTAAGACGGTGATGTTTTTTTTGGGTCCAAAAGGTCAATAGCCACTACACACAGGTGACTGTCTTTATTCTGCTGCAGGGGTTGTCGCAGCGGGAAATGAAAGTGGTAGACAAGAAATGAGATATTCTGCTTGTCTTGCTATGACAAAGCTGTTGTGCTCACTGGATGCTGAAAACCCTGACTGTGCTGGAAAAGCATTGTTCTTTTCATGTTAGCCTTCTGCCTTGGTTTGATTTTCTCCTTTTCAAATCCACCTTACACCCCATTTGACATATGCTACACTATGTTCTCCTTGAGTGCCAAGGTATGGATTTCTGCAGTTCTTTTGACTGCAATTCTCTGGAGATAGCAACATATTTTGGTGCAGAATCGCTAGCACCACCAACAAGTAAAATTCACATGGGTACAATTTTAAGTGCTCATTATAATTGGCTCTCAAGATTTCAGTTTCCGAGTCATCCATGCTCTGTTATAAATTGCAGTCATTAGGCAGAAAATGTCCCAATTCTGCTTTAAAGTTGAAGTTCCCTCTCAGCAGCGTCTTTGATAAATTGATAGCAGGTCTTTTAATCAGTGTGCTCCTTTGGGGTCCTCCCCGATGATGGCTCTGTTGATGGCTTCTTTGCAAAGCGCCGTCCTTGTCTCACAGCCCTGAGTTTACATCTCTTTGTCAGCACGTGCCTACAGTATGCACACAGTGTTCCCTCTGCGCTACTTTTGAACATTAACCTTTTCTTTTGCTTGTTTATTGGGCATTCAGTTGAGAGACATTTCTGAGGATTAGACTGGGAAATGTTTTTCACTGTAGAAATCTCTTTAGTTGTTAAAGCACATAGACACACTCATCAATGCAGTTGGATTTCTTGATTGTGGTTGGAGGTTAAATTTAAAGATACACTACTGCCTTTGTCCTTGACAAGGTTTACATGGCTAAAGGAACCAACATACAACATTGCAGCAGTACGACTGCATCATTTGCATCAGTAAGGTACACCATGTTATACTGTGACGCCTCATATGTCTGTAACTCTTTGTCTAAATCCAGAAATCCCCATATTTTTCAAGAATGGTTGAAAGACTTTTAGCCATACTAGTAGTGGGGCTCAGTCGGTCCACCATTTTTGTCCAGAGTGAATATTAAATGGACTGCCATGACATTCATGATCCCCAGAGGATGAATCCTAATAACTTGTGATCGCCTGACTTTTTCTGTGGGACCAACATGAGGTTGACATTTTTGGTTCAGAGTGAAATGTCTCGACAACTGTTTGACGCTTTGCTATGAAATTTGGTAGAGACATTCATGGTCCCCAGAGTATGACTTGTAATATTTTGAAATCTCACGAGTGGCTTAAGATAATGACCTTTCATTCTAATTGAGCCATCCTCACTCAAAAATAAACTATGTAATACTGCCACACACATCTCTAAGCACTTTCATGCTCACAACATGATAAACCCTGTTGATATCGGCTACCAGAGACCTTCAATCTGACACCACCCTCTGGCCAATTATTACATTTACTTCACCATAAATTCTATGGATCAAAAACAAATTTCAGACGTCATCTTTCACACTTTGGTTTTGTTCACAATGAACATTACAGCCTAACTGAGCTGCTAGCATGGTTGTAGACTCTCTGGGCTCTATTTTCTTTCTACGACTCTACAACCAGTGAAAGCAGCGCTCCAACAGTTTGCTATTTTCCTGACCGTGAATTTCACTCTCCATGTCTGTCTGGTAATTTTGTGCCTGACAACACTCAGCTGAGACTGTTGCTGTGTCTCAAATCAATATACTGAAAGCAGACAGTGTGCATACTAAATATGGTTGATTTTTGAGTATGCTGTTGATGGACACTATTCTCCCGCAGTGCAATGCAGAAAGGAAATGGAGGAGCTGCTCACAACTGAACAAATCTAAAAACAGCTCCAAATAATCTTGGAAAACAAAAAATACCTATTAAATCTTAAATCAATCTAAAAAGTTGCTGTTTGATGGACATCTGACATCACATCTATAATTTTCTGTTAGTATAGTGTGGTTAAGTATATTGATATTTTTGTATTACTAACTGCTAAAACAGTATGCTATGATGATTAGTATGTATCCATACTATATAGAATTAGCATGCAGTATGGATTTGGGACACAGCTAGTGTCTTGGTCTTAGAAGTTGTACCAAGGACAGATGTCTCTGAACCAGTCTGTGTCTGACACAAAGGCACTCTGCTGGGAATTTGTTCATCCATCAGTTATGAAATGGTTAGGCCATTTATGATAGTGTTGGATTGATGCTATCATTTAAATGGCTTCAACAAACTATTATTGTTTTTGTTATTTATATCTACTGTCAGTAATTACCTGAAAAACACCATTTTCCTTTGACTGTGATATGATTGGCTGAGAGTGTATTTGTTAATTACCCTCTGATCTATATTCCACCTCACAAAACCATTTTTCACTTTGCGCTGCTGCACATAAATGAACCAAAATAGCTTGCAGATCCTGTTTCACAAATGACTGTCACTCGCAATTTGCAGATGCATTTCAGAGTCTTACAGTCGTCCTGCATGCTCATGCATGGGTCACAAGTATGGTGTTTCTGTTGATTAGTTAAACATGTCAAAACTGGTGCGAGAGGGAAATGATCATATGTTGCAGATTTGGTGAAACAGGCCCCAGGTGTGCTTGGAGGTGTCCAAACAATCCGTGTGCCCTAACCTGCTGGTCGCTGCACTTGCACCATTAAATTAAGGCCCATAGTCTTGCTTTAAAATTTTTGATGGGGTTGTGGTCTGCTGTGAGATAGGGTGTGGCTGTTGGGCAGCAGGAAGGTCATAGCAACTAAATGTGGAATAGTAGGGAAAGAAAGAAGAGCTTGTTTGGGTGGACGTCAATGTCGTCTTTTGTTCCCCTTTTAAAATAACCCAGCTAGCCTACTGGTTTCTCAGTGTATACATTAATCAGATGATCACAGTTAAAAAGTAAAAAGTCCTTGCTTTTGCTTGCTGAGCCTTTGGTTTGTGGAATATGTGAATTATTGTTTTACTTTGGTAAATGATGTTTCATTTAGTCCTATTGCCGAGCAGATATGATACAGAGATGTGTTGACAAAAGTCTGTGATTATACAGATGCCAGATATTAGTCCTTATTGTTCCTATAGCGTAAATACAGTCATTAAGTTGGCATCCTTCCCTTAACTGTAACTAAGATGTGTTGCACTGTGTGGCTTGTGTTCCACATGATTACATGAAGTGGTGTAATTTTGCTGTAATTAGTTATAATAAGCTACTGGCAAGCATATCCTGGGATGCAGGGAAAACTGCCAAAAA
The DNA here is from genome assembly GCA_008360985.2 of Macquaria ambigua. Classification (NCBI taxonomy): domain Eukaryota; kingdom Metazoa; phylum Chordata; class Actinopteri; order Centrarchiformes; family Percichthyidae; genus Macquaria; species Macquaria ambigua. Next base: position 230,759 of record VMKM01000114.1, on the reverse strand, counting down.
TAGAAAAATTAGGTGAGAGCTAAAAAGGGTGGCGTTGTGTGCCTCTGATGATCATTTTGTGCAACTGCAAATTCCAACACAAAACAGCAGGTTTCACCGACACTGTAAAGAAAAAATCAACCCACAGCAAAAATCATTCAGTGCCGGAGCTGAATGTGTGATAGTGAAGACCCACTGTATCCCTGCTAATCCCATCTGATGAACCAACGGTTGTGATCTGTCTCAGCCAGTATGCACACTATGCAGTGATGGCTTTGAATTGTTATTGTGAATTGAGATGTTGAGTTGTCCTCCCAACAGACGATCTGTGCCAGAAAAAAAAAAACAATATCTTAGTATTATGTTTTTTCCTTTTGCTGGTGAAGCGAACACAGAAAAAAAAAGCCACACAGCCTCAGGCGTTGAGCCCATATAATCCCACAGCAGGCGATCCTTTAGATGTCAACAGTGGCAACAAAGCCTCAATTTGTTGCTTGTATGAAGTGGGTGCTGAATAGAGGCACAACGAGACAGACAGGGCCTCTCACACACACGGATGGGAAAGATAATGTAAACAAGTTGTTTTGACAAATAGTCACCTTATGAATATTTAACAATGACGAGACTGGGCTCTTTAATGCAACACTTTAAGAGTGGTCAGAGTTCTCACCAATATTTAAACTGCTGACATGTTGTGGCCACAGAGAGTCAATATCTGCTGTCTAAGATCCTTGTTGTAATGTTTTTGCAACATCTCTGGTGTGTTCATCAGTGTAGTGTTTTAGCACTTCTTAAAGGTCACTTCTCAGTTGGAGTGGACTGAGAAGTGACCATGACTTTTTGTTTACTCGCTGCTAGGTCCCAGGTCTCGGTATCTAGATTGTAACCCTAGATTTGTGAAACTCTCGCACATGCACACTTGAACTGAGTCTCATGTTAGAAAGTCTTTCTGCTAGAAAGCCTAACCAAGTACTTTTGGTGCCTAAACCTAACCAAGTACTGTTGGTTCCTAACTTACCAAACTGCGACTGTTTCTCAAATCTCGCGAGTTTCGCAATCTAGGATTACCATCTAGACACTACCTAAAACCAGAACCCGTCCCATACCTGTGTCTTTAAGACCTGACCCAACTGAACCAGATTTAGTGCTGCCAAACCCGACTCCATTTTTTTGCTTGATTTCATTCATTGCCAAACGTTAATTTGCTAATGCGATGCATTGCCCGCGTATGCTGTTTTCCTCTGGGCATTGTGTAACTACTTGTAACGTGCATGGGCATGGAAACACATGGACTGGCACAGTCAGGGCGAGAGAGAGAAGTTCTTATTTAATCATAATTGAAAGTAACCAAACCCAAACCTGACCCGAACCCATAGCACAACCCATAACTCTAGTGAGAACCAGCTAGTTACTCGACATGTTTAGCATTGCACTCCTATAACAATGTCAGACTCAGAGATAGTCTTTTTTACCTGGTGACTACATTACCCACATTACTCAACCGCCAACATTGCATTCAGAGATTCGAGTGTGCTATGCCTGTAGCGGCTAATGTAGTCTCGAGCTGCTAGCCTCAAGCAGAGATGAGGAGCGGGCTTTGTAACTCCATACCCCCAGATTTTTTTCATTTTCAAGATTTTAGTCTTCACCTACAACCGACACTGACTCAAGTAACATCGCTTGAGGCAATTCAGATTTCACATGGTTTCTTCTGAAGACACAAAAGGCTTTATACAGCTTTATACAGTTCCCCTCTAAGACCAGTAAATGCTTTTATGACCTGGCTATACTTAATTGTAGTCTCCTGCATGCACCCTTGTAATCACAATTTATAACATTTTGCACCTTTACAGTAAAATTTGCCCTTTCCTCCCCAGTTAAAACTGAAGAAGACCACAACCCAAAACACCAACAACAGAAGCAGGAAGCTTCTTGTACATACAGACAGTTGTAACTGCAACATACTGTAGCATACAACATACCACTAGTCAAAGAAAGGGATTTCTTTCCACTGGGGATGGGGGGACGTGTCTCCCTCACTTTCCAAAATCCTTTTGTTGTCCTCCCCCCATTGTCCTCATACTATCCAGCTGATCCAGATAATAGAAGAGAGGCATTGATAAAAATGTTGATACACTCATCTGAGTTGCCCACTTATGACCGTGCGCTCACGGCAGAGTAACTTACCACTAAATCCACTGTTTTGAGTTAGCAAATTACATGTACAGTCACTTCATTACACCATTCTATATCTATTGATCTTGGTCCCTTTTTATAGTGTTCAAAGCAACAGAAGTTATTATTCCTTTTCCAGAGAAAACCCACCAATTCTGTCCACTTGACCTCCAAAAAATCAGAAAAAAATCTATGATGTACCCTCTGACATTGTTCAGTGTGGGTGCTCAGTTGCTCTTTAATGAGCAGCAGTGAGTGGTGCAGCAGAGTGCTCTGTGGACATTTTTGCCCTGGGTTTTGCCTCTCTGGCTATATATAGCCTGCCCTGCCTGTGAAGGTTGTTGGGGCCACCCCACCACCATCACCACCATCACCAGCCCCTTTAGAAACCAAACCGATACCCTTGGTCAGTGTTGTGTTGAATCATTTCTATTTCAACTTCATACCAAACCTTAACCACTTTTTGAAAAATGAAATGGAGTTGAGCTATTAGCCAATCATAATCTAAAGACAAACAGTGTTATAACAATGGTTTGCCAGTGCTAAGGTTAACTCATCCTTTGTAGAGGATCTACACATACATACATTACATTACATTGTGTTGTGGGAAAGGCAGTAATTGCACCTCCCGGGATGGTCAAAGCATTTTATTGCCAAATGTCTTCCACTGCAACTGGAATCATGAAGAGAAGCACATTTACAGGGTGGCTCCTGCATAAATCATCACTATCAAACAAAAACTCGACATTACATGCTAGCATCGCGGCTAACCCTGCTACTCACACATCTCAACAACCTTTTCCTTAATTAGCAAATGTATGCATAAAAACGAACACAATTGTAGCTCTAAACCATTACAATGTCCAAACATTGACTTCACATTTGTTCAAAGCAACTTAGCATTGTACATATATCAAAAATTACCACAACAAACACAATAAAGAAAGCGCCTACCTTCCCAGGAGAAAGCCCAGGTGAAAAGAGGAAGTAACGCTCACTGGAGCTCAACAAGTATGACTTGACAAAATAAAACTATGGTGATACTTCCTGTTATAACTCAGAAAATCTCCCCTTTTGTAGAGAAGTGACTAATCTTTACATGAAGCCACATTTACTCTCATAACTACATTATTAACATATTTACAGCATTCTTAGCAACATAGCAAAATAAGAAATACCAACCTATGCTCTTCAAAATAAAAGTCTTCACTTAATCCACAAGAGATTTTACATAGATACACAATGTCCTGTTCACAATATAGCCCAACAACATATTACTACTACATATGTATGTTCATGTACTTCAATTATTTACCAGCCAGTGGGGAAACCAGTAGAGAGCTTCTTGAGGTGGCTCCTGAGGATTTGGGTTGGAAATGGTATATATCATATAAGCTAGTCATTGTATGAGAATGATTGCACACTAGGTACAGTGATTTAGCTGTTACACACACCTGAGCAAAAAGGTATTTGTATGTGGTTTGTGTGGGTGGGGCAGCTATCTTACTGCATTTGGAATAACTGTGTCATCATACTTCCCATGATCCACTTGCTAGGGTTTTTTAAACAGCCCAGTATTGAGCTCTTCTCCATGAAATAACCCTATGAACATACTAGTAGATAATCAGTGGACAATGCCCTGCTGGACCCGAGCTGAGCTCCGCTTTGTCCGCATGATTCAGCCTCACTGAAAGCCAAATTATCCCCAGAAACTGTTGCTCCATTCTTCTGCTTGAGTAAATTGCTTCTCCTCTCACTAGCAACAATAGCTGTCTCATTGACAGAGACTCAGCATACTGGCAAAACCAACAAACAAAAAAAACATGTGTCACTCAATGTTCCTCCTTCATCCATCATGTTGCTCATTTTAGGGGGAACAATTTTTCGTCTGCATGTTCTTTTCTGCGTGGTGCTGCCCTGTGGCGTCAACTTCTCCTTGTGAACAAGGCACCCGCCAATCTTAGTCGAGCCCAGCCTGTGTGTAGTCAGTCTTTCATCCACCAGTGATGCTGAAGAGCCGCCATGCATCAGTCATCACAGTGTGCACAAATCTGTCTCAGACGCAGGGCCACTGACAGCGGGAGGAAAAGCAAAAAAAGGGATACTGGGTGATCAATTTAAGTTCCTCTCCAGTGATGCGGGCAGCATTTATTTTACCTTTTGAGATAGACACTACAAGAGAATACGAGTTCCACTGAGAAAGGTGAAAGTAACAATTCTTGTCACCTGAAGTAGGCACAGCCATACTTCGTCAGCTGTCTACCTGATTAAAATGAATTTGGTTAGTCACGGGTAGTACTACTCTTACTGCTAGTATTAAAAGATGCTAATTGGTTTGCAGTATGGGAAATGTAGGCTCCAGCATTTATGGAGATTGACCCATGCTATGGACCAAACATCAGGATATCTTGGCCTCCACTGTTTTTTTTTTTTTTTAATCTGTCTCTTGTGAGTACTCCAACTTTAGTGCAATACTAAACCACTGCAGTGCCCATTTAATGGCCCTGAAAACCTATTTTCCTTCATCAGATTCTCACAATGAGCAACGTGATCCTACATGAACACAAAACTCTCTGCCAAAATTTTGGTTATCGGTCTGTGCTGCTATTTCTGGGCTCCTCTCACTGGTTTGAAGTGGGCGGGGCTCCTGTTGGAAAAAGCAGATGTCCCATATTTGCATGCACCAATCAGAATTGAGAAATCTTTGTGTCAGAATCTGATGACAGTTGCTGGCTTTGTTGCTTATGTTGCCGTCTGAAAAAAAAAGCCCCTGTCAATCGAATCAGATCAAGCCACGCCCACATAGTCCTGATGAAAGAGTTTTTGAGTGTTAAACTCTTAATAAAATACTACCAAAGGATGTTTTTTCACTTCTTTCTTTTTTCCTCCTTTTCTTCTCCGGCTGTTAACATTTTTTTCAGACTGACAGACATTCAGTGACAGTGATAATTCTTGGCTGGTTGGCAGATGATTTGGTCCCCAGTCGGTTTCTATAGCAGAGACACCGGGAGACACTTTCAACTAGTTTTCACTCATTAGGAATTTATTTCCCTTTGATAGATAGATAGATAGATAGATAGATAGATAGATAGATAGATAGATAGATAGATAGATAGATAGATAGATAGATAGATAGATAGATAGATAGTGTTGTGTGAGTTATAAGTGAATAATTTGTTTTCAGTGTGAAACTTGACTAACTAGAGCTGTCTGAAAAGTAGTGAGAGAGAACTTTTACAAGAATAAAATAATCATACACAAGTAAAGTAGATTGTACTTACATAAATGTACTCAGTGTTTGAATCATATTTTCAGTAGTCTCCCAAAACCAGACCTATCTCCACACTTCATTTTAGCACTGTGCCAGCGCTGGAGAAAGGTCTGGCTGAACCCATTATCATCCTGGTATATGGGGAAAAGAACGCTCTGGCTTGCTTGTTTTTCTTTAAACCAATCACAATTGTCTTGGGCGGCGCTAAGCCCAGGATGCAGCGATGGTGCCTTTGCAAAATAGCGTAAATGGTAACACTCAGATAGCGGAAGGGGAGGAGAATTCTGACTGAAATAGTTGGCCAATGGCAGGCTCATACCCACAGCCTGCTTCCTGTGAGTCAGACTATATTTTCAGTAGCAGTTTCACTGTTGAAGAAAATGACGGCCTACGCCAGTTTTATGTTATGTTTCAGTGTGGTGATAAAGTCATTAGAAGAGCCTTTCTCAAAGAGCAAAGAGCCACAACAGACCCATAAGGCCAAATGTTGCTCAAAGTGCCGAGCAGACTCAGACAGCATCACGGATGACAGTGACATGGTTGAAGATTGCTAGCAATAAAGCTGTGGACGTACTTTCATGGCCACGGCACTGACAGCCCTAGCCGGATAGCGCCGCTTCATCCTCTGTGTCTCTCGCCCCTGACAAGATTGCAAAGAGAGCTGTTACTGACTAATAAACATCACAGAGTGCCAGCTCTGCCCCGACCAGGCAAACACACAGCCTCTTTGTGCCCGGGCCTGAATTGATAGCTGTGGTAGTTTGGCTTCTGACAAGGCTGATGCTCAGCTATCTCAATGGCCCCCTTCTTTCACTGACTCTCCCCCAGCGGCTGCTCTGACACCCTTTAACGTGCTTAATACCCCTGGCATTTATGAATGGTTAGAATGACCTTTTAGGGTTAAAAGTGTTTTGTTATGTTTATTTAGTAGCAGAAAAAGTCTACTATGAGCTGCAGTTCACACTCTTGAGGTAATATATTTTTTACAGCTCTTGCAGGGGTAAGAAACACTTCATACTTTAAATAAAGAATTACTGACCTAGCGCTGGATGTGAGACTGTGTTATCATATCAGCCTTATTGCTTTACATAACTGTTAACAACACCATAGAATCAGCCGACAGATGTTACATCACCAGACAAGTATATTTCCTCTCAATTAGTCTGAAGTGCCAGGTGATAATTTAAAGATAGGCGAAAACAGGCCTGGCGTGTTCTTTATAATGGTTGTGATAATGGCTGTTTGTAAAAAGAAAAAGAAAATAGAAAGTCGTTTTTCTCATTCAAGTGAACAAGTCCAGCGGTGCTAGTGAAACAAAGAGAAGCCACGGCTATCCTGCTGCATCAAATGATGAGTTGGATTATGATTATAAGTCAAATGAGTTTTCACAGGGGCAGAATGAGCTCAATTACCTGCATTAATGGAACTTACTGGTGACGGTGGAAATGGAAAGGAGATGGATTAATCTTGGCCTCTCTTTCAAGGGTAGTGCCCCAAGCATGGATCACTTTGTCCTGTTTGGATAAAAAAAAATTCACGACAATGAGTATGCAAGAGTGGTTTGTGGATGAGATTAATGCAAATATGTGGGTGGGTGCACTTCAGTGTTTGTATTACTGCATTTGTTGTGTAGCCTATATTCACATTTGGATTTTAGCATGATTTAGATTCTCCTTTTAAGTACGGGTGGGTGAGAAATGCAAAAAATGTGTGAGTCACACAAATGCACTTAAGTTATGCAGTTATGCTTGGAAACGAAAATAATTTCAGTGAGTGGGTTTAATTTCTATAAGCAGAGCAACATAACCTGTTTTCCTGAGTGCAGTAAACTGTCTGGCTAACTTGAAAGTAGGTCCGAACAAATCATTGTTTTTGTATTAAAATTGCAGTGTTAAGCTACTTTTTCTGGGTGTAGTGTTGCTGTAGCTTAACTACTTCCAATAAACTAGCTTCAACCTGCAATAACACGACATTGACATATCATCACCTTTTAAGTTGATATAGTGAACTTGTTAGCAAGCAATTGCTTAGTTAAACATCCAGCAGTTACAGTTACATTATCATACATTTGGAGTGATGTTTCTGACCACCAGATGAATGTAAGTCCAATATTCACTCTCTTTTAGCTCTGTTTTTGGTCTCTACCAACTCCTGAGGGAAATAACTGGCTCTTTAGCTGCTAAATGCTCCACTGTTCACCAGCTAGTTGCTAACTGCGGCTGCCTGTCGTTTGGTGCTTAGCAGGTAGTGTAAAGTTGGTTTTTAGAGGTTTTTCACTGAAAACAGCTGCCTGCTGAAGCTGAAAGTGAACGAAAGCAGTTAAGTTGCGGGCCAGACAGCTAAACAATGAGCTCGCTATAAAGCTCCATAAAGCTGAGGGGAGCTGCAGATTCAGGTAATAATTCTCTGTATGTTTTCACATTGTCATTTGATACCTTGTTATTATAAAAATATCGATTATAGCTGCTTTAAGCTTACTGAGGCACAGTTTCAAAGTAGCTTTCTCACCACTGGCTATAGCTAACTAATATAATCCAGGCCAAACAACAAATAAGAAGTAGTAGAGTAGTGGGTCTTGATCTAGACGATCTAGATATTTACCTAATGTCTATTCCAGGCAGGTAGTTAGCATGAATAGTGTAAATAGCTGACATTTGGTTTACATTGTTGTCTGAATGTTCCGTTGAAATTTTAAGCTCATATCATTGTTTGAAGCTTATTACTGTACCTTAAAAGCTCTGAATCGAGCCTCCGGGATTCTGAGCTGTGCAGCAGTCTCTCCTGTCAGTCTGTGAAGCAGCTAAAGTCAAGAGCTGTCAACTGTATCATTGGGGGGTCGCTGATGATATCAAACATTGTCAAATGTGACTTAGTTCAGTTTTATTGTCATAAAATAACATGCATACACCACACTAATGTAATAGTATACTAGTCAAGATTACATAGCATACATTTTGACTTGTCACTGTAGGAAAAGCACAGGTGACGCTGCTAAGTATAACGAAGTTAATAATTATGAAGGCTCCATTCATTGATGTTAGCCAGCTTGCACAATACCAGGACCCTGACACTAAAGCACCTGAATGGTGCTTTAGTGTCAGGGTCATTAATTTTATTACTTACACCTGTGCTTTTTCTCTTGAGACATGTCAAAATGTCTTCAGTGAAAAAGTCCTATATAGTGGGCTAGTCAACTAGGCTTAGTTTGGCATGAGTTTGATGATAACCTAGCAAAACCCACATAACTTTAAGGATCACACTGCTGGAATGTTGGCATCTCCTCTGCATTAGTAGATCTCAGCAAACACAGAACGATTCAGGGAGCTGAGAGGTGGACAATAGTGTGAAACATGCCAGTGTTTATAGGAATTTATTTTGTCAGAGCCGCTGTTGAACAGCTCCAGCTGGGCCTGGAGTTATATCGGCACCCCTGGAGCTCAGCTTATACCTTACTCACACACTCCTGGTATTCATATTGGAAAAAGTGAAACAACACTTTCTTGCTAGACTTGCTAGACATAGTTGCAAACTTGCTAGACATAGGAAATGAATCCTTGTGAACATTACGGGGATGTTCATTTAAATTGAAATTACTACCCTATTCTGCTAAAATCCACCTGCATTTCTGGAGTGCATATCACATATTTCACTTTATGTGCTTTCATGCATAGAATGTATTTCTTTGACTGCCTTCTATGGGCTCACAAAATGTCTCTGACTGGTTGGATATGGTGGGAATGGAGAAAGATAAAGAAAGATTGAAAAGTGTAAGGAAAATCTCTTCAAAAGCTAAAGAGATTAAAAGTAATTAAATTGATTCAAATCGAGTGTAGTACAGTATAACCGTAATTTCAGCAAAAATGAATCTTCACAAGAATAAATTCCCTTTTTCCAGAGACTTTCAAGTGTTTTTCTATGCCTTTCTATGTCAAGATAGAAACAAGGTGGATTAGATTAATTGGCTTAACACAAAACCTAACATTACCTCGTATAAGGTATGTGCAAAAGACTGGCAGATAAAAGAAAAAAATACTACCATACCATACATACTATCCAATTTAGCATTCTGATACATCCGTTACAATGTGCATGTTGAGATGTTAGCACCTAACAAAGTAGGTTGTGTGAAGTACAGATGAACACATTCATGAGACATATACTGATATTTAAGACTATGTAACATTTTTTAACAGTGGCCACTATAGCCACAAGTGGCAATTAGTGGATAATGGTAAACATTGAACTGTAAAAGTAAAAGTAGAGAAGAGTCATAAAATCAACAGCTGACTCAGTAATGTCAGTTACACAGCAATATATCTCTAACGTTTGCTAACGTTAGCTACTGTTAGCCACCATAAGCTAGTGGTCATACCAGACCAAGGAAGGCCGTAGCAGCAAAACCCCTGAGTGTATTGACCTGAATAAGGGTGTGTTTTATTGTTAATGAGCTCAACTTTTCATTTGTAAGAAGAATTTCTTCTTCCAAAAGTTACATAGTCTTGATTTAAATGACATAGACCAGATCAGTGTCATTGTGTTTGATGCAAAACAAAACTATATTTAATTTATTTAGTCTAATAATAGGGCTATGCTTGACAATATTAGCAACTTTCTATTTTCTATTTTGTATATTTCACCAGCATTTCTTAGCCATGAAAATCTATGATTAGCTGCATTGACTCAGCTTTAACTCTCCTAATGCTCTTCTACCACACCAGGAGCTTTGTCTCATACATTTTCATCTATCAACAATTTCAATACAAAGTCTCCAAAGATTTGCCAGTGTTACTAGGTATACTGTGCGTCAGATCGCATCGGACCACATCATACAGGTTGGAGAACTGACCGCTGTTGAATTAAGGGACTGTACACAAATTATTAGGTCAGAAAAGGGGAAGGGTTATGCTTTGGGTTTTTCTTGAGTAGAAGTCTGACTTTTTTGGGAGAGCATAGAAGGGTCATTTTATTTTTCAACAACTCAAATTTAAATTCCAGTGCCATATAAAGTTGGCCTATATTATGATATAAGTTCAGCCTTTTGTTATATTTTCAATAAATTTAGAAATAGGTAAGTCCACGTGTAATTTCCTCATTTGTGGCTGATAAAAAAAACTTTATCCCATAAATATATTAAGGTTTAAATTAGATTACACTCTTAAATTCTTTATTGATAGCCTTTTTTAGTTATTAAAGGTGGAACAAGTTGTACCAACTGAGTACTATATTTTGAAATATTAGGTGGAGGGTAATTTCCATGCAGTCCCTAAGTACTATTTATTAAAATAAATAATAAAATAAACAGCTTAATAGCAAGTCTGATGATCACACACAGATTGAGACACACAGATGTACCTGATTTGCTTCACTGGTATATCATAAATATCATTAACGCTTTAATTTAATTCTAGATTGGAAATTGCTACAGCTGCAAAAGCCCAACTGAATATGTCGAGTGGCAGTAACATATGATGGCATGAAAATATCTCAAAAGTCAAAGTATTCAGTGTTCAGAAACAGGTTAAGTGCTTGCAAAAGTAAAGTAATCTCCAGCACTTTTGATTAACAGTTAAAGTAAACACAGCCCTGCTAAGCGGACTCGTTAAATGTCAGTCAGCCTGGCCCCGCTACTTCTGAGACTGCAGCATGTGAGCGCTGTGCAGAGCAGCATGCCCACTCAGAAGGGAGAACATTGATTTTTTCCCTTGGATAACAAGGCTTGACCGACTTGGGTGCTTGCCTGAGTTCGATTGCTTCCTCTCTCTGCTGGTTGTCTATACAAATCTCAGACGTGCGCATCAAAATTCGAAATGTCTTCACGCAGCTGTGGATGTCTTTAGAGAGAGGCGGTCAAACAGCCTTTGACTGATGCCATTTAGCACAAGTCTTCATACAGGTTGATTAATAACAAAGTGTCTGGTGTTCAATCAGGGAGACTGGATGAGAAAGAGAAAAACTGGGAGACAAATTTCAGCTGCAATCAGTAAGAGCTTTGATTGATTAAATGCAGCTCTTTTACAACCAAACTGTGTTTTAGAAGTTTTTGACAGTTCCACATTTAGAAAGGCAGTGGCAGTGGCAGCTGGGAATACCTCATTACAACATCTCAAGAGAGGAATTTCAATGCTGCATGACATGCGGTCATACTGCAGCTGGAGGGTCCGGTATTTCATTCATTGGATTTTCTACCCTGAAACAAAAATCGGAAAATGAAAAATGGGGCAATACGTTTTGTTCACAAAACAGAATGTTGCGTTGTTTTTCTTTTTAAAGGGGCAACTGCACCAATTTTACACATGAAGGTCAGTGTACTCATCATGAGGAGCACTAATCAGTCTGTGAAAACCGTCGTGTAATGGAGGGAGCTTTCCAAAGTCAGAAAAAATAACCCTGATGATGTCATCTGGGTTATTTCAGTTTTGGCTTGATACTCTTAATTTATTAAAGACAGCCTGTGTTATAAACTGGGGTGTGGCGTTTGAAAGATGAGGGCAATTATCAGGCAGGAGGTTCTGATTGAAGACACTACTAGTTTGCATTATGGGAAATGTAGGATCCAGGGTTTTGGGGATGTGACTCATACAGCCATTCTTTTTTTAATCTGTCTCTCAGTAGCCTCCCAACTTCATGAAAGTGCACTACTAAATCACTGGAGTACCCTTTACATAGCCAATCAAACGCAGCAAATCCAATCTTCATCACAGCAAAGTGAAAAATTGGGGGTAATTGGGGGTTAAATTAGGTTGATAAGATCATTTTCAAATATCTTATCAAGAAATGAACTGCATGAATTCATCTTTGTGTGTGAGTGCGTGTGCAACGTGTGTGTGTCGTAGGCAGGACAGGACAAACAAGTCCTTTCTCGAGCCCAGCAGAGGTTTTGTCAGAAAGACCTTAGCAAAAACAGGGGGGGATCACATATGCTGAGATACAGAAGGGTGCACTGAAAAGAGTTCCAGCAGAATTTGCATGACTGACAATCTTTTCAGCAGACCTTGCTGTCTGCAGCACTTTCAGTGACCTGAGTAACAAAGCAACTTTACTTTCGTTCCCTTTGGGTTACGTGGCTTTTCCAGTCAGTTATCAGCACATTCACGTAAAAGTGGCAGAGTTTTTAATTAGAAGCCAATCACATATCTCATCAATATCAAGAGTGGAGTATTTAATATGAGATTAGATGAAACTGTTACCGTGAGAAAATTAGGTTATTACAAGGTTATTACAGCAGCAGAAAGTGATATTCAGAGAGGTAAAACATATACAACATGATCTGACAACTAGAAGAATTAGAAGCTAAAGAAACGGTAAAAGTAATATCCAAACATTAAAAGTAAGGCTAGTATAAAGTGTGCTAATATGAAGTTGGTATGTCTAGGGTCCGTTAGCTATGTTTCTAAGGTAACAACCACAATACAGTGTCATAACACCACAAAATACAAGAGCTTATGTAGTCATGTTTCCCAATTATATCAGCACCTACATGATTTTATATGAAATAAGCTGCAGCCTTGACAGTTAGAGACACAAACCTGTTCAATATAACAGTGGGGGTAATGCTAATCAATGACTGTAAAATAATCTATTAATCATTTTGAGTCTGAGTTTAATGTTTGGTGAGCTACAGGTAAATGTGCAAATAACCCCTTTGAATATATTTGTGCAAACTTATTTGGCTGTGATTTTTTTCCTTTCAAAGCTATTTAACAAGCAGCAGGTCTTTGTTTTGTGTCCAGACGTGTTGGTTTGGATTTCTTCTCAGTGTGAGAACTCACCTGGAATGGGAAAAAGAAATTACATGCAGACAAAGGAAATTGCTCTGTGAGCTATTGTAGCTTATATTTTAAATAAAAAGTGCTGTCTATCTTTCTTTTTTGCCCAGAAAACCCATGGAAAGTTCTTTTGTGCCCTACTGTTTTTTGACCTACACTTTCTGTATGAAGTGACACAATACTTGCACAGAGAGGTGTGTTTAATGATGTCTGAGATTTCAAACACGTCAAAGGTATCTTTAAGTCGTGAGTCATGAGGAAAGAAGGAGTCAAGGTCGAGGTGATAGTCAAGCCGAAGCCCAGTACGCACAAATTATATTATACCTAAAGATAGTGTTTGAACCAGGGTGCTGACTGTCTCTCAGCGCTTAGAGAGACCAAGCATGTCAACAGTATATTGTACAGCGGATTGCTTGACAACAACAGCAGAGTGTTGTCATCTGTCCTTTTCCCAGCATGCCCAGCACTCAAATCCACTGCCAGTTTCTGCAGCCTGCATGTAGGCTGTTATAAATAATAGAAAGCCCTGTGGATTGGGGATACATGTACCAAAAACAATGGAGGCGCCACACTGTTTTGGCCGTGCCAAGTTAACATCATGTCATTACACATTAATGAGGAGCAGGGCTCATAACCCGTTCTTGTTCTTTGAAAGCTATTTTATTCTTTCATGAGGGCTGGCCAGAGTTTTTTGACACCGGCTGTCTGTGAGGAGATTTTTTCTGAAGTTGTGAATTGACTGGAAGCTTTCGTCAGACAGTGCTTGATATCACAATAAAAGGGTCAGCTTACAAGCATGCAACTTTTATAGTTGACGCCTGGCTCTGAATAGAAAAGATGCAGTTTAGAGTGCACTTCAAGTTAAGAGACAGAAGATGACCTTGTCACTTAACCCTGGTTTGGATTACCGTCATATAGTAAAATCGTCTAGAATCTACATAGTGAAGGATTTATATGATTGTAATAGGGGTTATCATCTCTCAGTCTAATTAGGTGACTGAAAAATACCATACTGATACCACACTGTAGAAGCTCAATGTTTCAGTAATTGTAGGCTTATTAAGAAACCTCTTCTGTGCTTTTTATAGAAGAGTATTGTTTTATTTTTGGTATTGTCTTGGCTGTGTGTACAAGGAGGCGTTAAAAAATGAATGAATACTGACTTCAGGAACACAGTGGATGCGTCATGAATTAGCCACCTCTGCTTTGCCCCATCATTACACACTCATTATAAGGCTAACTGTCCAGCGTTTACTGTCGGCGGGGCTGTCTCAGCTCTGATTGCACTTTGCACAAACACAGGCCTTTTTTTTCCTACATGTTGAAGGAGATAGCAATGAAAATGTGCAACATGGTGTCTGCTATGTGTTCACATAGTATACGAGACAAATGCAAGCAAACGTAATATATGAGTGTCTTATTCCCGGATGAGAGACAGAAACCACAGATGAATGGTGAATGATATCTGCAGCACTTCAAAGTTCAGTCTTGACCATGGATATAGTAGTTTGACAAAATTAAATTAAATTCTACCGCGAGGTCCACTTCCCCAGCTTTCAACCACATCGCACAGCTTTCATAATAAAACCTATCAGGGATAGACGCTAATATTTTCAAGCACTGGCCCCACGGGCCACCAAGCCCCTAAATTTGGTGGCCAAAGTACATTTCTGGTGGCCCAAATGTAAAGTTATGTAACAACAATACAGAAAAGTCAATTTAACACAACTTAACACAGCCTTCCTTAACTGTGACCCTTCAATAAATGAAAAGACATTAACAGAATGAAAATATATTTTTATAATAATTTATTTAAATTGAAAACTCAGTTTTCAAGAAGTTCTTTGTAAACATATGGTACATATATTCTCTCACAGTCTCTTTGTTTGGATTTGGGATGTTTGTGCAACTGTAACATTGCTACCTACTGACCTACATGGAGTATTTGGTGGCCACAAATTAACTATTTGTGGTCACGGGCCATAGGGCCATGGTTAATGTCGAACCCCACCTATAATCACTGCTGAGTGATTACAGGTGTCCATTTGGAGAAAAGAGAGCCACTGTTTGTTGAGGATAGGCTGCTATTTTGTTTCTTAAAATGGTTTTGAGATCTCACCTTTTGAATTGGCTGAATGTGTAGAAAAATCCTTATATCATAATCCCTATATATCTGAGAGCATTGAGACTGGCGGTCTTAACCTTCATACACCCTTTATTTATGTGTATTTCTGTGCATCGACCAACATACAGCATGTGACCCTTACTGAAAATGTACAATCATGGTGGCAATCGATCAGGGATGGATGGATGATTTGTTTCTACAGTTTACATAAACAGAAAAATATTACAAAATATTACAAATCAGAACACTATCTGTAAACAAAAGATTGAATTAATAAACTAAATCAGGTCATCATTATTCCTATTTACATCAATTATTGCATTCATAATGTTGGCATTAAACATAGGGTCTAATATAAATGCAACACAAAACTATCTGTTAATCACTCAAACAAATTAATGAAACAATAACCAAATTAAATACAAATGCAAAAATAATCTTAATAATAATTAATTGATTCAATACTGGGACAAAACCACCATTACTCTCACTTACCCTCCCATTTACCCCATATTCTAACTATATAACAAAAACAAGGATGCAAAAAGGATACAGTTTTAATGTAAAACATTTCTTAATGTGATGTGTATCACATCATGATGACTACAAGAAGAACAGATGACAGTAAGGAACAGTCTGCTCTTCAGCTGGACAGGTGGTTCAACTATAACTAGCTTTCTTGTGTTGAATCACTTCAACCATCTCTGACAACCATTGTTACCTTTTTGCCTTAAACCTGCCTTCAGTCAGCCAGTTGCTTGGTTTTATTAAAAAGATGAAGAAGTGTTAAGCATGACGTTAAACAATGTAAGCTGATCTGGTAAACAAAGAGTGATCTCTTATCGTTGTTTTCTTTATTTCCTTTGAGAGTTGGGGAAATTGTAGCAGTGTCCCAGGAGCGGAACAGCCAGTAGACAGCTTTTAAATATGAGAGGAAAAATGGGAGTCTTTCCTGGATGGTCTCTTATGAGTGTTTCTATTACCTCTTGATGTCACAGCCTATGATAATGGACTGTCATTGCCTAAAGACAGTATTCACCAGAACTAGATAAGAATAGATGAAGCATGAAAACATAGGAATCATCCAAAAGCATTACAGCATATAGTATCCTCTGTAAATAATGCACAAATATAATATTAGAGGATACCAATTGTTCCGCATTTAGTACGTTTTCTCCCAGAAACCTACAGAGCTTTACTGTCGTGCTTGTAGACAGACATATGTTATAGCAATGTGTGTCAGAAGATGTACAGTACGTCTTCTAATGGGATGATGGGATTTCATTCTGTTCTTTTACGTCACTGTGAATAAATCAACCAGATCAACAGTCCCCATCAAATTTATTTTAAATCTCCACAATGAAACGGCTCTCATCTTCCTTGTGGGTTTGGTGGTTTCGTCCCAGTACTGGATCTTGTCTAGAGAGGTCTCGCAATGGATTAATTTAGTGTAACTGCCCCGGAGTCATATTTGACTGCACAGATGTTGTGGTTAGCTTACTCTGAAATCATAGCTTCCTCATTACATTTTGTTCAGGCTCCTCTCCTCCCAAATATTCCAGCATGGCACTGTAGTACAAATAGTAGTTTTGACCCTATGGAAACATATGAGAACATGACAATCCATGCTCAGATTTAGCCCAAATTTGTTTGACAGCGCATTGGTATAAATCACTGCCACAAAGTATGTCCGAGATTCCCATTGTTACCCACATGTTGAAGCCACACTGCAGGATTTTGTCTCTGTATGAATCAGGCCTCGGTCTCAGTCAGAGTTTGACCTGCTGCGTCTCCTCTGGCTCTGTCAGACTGTTTGGAATGTATCATGGCCAACAGAGCTCAGACATTTTATCAGCAACCAGAAAAGGTACCATGTGTTAGCCTTCCACTAGACACGGACCTCAGGTGTTTGCTCTGTGCTCATTTTGACATACAAACGACTCAAGTTATTCCATTTCCTTGTTATACAAGTTTCATTCTTCTGAATGCTGTGGTCATTTGTGCTCCGTGATAAAGCTTCAATCATTTCTTTTCATACAGATTTGGGAAAAATGTCCAGCAATGTATGAAGGTTGCAGTATCAAAGACATTTGCAGCAGAAGGACTTTGTATTTGTTCATTTTTTTCTGGTGTGGTAGCAGCTTTTGGGTGTTGCCATTATTTACTGGGCCAATTATTAGCTCCATATATCCCATACCTTCCTGTGTAAGATTTGCATGAATGTCATTTTAATTCATATATGCAACGGATGAGTATAAATGGTCTATAAGCTGTTAGACCAGGTTGTCACAACAATATTAGCGTCATATTGGTCCTTTATTATTGTTATTCATTAATGCCATCTCTGTAATCCACCAACCTAAAGATGGTTTATTTCTACTTTTTCACTTAAGAACTATCAGCCTCTATGCTATAAAATATGTGTATCAATAAATGCACAGTGGCTCTGTTTAATGTTCAGGTCCTAAGTGAATATTATAGGTTCTAAGGGAAGGTGCACTGAAACCAGCTGTTCGATTGTGTGATGTACTCTTTCCAGAAATTCCTTACCAACCAACATTCCCATCCCATTGCCTTTTGAGGCAATGAAAGAGTCAAAGAGCGTTCTTTTGACTACATTACATTTAGTGCAGGTATCTGGGATATTATTATTGAATTTGTAACATACCTACGCGTCATCCAGTTGCATTGTATTAACATTAGGTGAGTATTTATTGAAGACCTTTTTGTTCCTCACGTTCTCTTTCAATCTTTAAATCTTCTTTTTTTTTTTTTTTAAGTATTCATTTAGATCTTTTCTCCGTACTTGTATAGTTCTGCCTTCAACCAAATCATTTATAAAAGGAGGAAATTAAACCTTTGCTATAACGTTTTTACACAAATTAGTGGCGTGACTCTATGGATGGTAATTTTGTTCACTTTGGTTGGTCCACCACTTTTGTCCAGGCTGAAAAATCTCATAAGCTATTTGATAAAATGCCATGAAATTTGGTACAGATATTCATGTCCCCCTTTGGTTATCATCTGGCAAGCAAAATTTAAATTTGTCCAATACTTTGGTTTATGACCAAATACTTGCAAAACTAATGGCATTGCCATCATGATCAGATGTACTTAGTGTTAGCATGCTAATACTCTAAAGATGGTAACCATGGTAAACATTATACCTGCTGCACATCAGCATGTTTGTTCAGCATTGTCATTGTGAGCATGCTGACGTTAGCATTTAGCTCAAAGCATCACTGTAGCAGTACAGCCTCACAGAGCTGCTAGCAGGGCTGTAGACTATTAGTGTTATTTTATTATCACATCTTCCAAAGAGGGAAGGACAGGACGATTATATCCAAAACCAATTTTCACAACATTTTCTCTACTCATTGCTAGAAATTTATGACACATTCTCCAATGACCCAACATTTGCAATCTGAGAATCATATCTCATGAAAAAAAAAGGGATCGCAATAAAAAGCAAACATGGTGACAAAGATTCATTTTTCTCATGGAACAATGTCTATTTATTGTGAACATTATCTATTTTCGACTGCTTGTGTTTTAGCAATAACTCTTCTCTCAAAAAAGATGTGAATTTTGGTGTTTCATATAAAATCAAAAGCAAGAAGCACTGAAAGTGTGCTCATATGTTCACAGTTTAACGTTCAGAGATAAAGATACAAAAGAACCAAGTCCAAATCTGTTCGAGGCACTATGAGCATTTAGCAAGGAGGTTAAGAAGGACGAATTGGAGCTGAGACAAAGGGATTGAATTCTAGCCCAGTCAGAGTCTTAACTGCTGCAAAACTTAACATTTAGAGGTTTGGTTTAGTTATTGTTTGCCCACAGACAGGCAATAAGATAGAAGGGCTTCAGCTTGCATCGCTCATGTACAATGAACAGTAAATATAGTCTCTATTTGTTTCTTCTTCTTTCTTCTGTTCTTGAAAGGGCTCTATGTAGCCACATAGCCTTTACGGGTGGTTAAGAGCAGCTTTTTACTTTGCATTGTTCCAGAGTGAATCGGAGACCTCAGGGGCAGATACACTTTGCATTTTATTCAACTATCGCAGACAATCTGGCTCGTTTAGAGTCGTTTATGTGCTTTCTTATAGTCAGCAGATGTCTAATTGAGGTTAAAGGAATTATGGATGAATAAACTAAGCCTTGAGGGAAAACACACATCTCTGGACTGGGATTTGTCTGCTAGGCGTAGCCTGTTGGATCTCTGCAAGAGCTCACTGGTGTATGTTTAATTCAAGAGTGATCACATGTGCTTGCGGAATGCAAGTGAGGAGTGAAAGAAAAGCTTTCGGCTTTCTTCTGCCAGTTTATTCCACTGTGGAGGTCAAGTCAAGGATGCAGAGTCCCACAATAGGTTGTGCAGGATTAGAGCTGTGTTTGCTTTTGCAACAAAGGAATGAGCTCGTAAGCTAACAGTATTACTGAGTGACTGTGTAACATGTGAGTCAGACTCGCTAGCAAATTAAATGTACCCTGTTGAGTGTTCTCGCCAAAATGATTTCTCTGTATCCTTACGTTGGCATGCTCAACCACCTTTTGCAGTCAACAAAAATGCGTGTCACCCCTGTGCTCCTGGAGTGCATGTACTTGCTCATGTGCACACTTCCTGTGGAACACGGGGACATTATGGGGACCCGGCCATCAAAACATTGCTTTACAGTACCACAAGTAGTCGAAAACCCCACCTTTAAAGTAAAATTTGACTTCTCCTGTCTTTTTGTGTAAGAAAATATAAAGTATAATGGTACTGTAGCTATCTTATGTGCATACTTTTCCATTTTCCAGAGGAGGATAGAATAGTTTTTGGACATATTCGTGGAAACAGCATCTAAGCTTCAAGCCTTTAGGTGGATGTTTTGCATGGCAGCATTTGACTGACATTTGAGTGCCCCCTTTGCCAGGAGACAGGTACTGACTGAAAAACTATACTGTGTAGCCTATGAACATTGATACAAGGCACTAAAAACAGATTCTTAGTGTTAGCTATCAACAGTTAGCTATTTAAGCCGTCTGTTCCTTTACAACATTCAATACATGGGGAGACCTAAAGGATGCTGGGCTAACTAGCTTCCTATTTGTGAGTGGAAGCTAGTTAGTCTAGCTTGCTTTGCTAACATTAGCACTAATTCCCCCTTTTGTTCACCTGCAGAGTCATTGGCAGCTTCTGTACACTTAGTGCTGTGTTGGTCGTATTTTATACAAAGGAGGGGGTCTAGCTAGCATTAGCTGTCCTTCTTTCATGGGTCCAGTTGGGGTGACGGCAAATCATCAGATTGTCAAGACTCACAGCAACAGGTAGTCCTGTAATCTCAGCACTCAGAGTAAAGTACGAAGTCACAAAGTAATGTTTGTGCTCAAATCCCAGGTGGAACTGAGCAACGGCACAAGGTTGTCCCCTCAGCTCCAACCACACAATTGTGAGTCGGTACGAAACATTCACGTTCACTAGTAAACTACAACATATTGGGTGCTATCACTGCAGAAAAATAAACAAAAATAAAATGAATTCTTTCTGGTAATTACAATTTTGACAAAATAAGTACACAAAGCAAACATCAACATATATATACTGATGTCAAAACAAAATTAATTCAGATTTCAGTTCCATGCCAATTAAAAGGATATAAAATAGTTGGACATGTGTAGTTTTTAGGTTGTTTTTTTCTTTTTGCACAACACAGGCAGCTGAGACACCTAAAAGAGAAGCTGAGTATCCAATGTTTTAATAGCCACATTGTGGCAGTAAACTGGTTGCCCTCTACTCTGTGTCAGACAGCTATCACAGAGCCGCTGTGTGTTGTGGAGACTCAGCTAATGAGATACAAGCTGACATTTAATAATGGATGAATTAAGAAAAAAAGGATAGAAAGAGGAGTTCATTAGAGTGTGGGAATCAAAATTAAACTTGAATAAACTTTTCTTTTTCACAAATAGGTAAAAAAAAAAGTTACTGTTTGTGAATTAAAGGGTCACTTCACAGATTTTGCACATGAGGATGTCATAGTGATGTCATCAGGGTTGTCTTGATTTGGGTTTGGAGACTTCAAATTTTTAAAAGAAAATGTACGTTTCAAAACCGGGGGCATGGAGTTTCAAAGACGTGGGTGTTTACCAGGCAGGTGATGTCTAAGGATTACCTTGCAAGGATTCGCGAGATCACGAAATCACACAAGAATCCATCTTGCCAGGCTTGTGCCACAGTGGTTCAGACCAATCAGCTTCCTATGAAGAACTACTGGCAGCTATGGGCGTGATTTAGGTGGGGCGACTGCAACTGTTTGTTCGAAAACAACAATGGTGGCTCCTAAAGAGGTTAGCGTAGGTGCTGCTATAGCATCACTTATATCAGAACTGTGTATTCTTCATTGAAAGAAGAGAACAGAACAGCCCTGAAGGCTTTTATCAATTGAAAAGATGTTTGACGACTTCTCAGATGGTTCTGTGTAACAAACTATCTAGGGCGTCAGGTTAGTCTAAGGAAGGAAGGTATTGAGTTGTATGATGCAAAGTGTAGGATCCAGAGTTTTTGGAGCTGGACCCATACTAGAGACTAAAAGTCAGGACATCTCCGCCTCTACTGTTTTGATTTTAACTATTTGTTTTTTTGTCTGTCTCTTGCAAGTTGCCAAAATTCATGGAAGTGCAATACTAAATCAAAGGAGCATCCCTTTAAGACACATACGTAGCATCAGGTCTGTTCATCCAACCACCAACTCACCAGTCAAATACACCGGCAGTTGAATCAGTCACTTCAGGTGTACTCTTCTAGTAACAGTGCAAAATTCTGCTGAGGAGACAGGGCTTCTATGTAGGTGTGTAGTTGAACAGGAAATGAGAGGTTCAAAGCTGAAGCAGATGACAGATGATATTGCGGGGAACTAATGAACTCTCATACAGCAGCTTCACTCTCACTGCAAAGGTCGCTGTACGAGGTTCTGAAACCCCCTCTCTACTCAAGGACACTGTAAGACTTGGCACAGTACAGATGTTTTTCTTCATGTTTAAAATACAAGATGGGGACTATGAAAATAATTTGACACTATTCACAATCGCATTGTTTACATTTATTTATTTGTTCTTTTCTGCAGCCATGGGGTTATAGGTACAGGGCATAGGGGGCAGATGGGTTTTGACAATGAGTCTGTATTTGTGCTGATAATTTGCGGCAGTTTAAGAGTTTTGAGTTCCATGTCCGTGTGATTTTTTGTTTTGTTTTGAAAAAGTCATATGTTGATATGTAATTATAAGGAGTGTGCAATCTTTATGCAGTAAAAGTGCCTTCAGACCTCCTTTATCTTATGTCTCTATCCCCACCAAATGAGATTGGAAAATTAAGTGAAAAAAAATGGCCAGAAAAAAATAAAATAACACAGAATGATAATGCTATATTTGCAAGGTAATATAGGACTAAGCATTAAAAAGTCATCTAAAACACAAGTAAAAACAAGTTAATAAAAATAAGTTTTCATTGGAGTAGTAAGGTGGCCTTTCTGTATGGAGTTACTGTGTTCTCTGTGTGTCTGTATGGCCTTTCTCCAGGTAACATGGTTTACAATGGATGGATGTTTTCAGGAGTCATTTAAAAGAAGCAAGCGTAGAACTTGAGGCTTATCAATCTTCATTGTCAGGCTAAATTTACAAACTGCACCCTGTCTGAGGATCTCAAGCTGTAATTAGGCTCATAAAGGATTAAAAGGTCAGAGATATAGCTTGATGATAGTCTGGCAAAAGCCTTGTGGTTGACCAGTTAATATACTGTATGCACACATGTCCATAATGTATAAAATAAAAGACTGAGCTGTGACTGTAGGGCCGTTTTCCAAGGTGATCAAGTAAAATCTACTAAGGTCAAGAATGACTTCCAGGAGTGGTACAGGAGTAGATCATTATATACTTAAAAGGCAGTTTCAGTCCTCTAGGGACTCTAAAAACAAACTGTTCTTTTTTTCAAAATTGATTTTAGTACATAGTCTGCAAAGGGCACAGTTCTGAAATTGAAAACAAGAGAATCTGAACTGGGTTTCTTTAAAATCAGCAGAACCACAGCAAATTAATTTAGGACTGTGTCTGAATCTATATAAAAGTCTGTGGTCTAAATGCTAATATCAACAGTACTATATGGTATATATATGGTATATATATCATATTTTACCATTATACTCCTCAAACCCACATGGGTAATTTTACCTCACAGCTGCATACTGTAGGAAGCAGCTCATGTTGCCACAGGGGATATGCGCGCAGCCATTATACACCACGATTTCTTATAATGCAGTCGAAACTTAAGCATATTAGATTTAATACACTTTAAGATTTATAAGGGCACATAAGAGTAAAGGCCAACTTTCCTGAAATTTAATCCCAGAACCCCACAGATGCCAAGGCTACAGCTATGAGCCGGCAGGGCCGGAAAATATCCAGAATTTGAATGAAAAATATCTCTGCATTTCTAATGAGTCTGGATGATAAATATGCCAGGACAAATGGTAAATAGAGGCCAAGTGTGGGTTTCATCTCCATATCTTTCATTATGTATTGCACTGGTGCTCAATTTTAGCACATTCTATTCTGCCATGTGTTGCTTGCAACCAGTTGAGAGGATGCATATGTATGGTTTTCAGAGGAGGTTTTGGCTACACATGTACTTGGGATATAGGGATGGTGGATGTTAAAGCTACATTAATACATTTGTTGACCACTTGGGGGCTGCTCAATGAGCTGTAAACAAAACATTGACATATTATGACATTTGCATTCATTTTGAGTTGTGTTTGCAATAGTCCCTATCCTTTTAGCTCTGTTTGTGGTTTCCACCAAGAACCCCAGAGTTGGGTGATAATTCTCTGTGGGTTCGTCACATAACATCTTTCACATTATACATAGTTGACCCATTGTTAACATGAAAAATATTGATATTTAATTAAAACTGAACAGCTCCACGATATACTATTTATAACCCCATGCTTTGTTTAGATACCAAGAGTATTTCAATCTGTGGTTAACTTTTAAACAGTTGGATCTAGGCAGTCGCTTTCTCTTAAGACTTCATTGAGAAATTCCTGAGCTTATGGGCTACATTAATAGATTCATTTGAAGTTATGGAGACCCTGAGTGTGAATAATTGATTTCTAACATCCTAGACACCTCTATCAGACACTACTACTACTGCACAGGCATACCATGCGGGATTCAGGACATTATCACAGATTAAAACCGAAAATACAGAAAAAGACAAAATGGATAAATTGGTTCTTTCTAGAAAAAGGATTTTATAGTAGGCCATCAAATGATGTTTTTAGTTGCCAGTAACTGGTATGCAATAGTTATACCAATCCTGACTTTAACTCTGTCTCTTAGGAATGGTTCTCTGGTGCTTTGAATTGGTATTTAAACCTTTTAGAGCGCCTTCCAAATGAAAAAAAAAAGTCAATCATTGATCAGCCATTTACTTTAAGTGAAACCAAGAACGATATAGATTAAATTAAATTCCCCTAGTCCCAGGATGTGTGGTGAGGCTAAACAGCATGACTGGTGGAAATGTAGCAACTGATGCTGTTCATGTGGGTGGTGTACATATGGTTTGCCAAATAATCTTATACTTCACAGAGTGAGACGTGAGAGAAAGCATTCTGTCGAGTGGCTTTTAAAAGCAACTGTAAGCCAGGAATATATTGGTGCTTATGAGTATTTCTGAGTATGTTTAGGGCTTTAGGAAATGTTGAATGTTGATGAGTCTTGACTGCACTGCTAATAATGTGAATGTTTGGGGAGATTTTTTATTTGAAACTGTTTTCTTGGAGGGAGCTGCATTTGTATTCTCTGCTTGAGAGTTATTTCTTAAGAAAAAGTTAAAAACAAAGCTGCTAAGAAATAAGACAGAAAATCCAGAGGCCCACCTAGCAGATGTGCATCAATTTCCTGGACTACAAGGCTCCGTACTGTCACTCATTTCCCAGAGCAAAGCAACTGTTGAAGTGTCCAGCCTGCCAAGCACATACATACTGACAAAAGGTCAGAAGATACAAGGAATCAGTCTGCAGAAGGAGTCTGATTTAAAGGGCACTCACTGCTGGGTCTCACTGTGCTTTGGCTGCCTTTCAAAGAAAACTGTCAAAGGAAAAAACAGACAATACAGCTAAAGGCAAACAGCAACTGAGCAGAGAGGGTAAAGTTATTACTTGTTCATGAATGTTTTCAGTTATGTTTGCAGGCATTCTTTTTATCATTATCAGGCCAAATTCTTCTATTTCATGAATCTAATCAACAACAATAAATGGAAAAAAGGAAAAACATGACACGTTAATGAATGCCTTTCTTCTTTTACTATACTCGAGAGACCTTTGTTTTATTTGCCAGGAGGCAAAAGAACGCCATTCAATATTACCATCATATCCTTATCTATCCGAGCACACATCCATCCTTTCAGCAAGCCTGTATGCAAAAAGACATTCCCTTTTCTTTTCTGTTTCTTAATTGGGAAACTCTGTGTCACAGATTCAGATTGTGCCTCTCTCATCCCTTTTCTAAGCGGGACTAGTAGTCTGCAGCCATGCCACGCTTTGAGCTAAATGCATACGTCTGATGGTGGCGCTAAAGGAAAAGTCAGGGAATCACCAAAGTGATTGCAGTTCATCCTGTGGAGAACATGAATATCTGTACCAAATTTAATGGCAATCCCTCCAATATTGTTGACACCTTTAGCTCCAAACCAACCACCTGAATCTAATGGTGGTGGTGCTAGAGGAAAAGTCAGGGTATCGCCAAAGTCATGAGGTTACATCATCTGGGAACCATGAATGTCTGTACAAAATTGTGTGCCATTTAGTAGATGTTCATTTAGTGCATTTCAAAGGATAATTGAAAAGATTTCACCAGTTGGTGCTAGGTGAAAAGTCAGCTGGTAGCGTAAGGGGAAAAAGTCTGGGGATCAGTAAAGTCAGAAGGCTTCATCCTCTGGGGACCATGAATGACTGCACAAAATTTCATGTCAAATCTATCCAAATGTTGAGATATTTCAGTCTGGACCAAAGTGGTGGACCAACAGACCAACAGACTGACATTGTTATCCAAAGAACCACGTAGCTAGCATGGCAAAAACAAAATCAGTAAAGAAAACCTCTAAATATATAAAGTAATGGCTGGTAAATGTGAGCATGATGTGATTACTTATGGCACATGAAACATTTCTCAGTAATTGTCCTGTTATTTGAAGGTACTATAATCTGTAAAGGTGCATAGGGCAGCTTTAATTTATGTGTTCAATTGCCAAAATTGACAAAACATTGCCACCTTGTCAACATGTGTAACAGATCAGCAGAGCTCCCTGCACATGCCAGATTGTTATTCAGGTCATGCCAGCAGTATGTGTAAAGAAATATGTAAGCCAATATGTTCTTACTGTGTCGTATTTGTTTCAGACTAACTCAGTATGTTATTCTCTCTCCTCTTGTTTGCATGAGGAGGTGGAGGTTTAAAGAGCATTGAGTAATTATACAGTGAATAGTAAGAGACAAAAGGCGGCGGGATTGTGGTGCCTTAAGTGCCTTCTGCTGTCCTTCAATTAGGCGTCATGTATTAAGTCTGCTCTTAGCACACCACACATGTAATAACTGGAACGGAAACCATTGTTGTCGTGGGTTTATAGTCAGTAGACAGAAGAGGCCACTATCCTCTGGAGACATGCCACCACACCTACCCTCCTTACATCTAAACAGGTTAGGGTGGTAGTGACATGTACTTGAGCTGCTCAGTGTGTGGGGTAGTGAATTGCATGCTACTGGAAGAGGCCAACATGCATTGTGTACATACAAAGAAGGCAAGAGAGCGTGGGACTCTTAGTTTTTAGTTTAGGGTATACCTCGCGAGGTTGGAAGAATTTCAAACATGGCTTACAAAGTAGGGAGGACACACGGCACAGGCCACACACTCATGTAGGATCGTACATGGAATGTATTACTCTCCAGTGGAAGGTCATTAATTTCAAATGAGAGAACCCATTACGGCCACATGTGTCATTGCAAATGAGCTGAATCAAGGTGACAGTGTTGCATGCGTCCTGTAAAGCGAGTGCTTAAAGGAAATGTATGTGAAAAGAACATTTAGTCGGTAAATCAGCTATAAATGTTTATAATGTAACACAAATTGATAATTTTTCTCCAAACACATTTGAATTACAGGACGTGACTCACATGAAACTTATATGCGGGTGGTTAGCAGCACAAATCCATTATAGATAAAATGTGATCTAGGCGTAATGTTGTAGGTACATGGCGCAGTATGTGCTTTTGCCCTCCAAGATACCAGTTTGCCTCAGGCCTTATGGAAGCATTTTTTCTGTTTTTGATAGGCAAACTGTAGGAAACACCAACTAATGCCTGAGGACACACTGCAGCTACGTCAGCAATAGCAGTCGTATGGCCTTTACAGATGCTAACGGCTTTGACTTAAGGGAAAGGCCAAGCGGTTGAAAACTGTGCAATAAAGAGGGCAGGAAGCTATTGCTAACCGTTAGCTTCAGCAGCATGTTGTGTGACATTGAAAAACGCACACATGCATGTTAGTAGTTAAGTGCAGGGCAGTGGTTTATGTTAGCTTCATCAATAGGGTCACTTTAATAGGAACGGACTAACTTGATGTGGCTCAGATCCACACGAGGTAAATAGTTGAAGCATGTGTGTGTGTGTGAGAGAGAGAGAGAGAGTATGTGGGAGCATAACAGTGGGTGTACATAAAAATTAATGAGCTTCTTTACACGAGGAACCTAATAACAACCGTGGAAATAATTATCTGCAGCAAAACATTGATGTGTGAAATAACAAAGACAAGCATGCTGTGTAGCTCATGTTGCTATCAGCTCCCTAATTGTCCGTGTTAGCCTCTGCTGGGCAGCTGGAAGGACACAGTGTCACATATGATGGCAAAAACAAAGCCTTGACCCCTTACAACCCCAGCTGGAGTGGCTCCGTAACATTCTCCATCCACGGAAAGAAATATCAGATTGCAACTGACCTCGGCCCCGCTGCTCGAAATCCCAGTGCCGCCATAAGAGGCTTTACTACAGACTAGAGGCGGGTGAATAGGGATAATTTAATGAAACATTAGACGAGAGCACTCCACAGTCCTTTAACAAATTGCTTTTCTGACTGCCAAGCTTGGCTCAATTTGGGTTGCCTGAAGGAAGAGCTGAGTGAAAACACGAGGAAAGAAAAGGGAAGAAAGAGCAGTTATTCACCTGCAGCGTTCAGAGGTTGGATATAATAGTGCCAGAAAAACAATTGAAATATAGAAGATGAGGCTGTCCTTTGATGGCTAAGCCTTCCCTAGAAAGCCTACTTGTGGATTTATGAGAACTTTCCACAGGACAGATTAAGTGCGATGGGAGGCTGTTGACTTCCGACCAGAGAGAGCAGAAGGCACACTTCCTCTTATCCACGGCCACCTATGGGCATAAACAGGTGGCTGCTGGGTACTGGCACCTTTTACTGGCAGTGTGAGTAAATGCTGGCCTTATTAAGATGCTGGCAGGGCCTAGGGAAGCATTTTCGTGGCATCACAAAGTAGATTCACCCCTCATTACCTCTTTGTGCTACATAGTGTTCTTAAGCTTGGGATTTAAAGCTGGCCACAGAGTAAAGCCTTGAATTAGCTTAATGAGAAGAGCCAGGCACATGACTTAAACCTCACGTGGAGAGAAAGTCACAAACAGGCACTTAGAGCCAATATGATTATTGTGTCTGTGTGCTGCATTCACAGACTAGATGGGTTTTGGTTTGCGTGTGCGCTTAAAGGAGTGGTGACTTACATGCAAGAGAGTGAATTATATCCATGTTTACATGCATGTGTCCCTGTCTGTTTCTGCTGGATGTACGTTTGTGTGCCAATGTGATTATAATTGGGACTCAGGCATATGGATTCTTGGTGTCTCAGTAATGAGGGCAGCGAAAGGCACACAACCATAAAATGTACATCTCAATTGTACATTGTTGGCTTAACTCAGTTCCAGTGGGTGTAAGCTATAGCGTTGTTGTAGCATGTAGCATTGTTGAAAAAACACAGAAAACACTGAAAGGTCTGTCCTTCATACATTTATGAAAAGGCAAATAACACTGGGACCATCAAAGTGAAATGACAGAACACTTTCTTTTGATGACTACAGCTGCCCAGTAATAGTAGAGCTTAGAGGTTGGCTTTCAGTAGAGAATTCTATTTTATCCAGAAAATACCCAGATTCATTAAGGTAACAAATCCCTTATCAACTTTTTTTTTAATTAGCAAAGAGTAATGTTTAAAATAACTACATAGCCATTTAGCTTGTTGTCAAATATGTCACGTATCTGGAAAAGCTTTAGCATTACATTGCACTGAATTTTTGAATGGCAATCTTTGATTTTTAGCTCTTAAATTGACTTTGGTTGCTCAAAAATTGTTGAACCTAAACCTAAATAGATTAGATAAGGGCTTCGAAAGTATTTAGATTTGATCAGTAGAATTTATAATAAAATGCTATTGAACCCCAAACCTAGTGATGGTGGTGCATTTTATTTTTGCAAAACATAAACTACTTATGTAGGTGTAGTTAAGCTACAGTTTATTACAACTTGGGTTTTATTTTGGTTGCCATCAGTTCAATTATCATAATGTTGTACTGAGCAAATTATTTGTTCAGATCTTGAAATACAATGACATCGCTGAAAACAGGGCAAAAAATACAAACCCCCAGGTTGAGAAAATTAAAGCAAAGGCTAAAATTATTATCCATGTAGTCCATTATAAACATCCGTCACAGTTTACAGACCTACTGCACTTGTCGTAGTCGTGCGACTCAAGGTTTTCTTGTGAAATAATGGATTATTAGCGACAGTACAGGTGTGCACACTTTTGGTTTTTCATCCAGATAAAGTGGTAGCTAACCTGGCTAAACTAGCTTGTTTACGACCTGTATGACTGTCTGACCTTGTGTTTCTTGCCCCTATGGACCTATTTTTACTGATGAAGCTGCATTCTCAGATCTCAGCAATTATTTTAGTGAGTACGGTGTTGTCATAATCAATGTTAACCAATGACCAGAGCTACAAAAATAATGCAGTTGTAATAAACCGTAGTTTTCCCCTTAAAAAAATCATTCCACTGAAAAAACAGTATGCAATCTTGTATAGACCTACATATACAAGATTTTTTTCCTCAGCACAACTGTCAATCAGGAAGTGATTTATGTAAAAATGACTCTGTTTTTCCCATTTAAACAGTAATCATGTCTCCACTCAATAAAAAGAAATGAAGATAAACAATATCATGCTGACATGAGTTGTCACATGTGTTAGAATTTGATTTACACTCTACAAGGCATTTTTCTCTGTTGGATGAATATGGCATTTACTGTAACTGCACACACTGAACGAGCTTCATAATTGCCCATATGTTTATTCACATGTTGTTTACATGCTAAAGTGGCATGTTCCTTGACTGTGTAGTGTACAAAATGCTAACTGGATTGACTGAAGAGATGTGTTACATTGTCATTTAGTCACTGCTATGGATGACAATTTCAAACAAACAAACAAACAAAAAAAACAAAAAACAGGGAGGGAGCTAATGTGTTTTGGTGTAGCAACCTCCAACAACTGTCAGGCACGGACTGCTAATGATTGGCATTCAGCAGCAGCAGCAGCAAGGTATGTGTGTGTGTGTGCGCATGTATCTGCAGGAGCGTCTGTTCTTGGGTGTGCTATCCAGCGAGGCCATTTAAATGAATTCTTTGGCCTTAGCTCTTGATCAAACACAAAAACCTGTTCTCTCGTCTTCCCTCCTCATTATTATCCTGCTGTTTCCTCCGCGCATTGTCTGCCTGTGCACTGGGACAGAGAGGTTACAGTTCCCTGTGGCTTGACAGTTCATTGCAGGTTGTGAGACACAACTGCCAGAGCACACAACAACTTGTTTTTTTGTTTTCCATCCTGCTGACAGAAATGTCATTTCGTGGCATGAGCAGAGTGGCATCCCACTGATCACATAAGAGAAGAAAAACAAGCAGGTTGGACTGTGTTCAACCATCACGAGATGTTCATACTACTAGACTGAGCTAAAGAGTGAGAGATAGATGAGCAGAGACAAGGTCCTTCACTGTGAGAAGAGTTTGAGCAGTGACCCAAGAGGGCATATGTGGAGTTAGTGGATGTGGTAGTTCTCAAGTACTTCTTAGCAAGACCCCTGGCTTAATACACAACTTGCTTCACAGCAGCTCTGTGAGCAGAGACTTGGCTATTGGCTCATAAATCAAGAGTTGTAAATCGAGTTCACTATTGGCTTTACCTTTGCAACTTGTGACATGACTTGCCAAAACCTCTCAGCTTAGACTTGTGGAAAAAAAATCCTCCATTAACCCATTAGTAAATGCTTGCAGCCCTGTGATCTGTCTCTACACTCACACACACACTTTCCACAGACCTGTAGTATGCATGATCTAAATGGGTCCATAGGCTTTTTTGTCAGGTAGCGCTGACAAGAAATGGAAATCTCCTTAAACCCTGCATGCATCATCAGTGTGCATGGCAGGCTATGTAGACAAGTATTAAACCCTCTATGGCAGCAGTCTGGAAAGCATACCTTTGATCAAGAAATGTCCAAGAACACAGTAAATCCATAAGCAGGTGTATCTATTTCAGCCAAAAACCCAGGAGAGTGAAGGAGCATGTTTGGACAGCCATGGACTCAGATATAATGCTTCCAGGGGCAGTAGACCTACTTTGGTGTCTCTTTCCATTTCATTCTTAAAGTAACAGACAATTTTTTTTTTAATCTTATTTTTAGTCACAGGGTTGACATCTGTCTGTGCCAATGTTCACTGTTGCTGTGGCTCACTGTAGCAGCGTAGTTTGCCTCAGTCCATTCACAGATGTATTTTGACATCAGTGGATGGTGGGAGAACGCACACAGAGTGTGGCTGAGATTCTTTACACCTGAGGGCTGTTGCATCAGTACATCACAGTTTCAGTATGGTCTGTTAGGTTTTGTTGGTTGCTAGCACCACTGTGAAGAATGAGACAATATGGTGTGTGAAAATGTCTTTAAAGACCCCGATACCTCGAGGAACAAGTGTTTCTTTCACCTAATAACTGGTTTCTTTATTATCATCAGTGTAGTAATATATCATTTGGTGGAGTTATAATTGCTAAGAGTGGATAGCTGCTATGGCCCCTTAGCCAATACAGAAATGTTTCCCCTGTGCTTTCCAGCTGCTCAAAATTAGCCATTGCCACATTATTGTCTATTGTGTTTGCAAATTTGTCAGGCAATAAAAAGTGCAGGCAGATGTGATAAAGAGCTTAACAGCCAGGTAAACATGCTCACTGGCAAAGCATAATTGGACTGAGAGTTTGCCGTTGAGAACTTTGTACACAATTCACACTGGTATGTTTAGGCACCGCTGGACAGACTCTCTTCAGAGCGCCAAATTCTCTGACGATATGGATGGTGCTGAAGTGGACTATAATGACTACCAACACAGGCGGAGTGTCCACATATTAGCAAATAAAACACCTAAATTATCCATTTGTCCCTAAAAGACATGCACCATGCTAACATTTAGCATACAGTATGCTTAACCACTGGACTAAACTAGCTAACTGTATATAAAGTTGAAACTAGCTCCACCTCCACAAGCTACAACAGTAAAATGCTGTTTACACATTGATGCATCAGTATTAACAATCTAATAATGTCAGATATAATAATATATCAGTCATTTTGCATTCTGCAGAATAAGTACTTTTGCTTTTGATACGTTATGTACCTTTATCTGATAATACTTATTTAAAATGCAGAACATTTACTTGTAACTATTTTTATGCTGTGGTGTTGGTATTTTTACTTAAGTAAAGGATATGAATACTTCTTCTACCACTGATGGCCAGTATGCTTGCCGGATTGTCTAATACTGTCTGAAACACGAATCCGACAGCAAAATCACGCTCACTTTACATTGCAGTTGGGGTTGGGGTGATTAAGGCATGGTTTGAACTTCTCTCTCAAGCTTTCTTTTTCATTCTTCACACAACTACTTTAGGGACCTTTTGTTTGCGCTGCACCAAGAATGCTTTCAGGGGGAGACTATCGAGAAAGTGTGTGTCGTTATCTTAATTTGTACAATTCATTGCGTCAACACTATAAAGACACAAATAACTTGAAGAGTTGAAGAGTATGAACTTGGAGAGTTCTTGAAGAGAGATCAGGGAGCAGTATAATGCACCCAGAAGGAGGCTGCAATGGCAGACTTTTTGCCCCACCTTTGAGTGTGGCCATTCAGAAGAGGCATTTTTGGACGACACGTTGTGCGACCAGTACCAGCATTATCTCAGAAGTGACAAAATGAGGCCTTCGTAGTCTGTGACAACTACCTCCATTTACAATTTACGTTTTGTTCTGAAGCAAAAGAGACCAAAGAAATTGAATGTATTTGACAGCAAAGTTTTCCATCTAAAGTTTTCTGGTATCTCATAGGGTAGGGGAGAAAAGAATTATGGCATCACCTTAGGGAGTAACTAGTACGTAGCAAGTCCCTGAGAGTTGCTGCAATCCTGCAGATTTCTCAGCCAACCTTTCTGCTAATGGAGTTGCAGAACTATCTCCTCCAAAGAGGGGAGAGAAGCTCAAATGAGGCAGTGGAATGACAGGCAATAGACTGGAAAATATGAGAAAGAGAGAGGGGGATGGACTCAAGCTGATGTGTTTATTTGCCTCTGCAGGTGCCCTGCAGAAATCTTGGTGGGCGAATGCATTTTAAGTCCCCAATGCATAAAAAGTAGAATTGTCTCCTGTGATAAAAAATCTTAAGACTTTTGTTCTTGCTCGGTTTGTAGGGCTTCTGAGGAAGGTTTGGAGTTGAAATCCTATTCCGTCACAATGCGTTTAATTGGTTTTGTTTAACTTTTGAGGCAATCATGTTAATTTTGATTGCCATCTCCAAAAACTGAATACTGGATCCATCACTTTGTAGTTCAGACCACATTTTTTATCAGTCATTGTGACAGATAGACAACTTTCATTTACAATGGAAGTGTTATTGTGAAGTAAATGGACTGGGTTTGGTGAGATGATTGGGAAAGTGCTATCATGTGCAATTGACTGAGGTAATAACTAAAGGCAGGCAAGGAACATCATAAAGGTACGTTCTTTAACAGGTGTCAACACACAAGCTTTAGGTTGTCATTTTGATTTCTCAGATACCTGTACTACAAACCAAATCGCAGCCCACCCGGCTTTTTCAGAGTCCACCAAAGCTGAAGTGTACCACAAAAATTAACCACCATTGTCATTCATGACAGCTTGACGTCCTAGTCTTGTGTGAATCTTACAACACAATCAAGTCTTTATTCTGCAGTGAAACAATCCCAGAAGGTCATCTGGTAGAAAAATGCAATGTTATTATCTTTTTGCTGCGCTATTCAAAGAAAGATGGGTGCTTAATTATATTCTTTGGTGACAACACTCAAACTGTTATTCTGTTAGAGAAAAGACACTGTGTGCAACATAATAACTACAACTGAGGCAGCTGTATAAAAAGCTACCAGACAGATCTAATGTATAGCATATTTAAAATCTATCCACTCTTGACGCTTGCCAAGATGATTCATTATGTTACAGATAATTGCTGATTTACATCTTAATCAATGATGCACTGAAACATGTTACTTCCTTGTTAACCTTTCATCCTGTACTAGCTGACAAAGCTGTAGGTAGCCTAGAGGCATAATCACACATACCATACAGTAGGTTGTTTTTTTTAATTAACAGTGGCGAGATGGAGTTAAGCACACTGAGTTTGAAAGAGAGATCAGATATTGTAGGTTGAAAAAGTTGATAATAACAAGTTTTAGGTTGAAAAATCAACCTTATGTTAAGTTTTAGGTTGAAAAGTCAAGCTAATGTTAGGGTGAGGTTGAAAATTGAAATTCAAGCTAATAATAATAAGTCTTAGGTTGAAAAATGGCTAATGCTAAGTTATAAGTTGAAAAGTCAAGCTAATGTTAGGTTGAGGTTGAAAAATTCTAATTCAAGCTAATAATAACAAGTTTTAGGTTGAAAACGAGGCTAACGCTTAGTTATAGGTTGAAGAGTCAAGCTAATAATAAAATGTTTTAGGTTAAAAAATGAAGCTGCTAATTGTTAGGTTAAAAAGTCAAGCTAATGTTCAGAATGTTAGGTAAAAGCAAATCAAGCTAATATACAGAAGTTTTAGGTTAAAAAGTTAAATCAATGCTATGATTCAAGGCTAATGGCCTGTATAACTTAGTGTTCTTAATGTCATAGTCATTTCTCACCACTGAATGATACTGTGTTCATCAAATACATGTGAAATGTGTATACAGCACTCACACTAAGACTAAGTCTAAAGCAGGGGAGCAGCTTATGTACTATTTCTATTGTAATTTGGAGGGATGGAAGGACTGACTTTTGATCCACAAGCAGATATACAGTCTCAAATATCTCAAGACCAATGCTAACTCTCTAAAGCAGTTATTTTCAACCAGAGCTTTACATTTTTTGAGAGAGGGATAGCTGGTGTTGCTCTGACTCACTGGATGTCTGTTCTGCTGGATGACGATACACTATAGCGACTAGAAGGGCACTTCAAAGAAGCAACTGAGATAGCAGCTGCTCAATCCGATCTCACTTTAGCAGGATAATAGCATTCAGGTCCCCCAGAGGCAGAAACGAGGATGCATCATAAATTATGAATTTCTATGAGAAAAAATATGGATGGCGGTGTCATGCAATAATTGGCACAGCACTTTGCTCCAAGTGAAGCTGGCTGGTGGCTGAGTGATGTTCTCCGCAGGCGCCATCCCCGAAAACACGTCGAAGTGATTTGCAAAGTCAGCGTGACACAAAGAGGTGCCCCCAATTATCATGTTGACCCAAGGCTCTATGATGCGGTAACCTCATT
The DNA here is from genome assembly GCA_008360985.2 of Macquaria ambigua. Taxonomy (NCBI): domain Eukaryota; kingdom Metazoa; phylum Chordata; class Actinopteri; order Centrarchiformes; family Percichthyidae; genus Macquaria; species Macquaria ambigua. Next base: position 194,487 of record VMKM01000114.1, on the reverse strand, counting down.
CCATGACCTGCAGGGCAGCATGGTGGGAAGCAACAGTGAGTTCAAGGATAGAGGAGCCTTCTGAGATGATTGAAGGTGCACTCGAAAATATTTTAATGTAAAAATACACCTGTTTTTTTTTTAAAGATTATTTATTAGGGCATTTTGCCTTTCTGTTGTCATCATAAGGGATAGTTGACCCAAATACAAAATAACAATGTCTCAGTTTTCCCAGTCATGATAGTTCCAAAGCAAAACTATTACTATTGAAAGAATTTGAAAAGACCTCACAGACAAATACTAGATACTGATTGGCTTGTATTGTCACACCATGAGACAATTTTTAGTAATTGCTGCACCCTCCCTAATGTAGTAACCCAATTCATAAGAGCTCTTCCGCATGGCATTATGGCTTCAGGATTTTTCTTTTTCAGAAAAGCCACAGCAAATTCTGAAATTTGTAGCCACAATAATCACAAAAGAATGTGTAGAAAATAAACACTTTGTTGTTATGTCGACTTTCTTTGTGATGCATCTAAACAATTCCTTCAAAATAATGCTACCCTTGGAAAATGAATCTTACTCCAGACCACAGCCAGGATTTGAGCAGACTCAGTGTTCTCTCTTCTCTAAAATCAAAGGATTAGATGCCACACAAAATGTCTAAGATCGGTGCCATTTCTCATTCTCTCCTGCTCTCTGCCTCTCCTCATTGTTTTCCTGCAGGTGGAAGAGTGAACAGATGAGGTGGAGGACTTCTTCCTCAGCACACACAGAGACGACACCTTGCAACGTTCATCCGTGGGAGGAGGAGGGGAAAGACTTGGGATTGTTTGTTGCCCGCAGGAAGGATTCAAGGTCAGTACACAGTATGCTCACACACACACACACACACGCACACACACACACACACACACACACACACACACACACACACACAGAGTCAGGTTTGAAAACAAATAAATACATGATAGAGGGAGCATCTTCTTTTCTATTGGCTGTGTTTGTATTAAGAGGAATCAAGTGAGTTGATAAGATTTTATGCATGAGTTGCATCACCCTCATGAACAAATAACTGGAGAACAAATGAAGAATCTGTTCACACAGATAAATAGATTTTTAACAAAATCATGGTTCAGATGAAAGAAAAGAATTAATTGACAATTCCCAAATGTCTCTGTCCTTGCTTCCTTTTTCTTTCTTGTCTTTTGGTTTAATCCACTCTTCCTTCCCTCATATTTTGTTTCCTTCCCCATGTTGCTTTCTTCCCCCTTCTGTCCTTTATCCCTTTTTTTTAAATGTCATATATCGAAAGAAAATCACTAATCAACGCTTCCAAACAAATATTGGGCTGTGCAAGGTTTTTTTCCCTGTGATGTCCACACACTGGGAAGAATTTGGATTTTAATTGCTTCCCCATAGATTGCTGCCTCACTGAGAAACTGGGTTAATTGCATAAGAAGAGAGCCACTTGTGACCTTCATTGAATCCTGCCAACTACAGTTACTGCAGCATGCGTACTGCAGTGTTGCATTTACAGGTTATTTAGCCATAGCTATGAAAAAAAAGGGTGTTAGCCTGGATGTCTGCCTGTTTTATATGAATGTTGACACCAGTTTCAAAAAGCTTTTTTTTAAGTGTCAGTCCTGCAAAGCTTTCATGACAGGATCATGTTTACTGTGTAATTTCTCAGCCTGCATGTGTCAGCATCAGGGCATCAGGCGTATGGAGTTGTTCAGTGTAATCATTGCACTATAAGTTGATTAGACTTGCTTTAAGGAAAGTGAACTTAAAATGTCCAGAAGTCCAAGATCACAAGTGCATCAATGGGCCGCTGTGGCTCAGGAGGTAAAGCGGGTCGTCCATTAATCCCAGGGTTGGCGGTTCCCCAGCTCTTCCTGTCCACATGTCGAAGTGTCCCGATGGAGGCCAGCACCTTGCATGGCAGCTCTGTCACCATCAGTGTGTGAATGGGTGAACAAGACCAATCTGTAAAGCGCTTTGGGAACTGTTAAGGTTGAGAAGGCGCTATATAAGTGAAGTCCATTTTACCATCAATATTTCTTTGCTTATTTTAGTTTAATTTCTTCCTTCCTTTCTTATTTATATTCAAGGACAGTTGGCAAGCAATCCTCACATTGTGAGAATACAGTATAAGTCCATTTAAGTACCATGCAGAATTCATAGTTCATAATTTCTAGTCATTGTATGTAAGCCATAGGTAATGTTTAAAATGTACAAAAACAAATGCAGGTATATTGACTGTTGGTTATTGATGCTCCCTTTAATATAGTCAGTGACGTCACTGAGAGAGCTGCATTAGGCACGGGAACACGTTGTTTTTCTATCGTGTGATACAATGTAATTTAAACTTTTTTTCAGTAAACGTTTTTAAACTGGATTACATCTCCCATCATTCACGTCAGACAAAGTTACTGTGCCTCCAGCTTGTTTGTGGCTTATTTTGACATCCAGACGGAATGCCACTACAGAGGGATTCAGCACAGACAGCTCTGGCAGGAATCAATCAGACCTGCATGAACCGAGCGTCTCACATAACTCCAGACTTCTGTCTGTCTTTCCATCCTTCCTTCCTTCATTCCTGTCTTTTCTTCTTTCCTTCCTTCCTGGCTTGTGTTCCTTCCTTCCTTCCCCCTTCCATTCCTTTTATTCCTTTTGTCTTTTCTTGGTTCCTTCCTTCCTTCTGCATGTCTTTGGACCCTTCCTTCCTTTTTTCCTTCCTCTTGGCTTGTGTTCCTTCCTTCTCTCCGTCTTTTGTTTCTTCCATTCTCCCTCCTGTCTTTTTCTCATTCTGTAATTTTTTACTTCTCTTTGTTCCGTCTTTCCTTCTTCTCGTCTTTTGTTTCTTCTTTTCTCCCTCCTGTCTTTAGTCCCTTCTTTCCTTTCTTTCTTCCTCCTGTCTTTTGTTCCTTCCTTTTTTCCTTCATCATGTCTTTTTTCTCCTCTCCCTTCTCTCCTCATTCCTTCTGTCCTCCCTTCCTTCCTTCTTTTATTCCTCCCTCCCTTCTGTCTGTCTGATTTCCCCATGATTTTTCTCATTTCTGCTTTGCTTCCTGGTGAATGTGAACAGCTCACACAGAGCCAATGATAGCTGGAGATGAGGTTAGGGCCGTGACATTCCCCTCAGGACCGTTGCCTGGCACAGAGTCCTTGTAGAATATTCCGCCAAATTGCGTCACTAGCTGAGGATAATAATACCTGTTTTATAGGTTGAGAATCTCAGGGCACTGTGAAGGACAAGCAGGGTCAGCTGAAAACACAGACAGACTGTAAATTGTAGTTTAATGCCAGATCTCTCAGACGATTGAGATTCATTTAGATAAATAAGAAATAAGTTGGTATTGGTCTCACAGAGGATTTGATTTGCTTGCTGATCTCCTGAATAGTCCAAATAATTTGCAGATCTCTTTGTTTTTCATTCAGAACTGGGCTGAAGTCCTCACAGTGAGCATGACCATCAGAATGTGAGTTTATCAGGATGGAAAATAGAAATGATAAACAAATGACATAAGGTATATCAAGTATTTATCCTGTTACCTGGCAAGAATTTAACATCTGTGGACTTAAGTGAGTCAAATTTAGCTGTCAAGTGCTTTGGGTTTCCCTTCAGAAATTAATATTGTGTGGCCTCTAGTTTGAGAACAGTAGTGTTCAACATTATTGGCAGCTCGGACAGTTGTCGACACAGAGCAGCAGTATTGGTAAAGCCCATGCTAATGGACAAAATAAGGCAGGCCTAATTAAAAATAATGAGCTGTGTGGTGTGTAGCCATATAAACTTCTAATGTGAACCTTCAGAGGTAAGCAAAGTTCCATATTAGTAATGTTTCAGTTTGCCATTGAGATCCATCAGCCCCTACATTAAACAAATCACATTTACCTAATCATACATCTCCTGAACAGTACAGGGGACATTTGAAAATAAGGAAAAATCTCAAGACAAATTGCCTCATTTACAGTATTTCTTTTTCTTAAGTGGTTCATTTAACAAATTCCATTACATCCTGCTTTAGAAATAATAATACATGTGGAATTCACACTCACAATAGACACACACAATAGAAGCTATAAACAAGCTTAATAGCCTCCTGGGTTACTATGTGTATTAGATGCAAGCATTATCCTAGTGGGAAAAAGTATATTTACAAGTATTATAACATAAGAAAATGGTTAATTTAATGTATAATTACAGGCTTTGTTTGATTCCTACAAGGTCTAAGAAAGTACTTGGTTGTTTTTTCTACAATATTTTATAATATTCTCACAGTAACTTAATATGCTTCTGTCACTCAGTAATTTATTTTTACATAATGACTTTATCCAACTTTCTTTGTTTTTATCCACACTACCTGTGTGGCTCTAGGGCTCTTGGTCCACTACTTTTGTCCAGACTGAAATATCTCAACAACTATTTGATAGATTGCCATGAAATGTTTGACATTTCATGAAAGACGTTCATGTTCCCAAGAGGGTGGATCCTGAAGGCTTTGGCATTGTGGTTTTGTGTGAGATGTTTCAACAACTATTTGATGAATTGCCATGAAATGTGTTTCATACATTCCTGTCCTCAACAAAACATTTTTGTAATAACTTTGGTGATTCTCTGACTCTTCATCTTGCGCCATCATCAAATCAAAATGTACTTTTTTCCCAATACTGTGGTTCATGACAATACCTGGAGAGCTAATGACTTTCCCATCAGCCTCAGCTGTACTTTGTGTTTAGCGCCAGTTGCCAATGCATGCTAAACTAAGATAGTGAGCATGGTAAATACTTTACATGCTAAATCTCAGTATGTTATTGTGAGCATGTTAGCATGTAGCATTTAGCTCAAAGCACAGCCTCAGAGAGATGCTGTATACTCTTAGTCTTACATATTTTGTGTTGTAGCCACTTAAAAGTACATTTATGATATTTTACTCATATGGTGTCAGTACAACATTGCTGGGACTTTTTGGATTGTATAACAGAATAGCATATCTTCCTGGCTTTTATTGAGTTTGTTTACTCAGTCTGTGCGTGCTCTCCAGAGGTTCTCCAAATAACAGGAAGGATTTATTTGCCAATTGGCTGTCAAAGGTCTACTTGTAATGCACTAGTCAAAGCTGAGCACTTTTAGCTGAATATTCACGACACACCCAAAGCTGCTGTAAGGAACGTTACTTACAGAAGATATTATTACCTTGAAAACAGGGCTGAGACATTTGTGCCAGGACTATTGAGAGCTATTTCATCTGGATGCAGGTGATTATTCTTGATGAATACTACAATCTATATAAAGACAAAAACTTAATCACGGCTTAAATAATCAGTGAATATCAGTAATAATAACAAATCAATAATTAAGCTCTCCAGGAAATGTCAGATTCTCCTGCTGCTTTTTGTCTGTCCAGAAACAGGCCTCTTGCCTAAAGGAGGACCATATTCAGTCTATCACATCAAACACAGACTAATTGATTTGCCAAATAAAGATCTTCCTACAGTGCAGCCCCACACACACTCCATCCTCCATAATATGAATTTTAATAATAGCCAATGGAATATTGATGTGATCTCAATATGTCACTCCTCGACATAGTGAGTAAGTTAAGTCTAACTCTCTGTGGACTGATTGTATTACAGTGTAATGAGCTGGGGGTATTTGATTAGAGGGTTGTTTAGACTTTTTATCTTTCAATTTTCAAGTTTCCTCTTTTGAAGTGATGACTTTGTTGAAAGCACAGATTGGCAAGGAATGCATTTTCACAACTGTTACTTTTGAATGACAGGTCAGGGTCAGGGAGCATGAAAGATTTGATTGCTGATGAAAGGACGACATTGTTGATCTTTTCATGGATTTGGGTGGGTTTTAGGGTGAGCTTGAGTAGTTAGATGGTGAATGATGGGTGCCTGTTTAATGGTAGTGTAGACTTCTGAACTTTTGTTTTGGTACTCTCATTATTTGCATGGTGGCATAGTATTCATTTTCACTTTGAAATGCGTCTCTATGCAAGTATTCCTTGGATTATTGCACAGAGGATCGTAACAACATATCATGCGTATTGTCAATCCAATCGCCAGATGAAATTTTGGATAATTCCAACATCTTGTTGAATAATTACTTTCTACAATATCTGTGCATGGCAACTATGGTATGGTTAAGGTTAGGGAAGCATAGCCTACAACTTAGTTTAGGCATTCTATGTTCTCCTAGGGGGAACGTTATTATTGTCACTCCTCACTCCCTGCTATGCTAAGCTTTTTGTTTCCTTGTGGGGAGTGACGAGGTCAAATAATTTACATTTACATAGTACTACATTACTGACTGACTGACTTTGCTGACTGAACTATGGCTAAGGTATGGTTAAGGTTAAGCAACTAACAGACTTGGTTAAGGTTAGGTAAAGGTTCTGGTTCTGGTTGTAAAATGCAAACATTAGCTGTGACAGGATGTGGACATAAAATCGCTACATGTCCATCCACCACCTGACCTCCACACACTAACTTTTATGCTTTGCTAAATAAAGGGCACACTACTTCCTGACTGTTGGCACTGGACGTAAATCGCGTGCTGCAGAATCGTCCAATATGAACATAATTTCAAGAGACACTGGGTGGGTATTGGTTAATGTCACTTCTCTCTCTCTATCAACTTGATAGCTCAGTACCTGGACCGTAAATCAGCTGGTGGGATATATATAGTGTGGAATCCTTCTTGGATGCACTGCTGAACACAGAATATAACTGTATATTATCAAGAGGCAAAAGGCCTACTTTCTGTGACGGGAAGAAAATAAAACCGTTGGGCACATGACCCACTGCAATAAAAGTGATATGCCATCAGTTCTTTGACTAACGCAGGGATGCATTGTTTCCTCTGGAGATATCTTTTGGGAGTGGGTGTGCTTGGAAGCCTTTCCTAAGAGATCTGTGAAAAGAATATGTGGAAATATATGATATGCTTTAAACATTACCCAAACAAATTGAGTTCAAAGAACTAAACCAAACTTGACAGTCAAACAAAATCTGCTACATCCCACAGTCGTGCAGATTATATAAAACCTGGCTGATGAAACTGTAGCAGAGAATCTTCTGTGCAGCAAAATGTTGGGTTTTTTTGCCTCCTCTGACTGAGCTTTGATCAGAAAATGTCTGGATGGTGAGATCTCTGAATAGCTCAGCCTCCTACAGCAGATGTTTATAAACTTGTCCCAAAACTGTCACCGTGGTTGATGAACAGTAGCACAAGCCCCAGGGATGAAGGTTTGAGTGGGGGATTGCATCAGCCCCTTCCTCAAGAATGTTTCAGTGGCCCAAGTGCCCCTGTATATTAGCTGTTCACCCCCTTTAGCTGCCTGATTTGTGCATCCTGTTCACCTGCCCCAGCATCACCATCAGCCCTGGAGTCAGGGGTGTTGTTTCTCATGCTTGCATCATTACAGTTGAGACCATGAAGTGCCAGGGGTGGTTAGACAGTACCCGGGGTTTCAATATGTGCTGCTACCCAGAAATACTGTTATTGGTCTTATAGTAGGCTGTGAGTGAATGAAGTGCTATATGGGATTTTTTGTTTGATAGACACAGATACACAGGAGGAATGGGGATAGAAAGAATGAGATGCAGTGGATGTCTCAGGTGAACTTGTGTGGCTTCAACTGCGTACAATCTCATTGTTGTGGTTGGCTTATGATGTTAGAATATGATGATGTGCATGCTTTTGAGACCCATTGTCATATAATTCTAAAAAATGCATGCTCATAAAGATTAATTGTATCACTTTTATACCAACAATTGTCCTCTGTTTCCGCTTGAATAGTCCGGCAGACAATGAGTATGCGATACAATGAGCTGCATCTACTCCATCTGTGAAGTCTCGAGTATTCACACAACCAATGACCTACAACTTTGAATGGTTCTCATATGTGACTGAACACCCTGCAGCTAAGCAATTTGCTATTCCCCACAAGAGATATCACACAAACAAACAGGTAGCTAACACTAGTTAGCACTGATTCTGCTAATGATTATCCCAAAATTCGACAAGTAGAAATAGTTTTGCCAGTAATTACACACATGTAATTAAGAGTAGATGAAAATACATCACATGGTTTTTGGGTGCTAGCACTTTTTGTTAATGAGCAACTTGTTTCATATGTAAACAAATTGTAGACGCCAGCGTCCACACACCAGGGGGCGCTGCAGAAAGAGGTTAATAAATACAGTACATCAATAATAATGTGCAAAGAAGGTTTACCAGGTTGTTGATCAAATAGGAATCTTGATCATATTGGAGTTCCCTCTGTGCTAATATGTAATATTTTATTCAACAGTCATAATATCAATTCATAATAGCAGCACACCTGGAATATTTATATGAATTTTCAAGCATCCCCAAAAAAAAAAAAAAATGTCAGAGGAGAAGAGCAGCAAAGTGATTAGATGAACAAGAGAAATCCAAACAATTACACAGGCCTGATTACGCATCAAACTTACACGAACAACAATTATCATCAAACATTAGTTTTGTCATCTCATCAACCTTTGCCAGACAAGGATGCAGGCTGCCAAAATGTTTAGTGCAGATGCATTTCAGACTTTAGAGAACAGCCAAGTCATTTCACAGTGATGTACTGAAAATATTATGACCCTGACTCCATAATTAGGCTTGGTGCTCTCATAAAAAAGCTTTAAACATTGTGCTGTTGTGGAAAAGTGAAATTAATTTCAATACAGGAATGGCCTTTGCAGTTATTTTATTCATGAATAATCTCAGTATTTGCAGTTTTGATACAATTTCTAACTCCAAAAAAATGAACGGAACCAAGTATAAGTATAATGGTATAAAACTAAACCAGTCAGCTATATTAGTTATTGTTAAATGGAGGCGCAGAAAAGGTAACAGTATCTCTGACGAGCAAGATGGATATCACTGACTCATAAATGCATTTCATCCCACAGCTCATGTTCACTCCTGAGCCATCACCCTATCAAAGACTCTAACAGAATGTGAAATTAGATCTCAAAAATCTGTAGCCCTATTTAAGAGGAAGGAAAATTTTCTCAGTATACAGTCATCATCAAAAAGATGGCAACTGCCTGAAAAAATGCCCGCCTTGATTAAAAAGTATTGACTGAGAACAGAAGGGCAGCTGGGCTATTAGTCTATAAGTCATGGAGAAAAACAACCCAGCTGTGTTCCACAAACTCTCTGCTTTCTATGGTTTTATGACCTGTAGTTTCTGTCTCACCCTCTATTTAGTCTATTGAAAGGCCAAGGCCTTATGTGGTAGACTTGACAGTCTTTTAAATAAAGTCATCTATGATTTTCACTTTGAGGATGCTTCTCAATAACAAACTCAATAACATGAGTGATCACTATAATGTAGATTCTGCAATTCTGCAGCCTATATGACCTTTTGAGCTGAGGGTTGAGTAACAATTACTGTATTTGGAGTTGACAGTGTTGTTGTTCAAATCTATCTAATGTGTTAAATACTTCTGATGGGTTGGTAGTGATATGTTCCATCATCTTTCATCTACAACTGGCCCAGTTGTACTAAGAAGCCTAATGTGACTTAAGGAGTACATATTGAAAAATGAGCCATTAACATGTGCGTGTTTTACTGATGAGAAAGCAGTTCAGATGTTAGACATTGAGACGATCTTTGTTCAGCTAGTGGTGAGGCCTAAAGGACGTCAATAGGCGTTTTCAGACCAAACTGTTCTGGAGACTTCCTGAGAGGAACTGCCCACTGGGGAGCTCCACTATAAAAAAGTTCCTCCGGTCCGAAAACGCCTCAGTTGGTTGGTTTGGTCTGTTCATTTGTTTGTCTGTCTGTCCAATACTTTGGTCCAAAGCAAGACTTCTCTAAAACAGCAGGTCAGTTTGCCATGAAATTTGGTATGGATAAATCTGGGTACAGTTAGCATGCAAAATGCCATACCAGTCAAGCCCTTTGTGAAATCACACATTTAGGTGCATTAATCTGCTTTTTATATCTAACTCTGTATCTTTGTATCTGAAATGTTGAAATTATCTGAATTAAACACTTTGTAGATGCAGTAAGGAGAAGTGCAATCAGTCTAACGTGTGGGCGTACACTGACATTGCCTGCTGTCTTGGGAACATTTTCAGCAAAATAGCTTCATGGGAGTCTGTATTTTGCCATAACATAACTTATTTTGTTTTCACTTATAATTCCCACTCAGATTCCCAGTTGGGCTAATTGCATTGTATGTAAAGATTATGTTATCATCAGATGAATCACACACTGATACAGTACAGTATTATCCGAAATCACTGCCTGGGTTTAATGATGCACAGTAATTCTCAACAGGAAAAGATTTTTTTATAAACACTGCTCAACACAACAGGTGACCATTTAGATGATAAGCTCTTAATTACATCGCAAGCACTGTCGCAGATCTGAGGTTGTGAAATGTGACACAAGGATTCACAGGAAACTCCTCTTGTGTTAGAGACACAAAGGCAAAACACTGGCATTTTACAATATGTAACTACCTATTCAGGAAGGAATTGCTGAAAAGCTGTTGATGAAATACTGACACTCTTGCAGCGCTGTATAGTTCGTAGTATATAGAGTAAAAAAAAGAAATGACTACAGTTACAGTAGGCCACAGGGTTGGACAAATATCTGATGATTAATACCAGTTAATGACATAAAAAACAAGGCTCTTAGCCATTCTTCAAACTTAAATAAAAACAATAATGATCTGCACAGAATTACTCATATTTGCAGTTGATTTTCTCCACATTTATGTTTTCCCTACTCCAGTAATCAAATAGAAAAGAAAAAAGACAAACCACTGGTCTTTTTTTAGAATGTGACTGAGCGACTGCTGACAAAGCTTTTCATGTTTTATTGATCAAAGGAACTATTAATAGACGGATGTGCTTTTCTCCATCTAATTAACTGATGACATATATTGTACTGCCAGACAACAACGGTCCCACATCATGCAAATGTGGAGCAACTTTTTCATTTGCCTCCATGCATCATCTTATAGAGCCAACCCTGTTTTTTCATTCATGTCTCTCTGGGGTGTTTCGGGTATTTTTGTGCTTCAGCATCTTGTTATTGCCATCAGCAGCTGGTTTGCAGCAGTCTGCAAACAGAATGCAGCATGTTATTAACAAACATCAGGGTTTGATCAAAGAGAACGAAAGCAATTCAGTCATATTTCACTGAGTGACAGCATTGTGACTGTTTAATTGAATATTTTATGTGTGTTTTCAAGAAGTTAATGAGATGCGACTCAGCATGTAATATGGAGGCCAGTTTGTTATAGACACTGACTGGGGATTTATTTCAATGAACTTTGTTTAACATAATGCAATTTGCAATTGAACCTATAAACAAACATAAATATAAATAAATAAAACTAGTAAATAACTGACAGCAGTTCCAACAATTTATTATCAGACTCTTGATTCATTCGTCTATTGTTTTATACATGTATCTGTTAGTTTGCATATTTGTTTAACAGTTAATTCATTAATGATTTGTCAGTTATATAATATCAATACTATACATTTAACCACAACTTCTAGAATAGTGGTTCTCATCCTGAGGGTCAGGACGTCCACAGGCGGTCATGAGATACATCTAAGGGGTCATGAGATGATTACTGGTTTAGGAAATAAAAAGAATAGATGAATAAATACACCTAACTTTGTGTGTAGCAAAATGCATTAATTTAAAAAAAAATCATTTTAGGACTAATCTTTGCTTTTTTCTTGTGAAATACTGAATGGATTTATATGGTCAGGCCTCTCTTCAAATAAAACTAGTCTAAGAAGGAACAACCACTTTGATTGAACTGCTCAGAACTCACATGTAATGAGTTGTTGCAAGAAGACACTGTTTTGTATTAAGGGGTCACAAGCAAAAAGTTGGGAACCACTGTCCTAAAATATGTTTATATACTACTAATTTGCTGCCTGGATCACATTCTGTGGCAGCATTTTTTCAAATCCAGAAGTGACGTCCTTAGGCCATGTTTAGACAGACATCACCACTGCATGAAACCCCCCCCTTAATTATTTCATCATGCAGCTGTATTTCCTGCTGTTTTTGGTCTGAATGGCTGATTGTACTGCACAGAGGTCACACTGAAGAGGAGAGGTGGATGGTTGGTTGTACAAAGCACAGGACTTGGACTCCTGAAACTAGCGTTCCTGTCTTTGGTCGCATGTACGGTTAGATTTATGCTACTAAAACTTGTTGAAACTGAAAAAGCAAAAATAGCGTCCAAGCTTTTACAATATTTAACCAAGACCACGATCTCTCACTCACCCCTAACCAAGCGCTCTGAGTTGCCTGGACATCATCATAAAAATGTTCATAGTTTGTTTGTTTCCATTAGCAGATATTGTAGAGAAAACAAATGAAATACTTTGACAGTGAATGTTTTGCAGATACATTCAGTATATAATGCTGCGTTGGCAGTGAACAGTCTGCAGATATATTCCCTTATTACAGTACTGTGTTGATAAAAAAATAAATCTGGCCAGCATTATTACATTTCCTACTAAATGTATTAATATACAAATAAGTTGTACTTTAAGTTGTGTATATATATGTGTGTGTGATTTTTATGAGACAGGGTTGATCAGTTAATCCTTGAGTTGACCTTAAGGTCCCTGATATGGGTGTGGATGAGATAACTCTGGCAAAACTTTCTTCATAATAATCATTTGCTAACAACTGCTAATTGATGTACTTACAATAAACCTTTGTCCATCCTCTATAAGTCTACAGGTATATGGGAAGCTTTTAGACAGTATTGTGAGTGTATTGTGAGCTTGGTGATGTAGTGAAATATGTCCATGACAGTACAAGTTGGCAGCCAGGAAAACTGTCTGTCTGTCTGTCTGAATCTTTGTGTGTCACACAGAGAGCTAAGCAAAGAAAACATAATTACCAGGTACTACAATCAGAGGTAAAGCTGTTACAGCTAACAGCCTGAAACCTTTAATTGTTCCCCTCAATTATGTACCTGCCATACTGTATGCAGTCCTGATTGGCTCAGGAGTCTGCAAATGTGTTTCAGTGCAGAGTGCCAAGGGACAAAGCACAGGATTCCATTTCTGTCCAATGTTTCATATCCATTTTCTGATTTAAAACCAGTGCACCATCTACATCTTGTTGTAAGTAAATCAGTAAATAAAATGTCTGTCAATAGGCACTAATTTAGGTTTTTAAGCTTTAACATGTATTTAACACCTACACTAATGCAAGGTTATGACATATAAAAAGCAGGAACACTGACCAGCTCCATTCACCCCATCTGTGGTTACAAATCACTTAACTAAAAGGGTAAACTAAAGGGTAGGCAAACCTACAAGTCTTGATATAATTATGGAAGCTATAAAAAGGCCACAATGATTTAAATCTTTTAAGCAACTGAATACATAACTGTTTAAATTTAAATACCACTGAATTTAAAGTATTGAAATATTTTACTTTGACTTGACCCAGGGGTGAAATCTCTTTGAAATCTTCCATTTTTAATATTGGATTACTAAGTATTTTAATTTATATGTTTTTTTCTTTTTTCTTTAGCTCACCAATTGAGATAGAAAATTCAGTTGTCCAATATTCAAAAAAACATATAGTTGTTCTGATTCAGTTTCTCATTTTCGGATCTCAAAATGCAAATACAGTCAAAAAATCAAGTTGTTTAAATTGAATTGTGAATTGGAAATTGGATTTACATCAAAGATGAAAAATTCAAACAACACATTTTTTTACTTCCATAGAAGATGATGCTGAACGCGATATTTATCTGAATCATGGAGCAGAGGACCTACTTTTACTTCATTTATGTAACTTAAGATGTAAAAAAAGGTCTTTTGATCACTGTTGGGTGTGGTTACCAGTTCAACCAACCACGCCCAACAGTGAGGTCAAGGTGCACTGAACACACCCTGAGTACACTTCTACATCACTGCAGCAAGGTGTATTATGTTACTCCTAAAACATTTTCAGCCACCGCTAACACAAAACAAACAAAACAAAAAAAAGATAAAAAGGTTGAGAGTGGAGGATAGGGGAATACTTTTTATCTGTGTAGTACTGTGTTAAATGAGGTATTTTCAGTGTTTTCAGATGTCGGCATCAAAATGTGACAACCTCCCTCATCATCCCTGATTGACCCTGACAGGAAGCAGAGTCTGGTGTCTGGCTGTCACACTGAAGCACTTAGCAACTGAGATCAGTCCACAGGCATTGGCAGCTTTACTTACTTAAGTTAGCGCCGCTACTACAAACCATTTTACAGTGAATCAAACCATTACTCAACTTACACTAAATCCATAAATGTGACAGGACCTAACCTTAATTATACCGTTTTTTTATTAATGGACAAATAATGGCCTTGAGGTTAATAAGGCTTTGATGTTAATAAAAATGTCTTGATGTTAATTAAAATCTGTCTTCATGACAAATGAATTGGTTTTCTGTGTGAAGGCCATTCAAACAGTCCAAATGATTTCAACATACCCCGTTTTTAGGCGATTGTCAAGTGATGATTTTAAGGTTCCAGCATCAGACACAGGATTCATCAAATATCTCTTAATACTTCAGAGATGTTTTCAGAATCTGAAGTGTAAACCGTAAAATGCAACAGTCAAAACAACATCACAATAATGTGGTTGTTTATGGATTTGCACATTATATTTACTTTATTTTTATTTACGCAGTTTTGACCCAGTGGTTATTAGCTAGAAGAAAAGAGAACGAAAGAGACTGCGTGCCATGAGTAGAGATTATAAGAGGGGTTACCATGTATTCATACTGTATGGGCTGACCTTTTAAAATGCCATCCTTTGTCGTCAAGGACTGACCCTCTGCCACAGGAGAGCCGTGTCACACCTACGTACATGAATTGCTCAGGCAAATGTACTTGAAGGTTTACCAAGACGTTCTTGAGTAATGGTTTAACCATAAAAATGCAGACATATTGTAGCTAATTAAATGTTACACACATTTTTGGTGGAGTGAGGAGAAATGTCACGAAACTAATCCACAGTCACTTGATCCTTTGCATGCGAATGAATATCGCTTAAACAGGGAAGATAATGCACAGCAGCTTTGCATGGCTGTATGATGCGAGATAAAATGATGTCATATTTAGCTTGTTTTCATTTCGTCGGTTTTGGATGTAATCCAGCTATTTTACCATTTACATCTGCATACATAAGCAAGTACATTACAGGAGACAAACATGAGCTTCAGGCTGAGGCTTTTTAAGTAAGTCTCATCCCAATATTCTCCCAAAACAGATTTTACAACAACAAAGAATTTTGGAATTTAAAATGTTTTATTACCCTTGCATACATAATGCATCCCCCCTTGTGTACTTGTCATGAGCTAAAATATTTCATCTTGTGTGCAGCACTGGAGGGCTCAACTTACACAGTCAATTACTGTATGCGGCTTCATCATATATCTTACATGCAAATGAGACTATAAATACACCAACTCATCTCTCAGATGCATCACCCTGTCGGGGAGTTAAACAGTGTGCTGTCACACACTATAGGTCTCTTACTGCCTAGCAGCTCTTCTCAGTGTCTCAATCTCATGCTATGAAAGGTGCAAACTTAATTTTTCGCCCCTACAAAGGCTGTAACTACAGAAGAAGTGAAGTTAAGAAAAAAGGGTTTAAAGTTTTCATGCTGGCTGGCAAACTGTAACACGAGTGAAAGTAATAGCTTAATTTTATGCCTTTTTAGGCAGGCTAACCTAACCACACCAAATCACATGAATTTTACTAGAGTTCAAAGCTTAAATGGCAATTGCTGATACTCTGCTAAGCTAGTTACCTAGCAAGTTAGAAGTTTAGCTGTTTTTTCCCCCTTCTCCATTATGATTGGATTTAGCAACTACCGCATTCAATTATGTGGAATAACAAACTCAATTACCAAGATGTTCATCAAAACGGATATTTTTCAGTAACAGATACACGTACAGCTGGGGAAAAATCACCAGTAAATTTAGTTATAGCTTCAGCTGAGGCTAGCCGTGGCTATCTCATCTAGCTTTCACATGATGTAGCTCTTGTGCTTTATGCTATAATTTCGGCAAAATGGGGGAAACACAAAAACTTCCCGTCCGTTCTCAGTTTTGGGAGTGCATGCATTATTCCAAGATGCTTAGCCTCGCTGCTAGTATTGTAATCACTCCAGATAAATAGTGTAAATTAGCTACTTTTGTTGTGTTGTGTATTCGTGGTGGTTCATTAACAAGTGAATACAGATACAAACAGTGTATCTCCTTTTAAATTAGCTGAATCCATTGTTTTAGTGTTAATATTGGATTTCATTTTGATGTAGAGCTTCTGACAGCGGTGGTGGCTTTGTGGTCATGTTGCTAGCAGTCTGTTGACACTTCTCTAGTTATTTTCATCAAGTGGGAGATATTACAGCTGTCAGAAATTACCAATAACTCAAAGGCTGATGTGAAAGTTTTTTTCTACTCTGCTGCTCATAATTACAATCTAAATGATATGAACATGCAAACACAGCATTAGCTGTCTCTCTGTGGCAGAGTGCAGTAAATGTCATATTACCAAACCAGAGTGCTGGTTCAGTTTGGCTTTTAGCACCATTTATTAGCTACTGTAAATCTGAAATGCAGTTTTCACATAAATGATACATGTTTATGGCATTATATTTCTTTATGGTAAAACAGACAGCAAAAATTCGGATACTGGTTTGAACTCAATTTTGATCAAATACGTATACTATAATGTAGGCCTACATAGAGTACTAGGCTACGCATACGTGTCTTCGGGTCCCATTACAGCAGATCCTTGGGTAAATATATGTGTATTTTCAGATTCATAGACATTCATCACCTACTGCTCAATGTAATTATAAAAACATTTTCAAATACCAAATATCCGTGACCGTTCGGCATCCCAACACCCCACTGCTTTACAGCACACCCCTCCATCCTTACACCCCCCCGTTTGAGCCAGGGTAACGTTAATTCCTTTCAAGCCGATTTCGCTCAAACACAGCTGAATTATGTACCGAAGGCCCACTGAAGCAATCCACAAGCTGTGTCAATGATGTTGCAGAGCTAAAGATAGAGCCAACAACAGGTCAGGTTCGCCTCCCCTGCACAAAGCCTACAGTGTTGTAAAAACACAATAGGTTCAATACAGAGGAGGTTCAAAAAGCCAGAAGAGCGTGTTTAATGGTCTGCTAAGATGTCAACCCTGTCAGAGAACATAGATATATAGAGCATATAGCATAGAGCAATGTAACACTGAAAGTACATCTGGAAGAAGTAAGAGAAATGATGTATATAATAAAAAAATGTGTGGCAATGTTGAATCATTGGCACTGGGAAAATAGCAGTTTAAGTGGGTGAGACAATGTGTTAGCTTGTGCGCTGGTGGTGAGTGTATGATTAAAGTCGAGAGAGGAAGAAAAGGAAACTGAGCTCTGTGTCACAGTGTTTGTTCGGTAACTTTGATAAAGTTTGCTCAACAATATATTTCGTCTTCCTCGCAAACTCAGTCTATTCTTATCCGAGTAGTACATGTCATGTTTGCATCATTGGGTTGAGCTAGATGTTCAGTTCAAACCACAGTGTTGTAAGTGCATGATATGCGCTCACAGTGGCTTGCTGAGCTATGAGAATGACTATTGTGCAAAACATTGTTTCCCTGCACAAGGCCAGTACTTTGATGTCTGCACACGCCCTACTGTTTGTGTGAAGTCGTCTTTTACATCAGGCCCAATAGTGTAAGGTGACTTTAGGGAGCGCTGATTCTTTGAAGGCATCATTCATTAGCATTCAAAGGGACAGCCCCGGTCCAACCGCCCAGCGCACGGATCAAAACATTGCCAACAGCAGGGCAGAGGGACGTGCGTAGCATTCTCTCTGACCTCGAGTCTTTGAGACACCTCATTTGCAGCTCAGTTGTCATGTGCAAATCCCTCCAGATAGATAATGTCATGGTATACTCAGCAACCTGTCATGTTATTATGACAGGTCTGTTTGGAGAGAGAGATTGGATGTGATTTGGAAGGACAGTCCACCTGCTCTTTGATGATCCAGGTGGTAATAATGGTAAGAAAGAGTATGTATGTAGGCTGTGCAGAGACTTGTGAAAGACAAGACAAAGTCAATGGAAACTCTCAGGACTTCACACCTCACTCCTTAAATGTTGGCTTGTGCAAGTGTCCCACTGACTTATAAGGGCCCTCTGACTCACTGCGAGAACTTTCTCTCTGTTGAGTTAAAGTTAAAGAGGCACACCAACGGTTTTACATGTCAAAGTCAATTTAGTAGTCATGGTTAGTACTACTCAGCCTGGGAAAACAGTTGCATAATGTCTTCTGTGGTTCTGGAGGAGCTTTGTCAAGTCTGAGAAAATTACTCAAGTTTCATCACCCGGCTTGTAGACACATTTCTAACAGAAATTCTGCATTACAAATGCTGACCCATATTAGGGGCTAAAAGTCAGGATATCTCTGCCTTTTCTGCATCTATTTTTCACCATTTTTAGCTATGCTAGCGGCGCCGGATGGCAGTGTCAGTTTGTCGGTCCACCACTTTGGTCCAGACTGAAATATCTCAATAACTACTGGATGGATTGCCATGAACTTTCTTACAGACATTCATGATCCCAAGAGGACTGACTTTGGTGATCCCCTGACTTTTCCTCTAGTGCCACTATGAGGTTGACATTTGTGGTTTTGAGTGAAATGTCTCAACAATGATTGGATTTTCCTATAGCACTAGTGGACAAACTATGTAATGCTGACACTGTCTCTAAATGACCTCAAACCTAGTCTGGCGTTTCTGTACTGCAATTTTGTGTTACTTATTGGGCGACATATACACCCATACTGCTATATTTGCAAAAAGCTAATATATTATATTGTATTGTGTAGATGTTGGCCTGGCTGATTAATTGATCTAGGTCTACTAGACAGTAAAGAAAAACTGCATACTGCGAGTTTTTACATTACATATATATAGTGAAAACATTTTAGCTGAAAATTAGTTTGGAATGCATTACAATTAACAGAGCAGGATCTCATTTGAACCATTGTTTTTCCAGCAAAAAAAATATAATAATGAGCAATGTAATCATCATTCATGAAAACAAATGGACACAAACATACATTTGATGGCTATATACATATAATAATTTTAAAGCCTGTAATTTGATGGAATGAATCCTGGATTGAATGTGTTTTTGCCTAAGTAGTAGGCAAACAACAGGTATGTTGTATACGTACAGTATCTGGAGCTGCTCCCAGAACACCAGAAGTAACACACAGTAGGTTTGCAAGATGTAAAGGGTGCTTCCTCAAAACAGACTTCATCTCCCCTGAAAGCACTAGTCAACCACCATTCCCTTGCTTATTTTGAATGCATGTTGCACTCAGTAACTAATATGCAAGAAGATTAAATCAAATCTAATTCCAGGGGAACGCAGCAGTCTGCTCTCTCCCTGTAGAAGTCCAGTTGTGGCTTTGGTTTGGGATCAGATGTGTTCTCTGTGGCTCGGCTCAGATGACTAACAAGACTTAAATTTATCATCTGAAGCAACAGTGTGTGTGTGTGTGTGTTTGCTATGTAGCCGATGTTCTGTGTCTTATCTCATATGGCAACCTAATGAATGTAATGTAGGCATTTGTGTGCGTACACATCTGTGCTTGGTTTACAGTAGGTATTTTATTGGCATGTAGAAGTGTTATTCACACTGTCTCAGCGACTCATACTGCTTCATTCTTGTGAATGAATCCTTAATACAATTCAGGCCCTGACAGAAGGGATGTTGGCTGCGCGATCTTGCTCATAATTACCTAACAGTAAACACTGGACACACAAAGCTTGAAAACTCTGCATTTTAAGGATTTCTCTCCAATCCGCCTTTATTGACCCCTTAAAGAATAGATAAATGACAGGAGGCATTCTTGATTGATTACTTTGGCGCAACTTCTTTTGAATAAAGTGTTTAGAGACCATGCAGCTTAATTAATTTCCTTTTAGGCACTCGGTAGCTCACGTCTTATTTGAGGTATTTGACATTTATGAGCATGCACACTTGTTTTACATCAAGAAACTGATTGCCACAGGTAATAGCCTGAATTTGTGTATCATAACGTTAAAGTGGACAATCCTTGATTTACATAGCCTATTCATCACCTTCAAGGCCTCTTGTCGCCATGTGTAACTTCAGGCTGTAAATCTGTATTAAAAACAACCTGAGCACCACTGCAAGAAGCTGGAAAGTTAAAAAGGAACATGGTGTCCACACAGTTAGAGAAACCCTTTTTTCAGTGCGCCATGTTTCACTCTGTTACATCAACCATAATCTAGAGTGACAACTGTTGATGACCTACGCGACACGCAACAGCAGTGTCTCAATTATATAGCGTGAAATTGTAACTGTCTGAATGCTGGTTGAACTTTTACAGCTTCATGCCTGTTTGCACTCAAACAATGTTAAGCCCACCACAAGGCAGTGTGGGCACTCGGGCTGCTATAGGTGGGTACAGGGAGAGATGGAGAACGCTGCTGGCAGGCTTTGGAATCTCATTAAGCATATTGTGTTGCCAGAATCAAAGCAGAGGTGTACTTGGCAACAGCAAACCGCTACAACCAAGGAAGTCAGGAAATCTCTGTGGCTTAGTAACACCCCACATTGCAGAAAGAGCTTGTCAATGGGATTTGGGGAGGATATTCTGCATCTGTGCACTGTGACAGAGGCAGAAATCACATGACATAACAACTGAAAGTGTTGTCTTTTCAATCTGTTCAGTTTATTCTTATTCTCTAATTTATAGATTACAACCCCAAGAAAAGCATCAAGCAGTCCTACTTGGGAAAATTTGTACTCGTAAAGGGTCGGCTCTTTTCTGTCTTACTGCGGAAGATCTTAGCTTCCAGACCTCTGAATCACTGCCGACAGGACTGCTTTTCACTGATTCAAAAAGCACTCCTTTTGTGTGTGTTTGGAGAAATGACTGAGCCAATGAGAGCTTTGTAGGTGGGATCAATAATCGTGGCGTCATCTTCCTGTGCCGGAGCGAGAATCCTTTCTAAACAGGAAAGTTGACTTAACAGAAGAACAAGTCTTAAATGGGCATATTTCTTTGATCAACAATGACAAACGTTAATTTAACTGGCCCTAGTGACTGCTACTGCTGCTTCTGTGTTAACATTAAAATGTTGTTAATGCACCAGATCATGTATCAGTAACTAGTAATTGTTTAGGGCAAAACACCAACTTATAACAGAAAACAGCTAACATGAACACAATGTTTGATTCAGCAAAGAAGTGGAAACGAAATGGCAATCCAGTTTGAGAATTCAGGATAGTGGCATCAAGCCGTTCAGACAGTATTGGTTTGAGATATCCATCTCTGCTATTTCCTCCTCCACCCCAATTTACTGTTCACCAAGCTCCGCCCCCTTAGTTACGGTTGCTACACCTGTCAAGTTTTCCATTTTCAGACAGCACAGACAGACCGCAGTTTACAATAATAACGGTTGTAGATTTACCAATCAAAATTCTTATTCATTTTTAAAACCATGTTCCTTGATTTCAGACAGAGGTAGACAAAAGCAGCCTCCCTTATTTCCAGCCACAACAATTGTTTTGCCTGGCTAGCTAATTAAGCTCACGTAAGCTCCATGAGTTGCTTGAAAATGCCGTCTTCAGCTGGGTTTGCTATGTGCTATGTGGGATGTGCTAGTCATGAAAAATTTAGTCTTTTTTTTTTTTTTTTAAACATAACCTGTAACTCCACAAACAAATGTAACAACTAGGTTCCCTGCTTTCAAGAAGCATTTGGTTACTTAGTTACTACTGAAGGTAGTAAACTAGTTAGCTAAACATGCTAAGGACTGCAGCTTATGTTAGAATAGATAAACACCTTTAATTCTTACACTTACATACACTATTTTTGGTTTTAGAAAGATTAAAACAAAAAGATACCATGGATGATGTTCAGGTGAGTCAAAAGGCCATAGCTGAGATTTACAAGGGTATATGGCATGAAGTATTATTTTCTAGCTCCATTTATTGTGATTATTTTAAGGATTTTGGGTAAAATAACATGACGCCGTGGGTTGGTTTTCCTCCTGTCCTCCCCAATTATTTGAGTCACAAGCCGCCACTGGTTACTACTGAAGGTAGTTACTACTGAAGGTAGTAAACTAGTTAGCTAAACATGCTAAGGATTGCAGTTTATGTTAGAGCAGATAAATACATAAACACCTTTAATCCTTACACTTACGTACACTGCACCCTGCAAACTCTTTGCATACAGGGTATCACTCTATTTTTGTTTTTGTTGTTCACTGCATTGTAAAGTTATATTTTAAAAAAATCTATATAATAATATGTCTTTCCAGAAACAATTTCCCAGTCACTCTAGATGAACCACACACTTTTATGCAAACAGTTTTCATTGGAGCTACTTCCTACTGAAGAAACAGTCCCAATGAAAACTGTTGACTGCATATCCTGTGGACTATCCAGATTAGCACGGATGCAATTTCTGGAAAAAGATGTTCCCGTTAAATTTTTAAATAGCCTATGGATATCTCAAAACCTTGAATGTCTGAATTTGGGAGAACAGATCCTTTACATAAGCTGCACATCTCTGGAGGTACTGGCAGGTTTTTAATAGAGAAAGTGCAAAGGACGGTCTTTTTCAGGGATCAAGCTATCTGCTTTTTTTCCCGTTGTGCTAGCTAGACCACTGTGACACAGTGCTTATTATCCAGTATCACACTGACACTATTTAATTTGGTGTCTCTTGTCCATTGCCATAAGACTGCAGCGTCTTCTCTTTCAGCCAGTTGGATTTTGTGTCATTTAGTGTTCTACCCCGACCGTCTGATCTGGCAAAGACAGACATCTGGCAGATGCAGACTTTAAGAAGAGCCTTGTTTTAGCAGAAAGATGTATTCTTCTGTAAAGAGAGCACTAATTGCATTGAGACTCCAAAATTGCTTTTGTTTATTCGTCTCGGCCGGCTCAGCATGGAGATAAAACACACAGTTTTTACCAAAATAAACATTATGAAACCTTGTGTCTACCTTTCTCTCTCTCTTTGTGCTTTTATCTTCTCCCATTAGGATGAGAAGCAGCAGTGGGTTCTGGGAGGACATGTGCCTGACATGGTCACAGAATTTTAATGAAGAGATGTATTAATGCTGTATTATTAGACACCAGCTATTCCCTCCTTTCATAAAACCAACTAACATAGAAACAGATAGTCAGAGGACTCCTTTGAAACCTTGCCTGAAAACATCATGCATCTGTCCCTGCCTTACCCTGATCCTTATCTTTATATTTCCCTGCAAATTGATTTACACATCCTTTAATTCTACAGACTGAAATCAAAGACTCAGAAGGGTATAATTACCAAACTGAAAGCCAAAATACTGTTTTTCTGCTCCCTTCTGCACTCCAAAGTGCAGTTTGAATGTTTGATGTTTTAATTCCACTGTGGTCATGGCCGACCATGTGCTTCTGGTACCGGAACATCTCATGACAGGCCAAATCAAAAAGGGCAGTTTTCTTTTGTAAATGTCATGCCTTTCTGTGTTTAATGCCTTGAAATTGCAAAGACCCACAGTTTGTTTTGCAGAAAATCCTTAACATTCAAAACGGAAATGCTAATTCCCTATGATATTTTGTTCATAGAACAGCCGTCACCCATAACTTCCTCTCACTAACTTGTCCTACTGTGCCTCTCCCTTCTTTAGGTGACCCGAGAGATCCAACAGAGACAAATGTGACAACTATCAAGAAGAGTTGTTGTACGAATTGGACCCCACCTTCTTGACATGACTCAATATGTGTTTGGATAAATGACCTGACCAAACCACTGATCCTGTTACTGTGAGTACCAAAACATAATGTACACATCTGGAAGAGGGGGATGGTTTCCTCATGTTGACACCCATCCATGTGCATGGATCCACATGTCATGATCTCTGACGTCAATGCAGCGTAAACAATGATTTTATAAGTGATGTTCTTCTCATTGATCAAATGATACTGAGATACAGATGTCATCATTCAAGCCACAGTTTCCTACCTGGCTCATTCCTGTTACTTTTGTGTCATTGTGCCTAATTCAGACATTTTGCTTGTACGGTAAGTGACAGTCAGTGACAGTCAGTTATCAAATTTCCCAATGTTTCATTTGTGAATGAAACATATTGTATTTGTCACCACATCTAGCATTTAAAGGCACATTACTGAAGGAGCACACAGTGTTTTAGCCAGTCATTTGTGTTATGATGAAGGGACGGCACTCATCCATCACTGTGCTTACATGCACTTAACGGGGGTTACAGTCACTTTTCAGCAATAACCCTTCTTAACCTTCTTACATGTCATGTATTAAAGAAACCTGGTTTCAGTCCTCAGGAAAGGAGTTTAGAGAAACCGAACTAACTTCCACAGAGATTTCTCTTGGAGAAAGACATTTTCTCGGCCATGTACTGTAAGAATGTAATCATGTTTCTAATAGATTTCTTATATGTGAGATATGAGCTTGACAAAGACTTAGCACAGGGAAACACTGTGACAGCCATCAGTGATCCACAGGTTGAAAATTCACTTGTGGTGTGTGGCGCAGTGTGTTACGGCACGGCGTGTGTGTGACAGCACAACGTGTGACGTGCAGGTTCAGTAATAAACTAGTCAAACAAAGGTTTATGAATAACTCGGAGAGACCTAACGTTAGTTAACTGTTGTGTTAGCTAGCTAGCTAATGCATCGATACACTTTGCACTTTGAGTGTTCAGGCTAACATTACTAGCTAGCCAATCCACCTACTCTCGTAAGTTAAAATAAGATGTGCAACGTTAACACATTAAAAACGACAAGGCATTCTTTATTAAGCATCCTATACTAAGGGTGTAATGGTACACACAATTCACGGTTCGGTACATACCTCAGTTTTGGGGTCACAGTTCAGTACATTTTCGGTACAGCAGGGAAAACCAAACAAATGCAGAAAATAACATTTATGTCATTTATTTTGAAAAATGTAAACATTCAACTCATTGGCCATAATTCTTACTGTAACAGTTAAGGCACTCAAATACTGGCATATTGTCAATAAGAAAAAATAAATAACACAAATGTCAGTAATGGTCCATCGTAACACTCTGGCCTGTTGATAATTCCTGAGCAACTGCAGCTTGCACTCATTTATACAGGGCAGGCACAACAGACTGACAAAAATGCACATTGAAGGCACATTGTAGCAGGACTCAAGTACCGAGTACGGTCGCATATCCGTAGCGATAAACACTCCTGCAGCATTAGTTATTGCTTTGGCATGGTCTGAATGTGCAGTGAGAGGCTGCCTGAACGCTGTGGGGAGAAGGACTCGCCTTCCAGTCTGTTTTTGTCTCGTTCTGCTAATCAACACATTTTGGTGATGCTGTCGTAAAATGATATGTTGAAGTGTTTCCACAGACATACCCGACTTTAGTCGAACAATGTCGGTTTGACACTAATAGTTGTCCATTTTTGCTGTAACTAACAATAATGCTCCCGTACAGTGGGTATGTCATTGGAGGATCCTCCAGCTCTGATCTCTCATTTGTGTATCAATCAAAGTAGTTGCCAATTATTTTTCTGTTAGTCAGCTAATTGATTCATCGACTAATCATTACTGTTGTTGGGTAGTTTAATTTATAACAAAACATCATATTTTATGAGCTCTTTATATGTTTTGTATGCAAACATCTACTAAACATCTAAAGTGGCATGAAAAAGACTCAAGTAAAGTACAAGTACCTCAAATTTGTACTTAAGTACAGCACTTTAGTAAACGTACTTAGTTACATTCTACCACTGGTGAATGCTTAAGTTAGCATGTAGTACTGGAGCCTATGGTTAACTAAGGATGTATAGATGAATAGCGTCTTTATACTTAGCAATGAGAGAAAAATTCACCCAAACTTTTTACCCCCTTAAGACAAAACATGTCAAATTTTCTTTTCACAGAAATGTGACATTCTTCACCAAATCTTCTTAAACCATTCTGTCACATATCTTCAGTCAGCATTTGTGCTGCCTGCACCACAATGATTGGATGATATATATCACTTCAACAGGACAAACACCCAGCAAAACCCAGAGCGTTCTGATTTATAAAGTTGGATTAGGGTCTTAAGCCATCTCCCCAAATTCTTCTCTTCCTTTCTCATTCTATCATTCTCCCTTTCTTTGAGAAAATTGGCACCATTTACTGCTGTCACTGCAGAGCTCATTGTCCCCCATTATCCCTGGGACAAAGCTGCTGTGACATTGAGTTAATCCGTGCTTGTTTCAATTTTGCTTTCAGGGGAAGAAAACAGATAAGGAGTTCAGGTAAGTGATGGCAAGGAGGCGCCATACCACAGGCAAAACGGACTACAACGATTGGGAGGGTTGAGAGAAAGATAAAACGCAATCTGCCAGGCAAATTGGGTTGATTTCCTCAAAAATGTCAGGGACGTGTTGGGCGTGCTTGTGAAGTTTTCTCTCTGGGATTGATGGAAAGTTCTTCTGAAGACTAACAGCTTGCCAGAATGTCAGGCACAGATACTGTAAAAAGACAACCACAGTTAGACTAAAAGGATCATTTTATGAAATCTAGGGCAAGGAAACTAGTGTAGGCAGAGACTTTCTCCCTCATCAACATCTCCGCAATCATCATCACCATGAGCGATAAGGTAACGATAAAACACTGCAGTGAGACCTCAGTCAGAAGTGCTTGGAAGGAGAACTGTCAGTCTGCAAACTATATGTGCTGGCCTGCTTGTCCACTGAAAAGTGAAATGCAGAAAAATCTGCAATGCTCACTGTCTAAGATAAAGCTCTTTCCGGCAGTCTAATTATAGCAAGTCCAAGTTAAATGCTGCATTGTGAACCTAGACTAAGCTTACTTAATCAGAATATAGCTAAGAGACCAGAATTAGAGAGAGAGAGAGAGAGAGAGAGAGAGAGAGAGAGGCAGAAAGTTGATCCAAATATGTCTGCCAAGTAAAGACACATTTTTCTGTCTTTCTCCTACCCATTCCAAAAAGATGGTGTACAGTATGCAGTTTTATTTTGGGTTCTTGGTGTTTTTCTCTGGCATGTAGAAGAACAGAAAGTGATGAACCCTGAAGTCACAGTTAATGTTTCATTGTGCAATAGCCAGTGTCTTGCTAAAGTGCTATAAGGACAGAAAACTTAAACCATAGCTTCTTCATTTGCCATGTTGCATTAATAACTGTGTTAAAGTCAATTTACTAGTTAATGGTACTACTACTCAACCTGTGACAACAGTGGTATAATGTCTTCTGGGGCTCTGGTAGAGTTTACAAACTGGGGCTGTGGAGTTGGAAAGACCATAGTGTTAAACAGGAAGGGAGGATCTAAAGATGCTATTGAGTTGCAATGTGGGAAATGTAGGACCCAGGGTTTCTGGAGCTTGATAGATACTTGTGACTAAAAGTCAATACATTTTGGCCTCGGCTGCATTGATTTTGACCACTTTTCTTTTTTTACCCTTCTCTTGCAAGGCCCCTAACTTTATGAAAATGCATCTCATCACTAGAGTGCTTTAAGCCAGTCCAATCAACAATCTTGTTAAATAACCAAAAATATCACCAGCATTTGGAACAGCAAAATATTGCAGTAAAAATCTATTCATTCTGCTCCAGCCTGACCTTTTGGTGGCTAATGTCAGCTAACTTTAGGTATATATTGCTATGTAAGTGACATTATAGTCTTCTATTGCGCTACTGTTACATATGTTTAGAATTTAAAAGTTACAAAGTCTCACTTTAAAACAATTGTGTGAACGTATTGTCACGTTTGCTAACAAGCTTGCTAACGGCAGCTAGCTTGGAGAGCCACCCTGACTATGATTGTGACTGACTAGCGCTAGCATGTTCCCAGGTGACTAGCATATTAGCTGTTACCTCGCCAGCTACAGTAGTTCATCAACTCGCCCTGCGAGTAATCACTACCTCACCAAGCTTCTAGCACTTCCTATTTCATGAGGACGCTCGGATGACCTTCGCTGTGCCACTTTCTGATGTGACTGGGCCTTCGTAAGATACATTAGCAGAAATGCGGCAGTTGATGCCAAGATGTTGGCCAGCCTCAAATTTAATTCAGAGATTAGAAGTACTGGAAGATCAATCTCGCCACTAGAAGTAGGACAATTTGCATGAGAGCAATGCAGAGATGGCACTCAAAGCAGTGAAAATAATCTAATAAACTAGACAAATATGTCACCGTTATTGGTCTTTAATCCAGAAGTCTGTCTCCAAAAAATATCTGTACCCATCTGTCCCATCTGCTATAATGGGTGAAGGAGTGAAGTCGTAAAATGCCTCTTGATAGCATATTATTGGCAAATTAAGCAATTAACTAGAAGTAGATTTATAATGTGCTCTAAGGTCACATAATGTTTGTGCTGAAAAATTACTCATGAACATTTGCAATGCTATCACTTTTGTTGAACCTGGGAATTGCCTTTCTCCTCCGTCCCATCTCAGCGGGATATCAAAAAGATGATAGCAAGTTAATATCACCGTGTGATCTATTGATTGCACTTGTCAGCTTTTACAGTCTGGCCTCATCTATCGGTCTGCACTCCCTCTGTCTCATTTAAGAGGTTCCTGGGAGCCGAGGTGAGCCCGTCCTCTACCTGACAAACTACTGCTCCCTCATCCATCCAGTCCTCTATGCTACCAGCCTCACCACCCCTCTTACAGCTGCACATGAGAGCCCTATCATGGTTCACTAATCCTCCTCATTAAGGCAGGCCCCAAGGCTCTCGTTACTGTACATCTATTCCCACATGCCTTGTACCAGACTCATGGCTTTCATCTTTGGCAGCATGTGCAGATGTCATGAATTTGCCATGTGCAATATAGTATGTGTGTCAGGATTCTGATGTCTCTGTCAGCTGCGGGACCAGATAACATGTGGAAAGGCAGCTGCTCTCGCTCCATCTTGGAGGTGGAGAGAAAATTGCGCTCATGCTGCTTGTTATAAACTTTCACTTGGGCCTCTATCAATGTTTTTTTTTTTTTTTTTACAGTAAAGCTGGCCTTTTGCACACAGTGTACACTGAGGCTGAAGTGTGTTCCTTTTGGACTCCTTTTGTTAATATGTCTTTGTAAGCTTTTCAGGATCAATACGAGTCGCAGGGATAGTTATGATATTATGTGTGCATGTGGCAGCATCTATCTCTGCATTTATTGCTGTTATTCTTTGTTTTTTTTTTTTTTTGGGGGGTTTTTTTGTTATTGCAGTATTTTACCAAACTTGCCCTGAGGTTGTGAGAGCGGAAAAACAAATATACTTTTTATAGCCTGAAAAAGTGAGTTTTCTTGACAGAGCATAATTCTGTCCGCTCTTCAGCTTGTGTAAAGGTTGTGGCAGCGCAGCAAATGCTCAGGGGATCTATAATAACCTTGCTTTGAAGTTACCCGTACAGCCCGTGAGCTCTTTGGATTTCCTTATTAAAAGCCTTTCTGATTCATCTTGGAAACAACTGAGACCAATTGGAAGCTGCGTCGTCGGGGGACCAACCTGCATATGAAAATTCAGGCGATGCAGCACGTTCATCCAGTCACATAACATCCTCTGACAAACGGTGCTAAAGCTTCAGTGACAGGCTGCGGGAAGATGTGTTTGAAAGATAGAAATCACAAAGTTGAGCTTTGGCTCTCTATCAGAAATATGCTCTGAGTGATGGGGTGGTCTATTTATAAGTGACTTGTAGTAAGGATTTTTTTTTAATCCAATAGGGGGAGGGGAATGGGTGTCTAATACTGCACCAGAGAGAGGAGTTAATGTCTGACAAGGCATTAAACTGAAGAGCTAGGGGTGGTTTAGGTGATTAGAGCTGAATATTACTCAACTGCTTTTTTCTTCGTACGCTGCATAAAATGGAGCATATCTTTGTGGTGCAAAAACCTTGTAATTTGATGTTTACCTTTATATTTTAATTGAAATAGTCCTGTATGGGACCTCATTGGATACTTTTAAAAAATGCATGGTTTCTAAGCTAAAAATAAGGCTGTTCCAACAATGACTAAGGGCTTGTGTCCATATAGCATTGTTTTCTAAGCACCAGCATCTTTTTACAATTGTTCCCAACTGCGTGTCATTAACAGCTGATGCCACTGTTGTAGTCAGAGACAGGGGTCTATTGTGTTGGTTAATTCCCGTCTGATAAAGGACCTATACAGATCCATCATGTTTGTAGTGCAGATTGTCACATTACAACCCTCTGACATATTTAACCACACCTTTTCTCCCAAATGTTTTTGTCCCAAGTCTTGAATGTGAAAAGGTAAATAACAACATCTACTAAGAAAATGACATTCATGCCGTCAGTTGTTGGCATGGTTTCCATTATCACTGCCCAATAAATGTCACATCTTGAATTATTATTGGTATTAAAGAAAATCTGTCTTATTATTATGCCCCATCAGTGTTTTCACAGTAAGGATAGCATAACCCAAAATATTCCTCCTTCATTTTTAATGATTCGTATTGAAGGATTCCTATCATAAATACAATATAAATACAAAAGACTGTTAGTTGCATTTCTAAAAAAGAATGGAAAGTAACATGAGGGAGAACAAAAAAGCCCCAAAAGCCCTCTACCAAAATAATATAAAACAATATTATACACAATGTCAGCGATAAATAGATGACATAAAAAACTATATTACACAATAGAGGTTAAAGTTAAGATTAATCTGAAAGATTTCCCCCTCTGAATTGTATGTTACGTGTCCATGTTAAAGTATCTTTAAATGTAAGAAGTTGAATTTTCTGAAATAAAAGTGCCAATAGGGTGCAAGAATGTGATTATAACAAGCATTTTTGGAGGAGGAAAGTTTTATGAGGGGTTGTAGAAAATGCCCATTCTATGTTACGGTATGAAAAGTGAAAATAGATGAAAGAATAATAAAAGAGGATGAAGACAGTGTTTGTCAACAAAATAATGTACTTTCCTAAATATACCAAGATTTAGGTTATTCAGTGTTTTCTCTCCAACTTAAGTTCTCATTAATAATAATTCGGAGGGATTTTGTAGCCGAGACTTGATACATTTTATTATCACATATCACACATATCAAGTAAATAGAAACCATTTTTATTTAGCATTCCAAAATAACTTCAAAATAAGGTCACTAAACGCTATCAGATGAGACTAACAATCCAAAAATATAAAATGTATCCTCACTTACACTGTCTACCATGCTGTAATTTAGAGTGGCCTTGTGGTTGATTTTACATTGGACACACCAAGTGAAGGATGGAAAAGTATTTAAACCAATAGCCTCACATATCCACAGGATATATATATTAGGACACACTATGGTGTAATTATGGGGATGGAATCTGTCAAAGCAACATACAGTAAGGGAGGGTGATAGACTAAAGACTTAGTTGTGAAAAGACACAATCACATTTCCTGGTCTTCTTTAAGAAAGCTTCCCCTTCTTGTAACTTTAGATGGCCTCTTCGTTTCATATTGTGCACATATTGTACCATTTTGGAAACACCAGAGGGTATACTGTTTATGGTCAATACATTGCAATCATTCACAAGTTGTTGTCTATCCAGATTTACTCTCTTTCAGACAGGACACACCTGTATCCTGTTTTCATGATTGCACCTGTTGATTGCCTCTGTGGGTGTGGCCTGTTTGAGGCCTCATCTGTGACACACTGACAAAGGCATGCTGCCAAAACTCGAATGAGGTCCACCTTCGACAAAGGCTTTTTAAATTCTACATATAGTCGTGTCCTTGTAGATGCAATAACATATAGGCTTACTGTTTTTGCTTTTAGAACGTGTGGAGTTGTTTGAGATCCCAATGCAATCATAAACATTATTCAGGTTGTTTTTTGAGACCCAAAACAAACAATGATTTCAAGAATGCCGCTGAAGATTTAAGAATCCAGAGGCATACATTTGCACATCTATGTTTCTAAATTCTTTCAACTCAAAGTAATCACGGGTGTGTAGAGTTATCGATTCTCCACACACATGTTCAATGGGCCAACAACACTGCATTGCTGGATGGTATTGTGACTGTGCTGTTGCGCCAGATTCCACTGTTATGCCAGACAACACAATGCATCCCCACTGATAAGCGCACTGATCTCATTGACATGAATGAGAAGGCTGCGTTCATTTGACACAGTGCTATTGTTGGTCTGAATGTGGCCTCATTGGCTTATCATAGTCATACCATTTGGAGACAGACCTTGCAGCATTTCCTATTGATTTCATTCACCTCCACTCTGTTCAGACATACTTTCACTTCACTTAAAAAAGAAACATTTAAAGTGCTTAGCTGCATCTTTTAGCGCTTGTGCTTAGTGATCCTTTATTGAAGAGGGCACTTGCCATTATATATTTTAAATGCATGTACAATTGACTGTTTTTCACATTCTGAAGCTCTTTATCTTTGTTGGCATACCTTTCACCCGTAGGGAATAAATCCTGGAGGCACTTAAGGCAGGAGGGCAGAGTACTTAGACTCAGTGACGACAATATGCAGCTCTACATTGATGTAAGTCCTACCAAATGAATGAATCAATTTGTGGCATTAGGCTACTTTTGCCTCAGGTTTTTTTTCCCTCAAATTCTCAGTCCCACCTTGTGTTTCTGGTCTCTTGCCTTTTTCATTTCCAATTTTACACTACATTTCATTTTGACACTCATATTGTATTTCACCAAGGTAACATTACCTGGGGGTTGAAAGATGGACTGGGGTTACACAGTACTCATGACAACCACTAGCCACAGCCACTGTGGGACATTATTCAAACCTTGCTCGGCTCACTGCTGGCCCACACATCCACCAACCTCCCAGTGAAAAAAGACTCCAGATGGCCAGTCCGCCTGTGTCATCCAAACTGGAGTAAACATACTTGTACTCCTCCATGCTTAGACGTCAGGGATGACATAGTTTGTACTTCTAAACAGGCCAAAGAACTTCTTAGCCCACTTCTAGATCTGTAATGGAGGAATGATGGAGGTTACAGACTGCACATTAAACAAGTGATGTTCTGCTTAGTTTATTCTAAATGGATTGGGTTTGTTTTTGTTGAAATACTGAAATATCTCAATAACTATTGGATGGATAGCCATGGATGTCAATGGTCCCCAAAGGATAAATCCTATTGACTTCAGAGTTTTTAACACCACCAGCAGGCCACAGTCTTTACAACATCTACTTATATTGGCACAGAATTTCATACGGACATTCATGGTTGCCAGATGATGTATCCCAATGACTCTTGGACCTCTAGAACCACCAGGTTCACAGAAGTTCTTATTTGTAGTTTTGAATGAAATGTCTCAACCATTGGATGGATTGCCATGACAGGTGACATTCATGTCCCCTCAGGATGATTTGTAATAGCTTTGATGATCCCCTGACTTTTCCTCTGGCACCATCATTCAGCAAAATGATGTGGCGTGGCACAAGCCATTGGAAATAACGGGTTTCAGAGCGCAGTGGTGGTGTTATCGCGTTGTGTCTGAAAGGGCCATTAGTCATGTTAATCCGTCTCCCACAAGTCTTCCAACTTCATGGAAGTGATCTAGTAAATTGCTAAACTGCTTATAATTTAATTACATCAGACACCACTTATGGAGGTTAAAATGACAGCAACTCAATAAAAGTATAAAACCATATGACAAGTAAAATGGATTAAAGGTTTTAAAGTTGTGGAATAGGTATAATCTCTATCACTATACTTCAATTAGTGACAGTAGAAATATAGTTTAAAATTTGGCAAACTATCACTTCAAGGATTCAACAGTAAATCTATTCACCTGAAGTTGCTCAACGTCCTCCCGGATCCATTCTTCCTATATGTTACAATCTATTATAATTTTGTCATCATGATACTGTAATTTTATTATGTTGGTCTATTCTGCACACACGACATCTCTTTCCTGTCTGTCTGTGGCTCTTCCTGAGATTTCTTGCATCTTTTCCCCGTTAAAGGTGTTTTTTGGGGGGAGTTTTTCCTCATATGAATCGAGGGTCTAAAGACAGAGGGTGTCGTATGCTGTACAGATTGTAAAGCCCCCTGAGGCAAATTTGTGATGTGTAATATTGGGCTATATCAATAAAATTGACTTGACTTGACTACTATGTGCTCACAAAACCACCAAACACAATTCAGCACACATCCCCCAACCGTACCTTGTAATTTTTCTCTGTGTGTTATCTAAAGCACTCCCAGCATAACGACAAGTGTGTCTGTTTCCTAGCCTTGATGCTCTCTAAACCACACAAGCAGGATATAATGGCCGCAAATACTGAGGGGAAACACATGGACTGCGTAATGACAATGTGTGTGATTTCGATAAACCCTTTTCTCACGGGCACTAGAACCACCCTTGCGGAAAATGTGATTACACTTCTCCACAGGAGGTGCAATGTGTGACGTTGTTGGGGGGGGGACTTGGCTTGTCATTGAGACCCTAGTTTGTATGTTGCCCCATACCCACTAACAACTTTGACACGCATGTAATGTCCAAGGAGGGCTGTGGAAGAGAAGAGGCGTTTGTGTCCGTTTTCTGCTGTCTGCTTTTGAAGCAGAGCGTGAGCCAGTTGCTAATGACTCAATGATGCGTAATGTGGATGACACCATGTGTTGTAGCCTCTTTGGTGTAAACTGACTAGTAAGTTGAAGGGATTTGAAATACAGAGTGAGTAAAACACCAACATACTGTGGTCACAAAGCAGAGGGTTTTTAGTTTGAGCCAGAATGCAAAATGCCTGCCAGCTGCCAGCGGCTGTTATTTACAGCCTCGTGACTGATACATATTTTACTAAAAAAAAAAATATTTACTCACTTACAATGCACACGAGTTAGACTGGTATGATAACTGAACTTTGTAATAAAATGAAAACACCTAACCCTGATCTAAATCCTGGGATTTCTTTTGGCTTATTTATGTGCTGACTGAAGAGGACTGAAGTGGTTTTAATGTAATTTTTTTCAAAATTCCAAACATATCTGAGAGGTTGCAGCCTTGTCACTGTACGACAGAGAAGCAGAATAAAATTAACAGGCTTTTCTTTAGCAGCAATTGCTCTTTTCCCTCTACGACACACTGGTATTCTACCGACTAAAATGTCTGAATAGTAGGCTTTTTCACAAATGATGACCTTAATTTAATAATTTGGCTCCAACAATTATTTTTAATAGTAGTCTGTTCATTACAGTAGTGGGGTTTTTTTTTTAAATCTGGACCTTAATTGTGGTTATTTATTTATAGTCTGAATACCCCAAGTGTAATATCTAACAAAAAGCAATTCCTCATTGGTGTTTAAAGGATAAGGTGTTCTTCTATATTTCCTTATTGTTAGCAAATCCCATGAAAAGGTCAAAACCAAAAATGTGTTACACTCAGCTCCATGCCCGTTCATTTCTGCTGAAGGCGTAAATCTTCACAAAAATATAGTTTCAGCTTTAGCTGGAGCTCTATAGCACAGAGGAATGAGATATATTTGGCTTTAGCTACACTGCCAGCTTGTGATTAGGAACAATTCATTGTTGGTTTGGTAAACAAAAAAGATGTCTCAATATCTTTAAATTCCATGGAACGTTATATTCTGGATATTGTGGAACAAGGATGGCTTAAATAATGAAGTCTAATTAAAAATGTTTTACTGTGTGCCCTGTATTTGCAGTTGTCATAGATGGAAAGGTTACAACTCTGTGTTTCCTGGTTTTTAAGGTGAATACTAAACAATAGGCCTGGCCATGCATGGCATTCAACACAAACAGAACATTTAATTAAAATCTTCATCAGTCAGGATTCCAGCAGTATTATGCTCTCTCTCTGCCAGGTCCTGACTCCTCTAAGTCTGAATCTTATAGGAAGTCAAAAGAAATTGGAATCATTCATTTAATTCACTGCAGTGAGTTGAGTTTGAAAACCAAGCCAACAGTTTGTTTGGTAAACAAGCTTTCATACACCTTCATTTAATAGAAGAAATGGCCACATTGCTACCAAATTGATTAATGTCTTCTTATATGACCACTCAAAATCAGAATTTTGCATTATGTGTTCAGATGTGTTCAAAACCTGAGGCCATTGTCCAAGTCGAGCTCTCACACTTAATCATTTTGAATCAGGTTCTTAGCTCATGACCTAAAGTGTACAACATGAGTTATTACCTCTGTACCATGCGTTTGTCAAACATTCCAACACAAAAGAGGAAAATATAAAAGTGGAGGTGCTGGAGGAGTTGCAGCTTGCAAAGACTGAGCTCAGACAACCACAGAAACTGCTAGTTTTTGGCTAGGCTACTAACTAGTAGTGATGTGTCGGTCGCGAACGAAACGGCTCTTAGAGCCGGCTCTTTGAAGTGAACGATGGGAGCTTTGTTTTGGGTTTTTTTTCCTCTCTTTTTTTTTTCTCTTCAAGCCGCACGTGATTGGTCAATATGTGTGGTGTCGTCTCTGTGTCCGCGCTGAGCAGAAGGGGGAGGGGCGGGAGTTACATGTGCTGTTCACAGCCAGTGTTGCCAACTTGGCGACTTTCTCGCTAAATCTGGCGACTTTCCAAATCCTCTTGGTGACTTTTTATTCAAAAGCGACTAGTGACAAATCTAGCGACTTTTTCTGGTGTTATTGGAGACTTTCTGGTGTTTTGGAGACTCTGACGCGAAAGCACGTATCGTTCTGCAGTTACTGTCCTCAACGAGCAGCGGGTGCTGCCGTGAGCCCCTCAGTCACTTATTCACCTCGTCCACTGTGTGTGTGCCTACATAAGTAAACATCTAGCTAGCCAGCTCATCATGTCTCAGTCTAAACTGTACGCTCAAAAATACAGAAACACATGACAACTCAAAAACATACTCAAAAGGCAAAGCCTTATAACAGTTCCACCCAAAGCAAGCTGCCATTAATGAGTAAAAAAATTGACTGCAAAAAAGGCTGAAGCCACCATTGCATTAGCTATTGCTGAACACTGTTCCATGCTGGCTCCTAAGTGGAGCATAAGGTTAGAAACTAAACCAAACTTAACAAAACTAAACAAAAAAAAACTTTAAAAAAAAAACCTAAGTAA
This sequence comes from Macquaria ambigua, assembly GCA_008360985.2. Taxonomy (NCBI): domain Eukaryota; kingdom Metazoa; phylum Chordata; class Actinopteri; order Centrarchiformes; family Percichthyidae; genus Macquaria; species Macquaria ambigua. The sequence goes on along the minus strand of VMKM01000114.1, from coordinate 157,362 downwards.
CTCTGCCAAAGTGTCTCTTTTGGGTCACTTTGCTGGTCCCAAGCCCAGATAAAGGAGGAGGGTTGGACGTAGAGCTAGCAATTCCACCCCACATAACAGTCTTTTGATTAAATTTGATATTCTAACATTTAACAATACAGGACAAAATTGATTTATGTAATGTGGGTCTAGACAAAGCATTTAAGTCATGAAGTTATTTTGAGAAGTGATGGCCTATTTCAATGGCAAAATTTAAAAAAACAAACCAAGAATCAACAGAAGAAAGTTCATTTGTAGTTCTAAACATATTTAGGGTGTTTTTTACTCACCTTTTGTCTCTCCCACGACGGTATTCCTCTCTCCTACAGCGTCCATTACAATTATATGCAAATTGTCAATTATGCAAATTAGGCGATGGCGTTATTTAGCGACTTCTAGCGACTTTTAGGTCAGCCAATAGCTACTTTCCTTATTGAGGAGTTGGCAACACTGTTCACAGAACATGAACAGGAGGGAGGGAGACGAGAGAGAAAGAGAGCAGGGGCCACAAGGAGAGACAACGCGAACGCGCTGGAAAGGTAAAGAAGTTAAGAAAATTAGTGACAGCAGGAAACAGAGTAAAATCTGGAATAATTTCAATTATAGTGACCATACAAAGGCAGAGTGTAGAGTCTGCAAGATTAAAATCTCATATCGAGCCGGCTCCACAAACAACCTGCACAGGCACATGAGAACTGTTCATCCATCAGTGCAATTGGAAGCAAAAAGACAAGCAAGTGAACCTGATATTAATGAAGGTGCCAGTGTGTCTACTGCAACTGTTGCTGCTGCTGCAGTGTCTACAGCATCATCCAGTACACCACTACAACCACCTAAACCTACAACCCAGAGCTCTATGAGCCAGTTTTTGCAAAAGTCTATGACCCCAGCAAGACAGAACACAATTGATGAAGAACTGGCTAAAATGATTGCACGTGATTTCCAACCATTTTCAGTTGTGGATGACAAAGGATTCAGAAGGTTTATTCATGCACTCAATCCAATGTATGCAATTCCAAGCAGGAAAACACTCTCCCAAAAGATCATCCCAGGCCTATATGATAGAGAACGTGCTTCACTGCAACTCACTGGACATCCCGAACCACCACATCCTACTTGTCAGTTACATGTCACTTTTATTTATATAATAAACATTTGATATAATGCATGTTTTTACATTAGTAATTCATTTTGCGCATAATTTTACATTATTGTTGGTAATAAATTAATTTAAGCAACAAAAAAATCTGAAGAGCCACTTGGGAGCCAAAAGAGCCGGCTCTTTTTAGTGAGCCGAGCCATAAGAGCCGGTTCTCTAAAAAGAGCCGTAATTCCCATCACTACTAACTAGCCTACAGACAGGCAGCCGCTAATGCTAGCTTGTTCTGAGTAGGCTACAATGTACAAAAACCATCAGCATGGTCAGTAACAGCAACGGTCTGACATTACCAAATCGATCAAAAGCAGTTATGAAAGAACAATCATTCAAAAATAGGACTGAAAATGATCACAATTTGGTCTTTTTGAAAGATTATGTTTAGAAGTGTGATTGCAATGTGCTGTAGGTTTTTCTCATTCAGCGCTAGTAGCGCTACCCAATAACTGAGGCTAGACCTCCAATACAGCTAACCCAAGGTGTGTACATCCCCTTAAAACCTTCTATTGTTCTGTTGCACTTGTGACCTTAAATCGTTCTCCTTGTTGCCACAGCAGGCTTACTCGGTTTGATTTCATCTGCTAGAGTAGGATGTCCCCTCAGTGTTTCGCCTCATCCTAGACAGGCTGGTTCTGAGCTGCTAAGGACACACTTTGTAATATTGTGAGTTAAACCACCATGTTATCAAGCTGCTGATTTGTAAATCAACCACTTACAGATCAGATTAATGCAGCATGTCACAAAAAAACAAGGACAAAGAGATTTCAAATGCATTATGAATTTTATTAATAGGCTTGTTGTGTTGCTATAATGAAACAGCATTCTCTTGGCATCTTTTAAAGTCTCAATTCCCTCAGTCATTTTGTTAGCTTGACTGTGCACCACAGCAGGTAATTGCTTGAAGCAGTGTCTTTAAATGGAATTTGAATGAAGACAGCTAATGACAGTGGGTCAATAATCTGCTATTTAGATTCTCTGGCTGCTACGGCTTAAAAGCTAATAATGACTTCATGAAATGGCAAATCTCAGGTGATCAGCATCAGCCCACCAACCACCTTCCCAGATAATTTCAGCTTGAATATTTCCGGTCAGGAAAGGTTTGAATTGAGTTACAGTCTCTTAGGTGAGCTTGCAGTGCAGCCTGTGTTGGCGTTGTTAACACTGCGATTGACAGGCTAACCCCAGCCTGGGACCCGCTAAAAACGGAGGCTTAGATTGTTCTTTTGTAGGGTCCCCTGGTCGACAGAAAACTCTTGATGAGCAAGATATGCCCCAGAAATCAAAGCACCGTTGGGGGTGCGCTTGCGAGTCTTCCACTCATCAGACTGACATCCTCTGTGAGATCACGAGGGAAGAGTGCACAGGAAGGCACGGCAATGAATCTGAACCGAGAGAACGAGGTGTGTCATGAGTCCCCAGAGAGAGGCATGGATGGAACATAGTGCAAGTGTGTGAATGTGTATAAAAGAGAATCAGTCAACAGCAGTGTCGACTAGAAAGGCTGGGTCATGTAGTTATTGCGTGGGAGGGCAAATGCATGAGAGAAGCAGCATATAAACACCTCAAAGGATGAGCACTGAGTGGAATATAAAGATGTTTACTATCACTGGAGAAAGACAAGAGGAACAACCTGTTGTTCATTCCCTTAACACCAAATACAACAAGGCCGCCTTTTTTAGACATGCTCACCCTCATTCATCATGAGGGACATGAGCATGCGGGACATCATTTGAAGGACCATATGTTTCTATTCTTTTGAGAGCATATAAAAAACAATTTGTACATGCATGGCTTTGTAAATGAAAGGGGACCTATTATGCTTTTCCTTATTTTCTGTCATATATAAATGTTACAATGTCGGATGGTCATATTAAACGTGACCAAAGTTTCAAAAAATGTAAAAGTAATCACTGTGAGCATAAAGCTCAGGCTTCAGACTGCTCTGAATACTAAGTTTCCAATGTTTTCTTCTTCTTTATATGGTCATCTGTTCCTGGTACAGCATAGCCTGTCTTGTATGTAATGTATGTACACGTTCTCGCTAAACAGTCTACTTGAGTAGTATTATAGGCCTTTAATGTACTCCAGCATACAAATACCAGACGGTGCAGGGAGATACTATACAGTCATTTGGCGACAGCAGAATAACATTTTACCGGCTACATTACCTTTGTTATTTCCTGACAGCAGACATTTTCCACTTCAGTCGGCATTTTAGCGTATTTCCCACATGTACACCTTTATACAGAGGTGTATATAGAACATTTTTTATATACGGCTTGTGATAATAATATTTACCAAACAGAGATGTCCTGCTGTAATCTTTGTTGCTGCGGATATTCGTGCTGCCTACTCTCATATTACAGATCGGATTGGAGTACGGATGGATTTGAGAGTTGCCATTTTCAATCAAGAACGAGAAATTATGTTACTTAGTAGGTTTATAGTTTGCTTTTGGAACCTCCACACCGGCAAGAGGATGAGGCGATGCCCACAAGCGCTGGGTGCTAGCTTCTGGTGGTTTGGCCAATCAGAAGAAAGTGGGTTTTTAGGGAGGGGGGCCTTAAAGAGACAGGAGCTAAAACGGCCTGTCTCAGACAGAAGATCAACTGAGGGGCTGCATAAAGGGCCAGTATAAGATAAATAAGGATTTTTTTGAACTGTGAATCATGCAGAGCTACTCTAGTGGAGTCCCAGAATAAAAATATAGAGCTGGAAATGAGCATAATAGGTCCCCTTTAAGTGTCCTTTTCGCATACATGAAGCAGAGCACAAACATATTCAGACATGCATACACCCACACTCTCACTCCCACACATATTTGTAAGGCAAACAAACAATACAGCTCTCAAAGTGTGTGTTTAGAAAAGCAAACAGCTTGTAGGGACGACTGGCCACAAAAATAAGAGAAAAGAGACGAATAATGTGCGTTCAGTCATTGCCGAGATTATAATGTAACTTGGGAGCCGGGGCCCTGCACAAACACCCTGCTGTGCTCTATTCCAATAACTTTCCATAAACCAATCTAATCTCCGCTCCCTCCTACATGGTGCTTTAAGGAGATTTTTATAGGCTTTTGTTTGAGAAGCAGATAATTCCTTATAAATCATAATAGCGCTGCCTGAATTGTAAAATGTTTCATAGCTTAGTGGCATGATTGGCTCACAGCAAATCCATATGTAATAGCACCTAATCATTGTTTAGGATGTGTCACATCGCAGAGGTTAACATGTTATGCATGTTGTCACAGAGGTCAAATATGTACAATCTATAGTGTGATTCTTCATGTAGGCCACTTTATTGCATGCAGTATTATTCAGTACAAAAGAGATAGAGGTCTGTTGCATGTGACGTCACATGACCTTCTCCTCCAACATGATAATAAAGAAAGTAAAAATAATGGTGCAGAAAATGGCCTTATAACAGCTTTCTCTTTTATTTTCTTTCCATAGGCTGCTTGTTCATTGGGCTCTTTGAGTGTGAATGTGTGGCCTAGAGGTGTTTCCGAGGGACCATATGGCACAATACCACAGGATATAGGTAAGATTTGCCTCTTTCATTCAGTTTTTCTGTTTAACATAAAAATTGTTAGGCCTGAAATTACCCCTGAAAAATCCTTGACCTTTCTTTTCAATGCACATACAAAGCAACCTCAGGCCAAGGCGGGATATTCACTGTTCATAGTACTTTTAACATGATAAAAGTGGCAGAAACCTCAGGGGGGAGGTGATAAACTTGAGCCTTTAACGCCAGATTTGTGGATTTGGTTGGTGAATTCTTCTTATACTCCCTTTATCTTTCACCCAGGGGTGATGCTTAGGATCTGGAAAATAAAACATTGTGTAGTGTTAGCACGAATTAGAAGTTCTGCAAACATATAAAAGTGTCTCATGAAAAGAAAATTGCCACATGACATAAAAGAACCAGTCAGGTCCATGCTTCACTTATAATAAAGGCCCTGCCTGCAATTTCTCTCTCTTACATCCTTACCACTGTGTAGAACACAGACAAATCAAATAAGCTAATAGCACCTCCCACTCACAACATAAGCTTGCATATTAAGCTTCACGCAGTTTATTTATTTTACCATTGTACTCACATTACATTTTCATGCTCCCAGCATAGTCTGCATAGTCTGCATCTGTAGCTCTATCTCGCTGCTGAAGGAACACTCCACTAAAGTACACAAAGTTTATTTTACTCATCATTAGTTAGTACTACTCAGCTTGTGAAAACAGTTGTATAATGTGTTCTGTGGTTTTGGAGGGAACTTTTCAGAGTTTGAAAAATAACCCTGATGACATCATCTGGGTTATAATTTAGGTCTGCAGACTACAGATTTTGAAGAAAACACCTACAAACTGGAGAAATTGAGTTAAAAAACATGGGCATTTATCAGGCAGGTAGGGTCAATGGAAATTGATGACACATAAGTGACAAAAGATGCTGCTGGTAGTATTATTATTAAAGTGTTTACAGAAGCACCCAGTGTAGCAAGTGTAGAAGTCTTGTTTAAGACTTTTCAGCCAATTGTGTTGAAACTGTGTTAATTCCCGAGGTGTCAAGTAAACTCTTGGTGGAAGTTTACAGTATAAAAAGACGAGTTGAGCCTTAAAGTAAAATGGCCTACATACTCCTCAGTAGTAGCTTTTCTGGAGAGATGCTCCATTTTGTTTGTTGTCCTGTTTGGAGGTGGAATGTGTGCAAACCCTGTCATGAATAGTGTTGACCTCAGGGCCATATTATTATATGGTGTCAAACTATTGTGATTTACTAATAAATGGTACATAGTTGTTACATATATAATGATATATAGTGTGTGATATATACAGTATGTATATAGTGAAATGTAAATATAAAAATGGGCAATGTGCGTATCTCAACTAAAACGGTGACGATGCTGTCGACAAGACGATGTTGACACAGTTGCTGTTCTGGTGTTTTCAATCATATCATGGGATCTTTCTAAGCAGATGGAGTTGTTCAAACCTTTTTTCCTGAGAACTTTCAAGAATTCTTGTCCCTGTTGGTGTAAAAGTTAAACAAAGTTATCAACATTCTTATTGGCAGGACAGACATGGACTTATTAAGGCCTCAAGCTCGAGGAATAGTTTGACATTTTTGGAAATACACTTACACATATTACCCCAAAATGTCAAACTATTTCTTTAATAGATACATAAAACTGAGACCAACCCGCCAGAAGGATAATGCTAACACAGGTATAGTGGCACTACAGGCAACTATTTAGAGGTTAAGGCAAAAAAGATGAATTTTAAGTCTCAATTTAAAGGATTCATCACAGTCAAACTGAGGTTTGTTCTTATTTTTTCCCATTAAAGGGTTTTTTTGGGGAGAGTTTTCCTTATCGGAACCAAGGGTCTACGAATAGAGAATGTCGTATGCTGTACGGATTGTAAAGCCCCTTCAAGCAAATTTGTGACTTTGGGCTATATAAACAAAATTGACCTGACATGACTTAAAAGATGAGATTGAAAGGTTGGTCTTGATCTTGAAAACAGCAGTTGGAGCTTTTGATCATATCACACAGTATACTGTATCTCAGCTGTGACAATGCTTTGAATGGGCTTCTGACAATACAGTGTGCTGGGATGAAGTTTAAATAATGAATAAAAATGTGTAGTGCAAGCTGGTGCAGTTTTTGTGTTGTCCAGTACTGAAATGCATCCTGCTGACCAATGTGTAGTGGCGGTGTAGGAAATGCTGACGTGCTGTACGTGAATGCAGGGACCCATGTACCCTACCTATGAATGTGCACGCTATGATATGTAACGCTAAATGCATGAGATCGCCTGAGGAGGTTGCATGTGCAGCAGCTCGTGAAGATGACGGTGATGGTGATGGGTTTGACAGTGTGATCAAAGCAGAACACTCAGCTGTTAACTGCCTGAAAATTAGGCTTTTTCTGTCACTGATGATGTCACTACTGTAAATAGTGTCAATTTGGAGCTTCACAGGAAGCTGTCCTACATTCTTGATGCACACTTTGAATCTCCTGTATCAGACAGATTTAACAAAGTGATCAAAAGAGGGCTTTCATGCTTTTGAAGCTTTATGCATTCACACTCAGGAGGTTTGTGAAGGTCAAACAAATATGAAGAAATGGAGAAGATATTATGAGTAATTGCAGAATAAATGTGCTGCTTGGTATATTTTGTAATTGGAAACAACAAACGTGTACCTTTTTGTGCACTACTTTCACCAGCTTGGCCTCAGTCTTTGTAAACCCTGTACTGAAGCAACACAATGCTTAAACTCAGGCTGTGGGGGATTTATTTTGATCCAAAGTACGTCTAGCTTAGAGCATACAGTACTCGAAGAGAGTGAAGTGGTGTCTGGCTATTGTTGGCACTCAGCTACACAGAAAAAAAGAAGGATTTGAGAGAGGTAATGAAGAATAGAGTCAAACTCGTGATACAAATCAATTCAAAGTGTTTTCTTGACCTTGAGATGCCTCTTTTTTAAAATATAATGCAGGCTTGGATTGGATGGATTAAGTGCATCACTGTTACGTGGTTACTATATGTGGACATATTATTATAAAGTGTAGCAGGTCAAAATAGAATGTCTCTCCTAGATGATTCATAAAAGCATCTTTTATGACGTGGACAATCGCGCATCACATATTTTCATTAACATCTGACGTTGTTGAAAGGCTGAACCTGAGGCTGAGAAGATAAAACAGAGTTAGATGAATGTATATTTTTAGACCACAATGAGTGAAAGCTTGATAAATCATTTCTGACCTACAGTAAGAAAATCCGACATGCTCAGACTCAATAAAGAAGTCGCTTTCCTCTGAGGAATATCTCGGGAAATCCATCATGCATTGTTTCAATTAGTTCCCCCCTTCATCCCATGATTCTGCAAGTCTGATGTCTTAATGAAAACACTTTGCAGATACACTGTAGATGTTAACTTTCAAATTAATGGGCATGCTTAGTGTGACAGGACCCTGTGTCATAGTCCGATAACATCTACAATTTCTGCTCTATTTTATTGTATTTTTGTATTTCGGGTATTTAAGATTCACACTGCACAATTAGAAGAAAACCCAAGGCCTGTGAACAAATGTCCCATATACATTCAAACAGCTTGTAAATGTGTGTGTGTGTGTTAGTAATCTGGTAGGCCATGACATACTAATTTGGCAGCAGTGAAGTCAAAAGGGGGGACTGGATGATTTAGGAGGCCCTGACCGGAACAGGAGCCTTGTTTCCTAGTCCAGGTGGGTATCAAATGTCAATATCTGTGTCAGCACAACCTTAAAGCTGCTATAATCAATATTTTCATATTCACAATGGATCAAATTACTATGTGTAATGTGACAGGGTCACTCGTATCACTCGTATTGATGAACCCACAGAGAATTATCACCTGACTCTGCAGTTCCTCTCGTATCTATGGAGCGTTTTAGCTTCTTTAACTTTATTCTTTTGATCTTCTGGCCTGCAACTTTACTGTTTTGGTTCACGTTCACAGCTCTCATCAGTGTCAGGCAGCTGTTGTCAGTAGAAAAGCTGTACAAACCATCTGTAAATGACCTGCCCAACACAAAACAGCAGACAGACAAAGTTAGCAACTTGCTGGTGAACATAGTGAAGCATTTGGCAGCTAAAAAGCTAGATATTTTACTCAGGAGTTGGTGGAGACCAAAAATTGAGCTAAAATATTGGAATATTGGACTTAAATTTATCAGGTGGCCAGAAACACAACTCGTAGTTAATGCTAATGTTGCTCTATGTTTCCTACATGTGTAAATAGGCTGTTTGCTAACACATTAGCCATACTGGAGCAGTTGCTTAAGAGCTTGAGTGAGGACATGGTTAGCCTAGCTGAGGCAGAGAGAAACACCTAGCCTGACTGTCCAAAGCTCAAAAATAAGCCTACCCACACCTGTAGAGCTGACTATCACGTGTCTTGTTAGTTTAACCCGTACACAAACAGAAATGTGAAAACAAGAACTTATGCTTTTAGGGGAAGTTACTTGTTGGAGATATTTCTTGGTGAACAACAGCCTAGCACTATGGCTGTGTGAAGCATCCCACAGTGAGGTTGCCAGGTTTGGTACTATTGTGCCTGTGCAGGGACTAAAACCAAAACCTGTGCTCACCGACCATACACGGTAACCGGCTCTAAAGTCAGAAATGCTACATAGGAGTGCTGGGTGGAAGGATACTGTTGTCTGTGCAGAAATAGTTCCAACAGGTAACTCCCCATAAAATCATGAATTATTGTTTATACAAAAAGACAGTGAGTAAGCGTATGTCCCAAAATGTTGAGTTTAAGTAAAATGACGCCTTTTACATTTGGGCCTGCAGTTACAGTTAAATTATGTTTTTATTTGTTTATCACAGTTAGCAATGAAGATCTACATCTTTAAGTGGTCTAATTTTGGGTAATCCCTAGTTTGAATGGCATTGCTAAAAAGAACCAAAGTACAGGGGTAAACACAGTCTGAACAAACTTTCTGTAACACACTTGGTGTGAACACACCCTTACTGTTTGTGTTTTACAACCAATCTGCCATGTTCATAGGCAGGAAGAGCGAGGCAGGTGTGATGAAAGGAGGGCTGGTGGTGGTGGTGGTGGTGGGGGGTGGGGGGGGGGGCTGATCAGGAAATGGTGTAGGGAAATCTAATTTATTTTTCATACGCTGCTGAGATGGAATGTCATATATCATGCTATGCAGCAATTTCGGGCCAGTCTCAGGCTCACAAAAGATGAAAGAATAGTGATCAAAGATACAGAATGAGAGTCAGCTGCTAGAGTTGCTACGGGATCCACTTCCACTGAGAACAATATAAACTGTGTTGAAATAGTCATCCAGTATACTGTCACCATTGGTTTTCAGCGTTGGACAACTCACTTCAAACAGCTTACAGAGGAGACAACAGAAATGAACTGAAGACTTTTTTTCTTTTTTTGTCAGATATACACACGGAAGTGATGTTAAAAGAACAGACTTGGCACTGAATGGATACAGTTTAAATCCCTCGACTGACAGCAGATTTACAGGAAGATACAATATCTTGTCTACGGAACCCCAAAGTGTTCAGTATGAAATAAACAAAAAAGACATTATGAGATAAATTATCATATGAATAAATTATGTAGAATATATAAATGAACCAACAATTTGTGAAATAACTTAAGAAATTATTAACACTTTACTCATTATTATGAAATGTTGTCATCATTCAATTTCATTATAGACATTTACTTTCAAAATGCCCCTTTCCAAAAGTCTGTTTTTATTTCATTATGGCATAAAGTCGTTAAAGAGCCAGTTATTTCCCTCAGGATGTTGTAGAGACCAAAAACTGAGCTAACAGAGAGTGAGTATTGAACTTACATTGGACTTACTCCAAATTAATGATAATGTTGCTGTTTGCTAACAAGTTCAGCATATCAATTTAAAAGGTGATGATATGTCAATGTTGTGTTCGCAACTTGTTTCTGCTGCCATCAGTTATCTCAGGTTTAACCTAACCAGTATTTTCGGAAGGTAATGACAAACGATGTTCAGTTGGAGGACTTGGGGCTGTTTGTTGTGTCACTTGGCATCCGAATAGCTTATCTGCGGTTTAGAAAGGGTTCAGCTAAACCGAACAAAGGTTTAAAATGCAGCTGCTTGCTACTTCCTACACAGCTTTAGCTGAACCACAGCTAAGCCGAATGTACGATGAAGTTACCTTAAATGGTCATATGGACGTTTATGACCTTAAATCCTGAGATATGACCTCTAGTGGTATTTATGTGTTTTCTGGCACAGCAATTAAGACTAAACCGCAGGTGCAGTTTAAACCACCACTGAGGACACAGCAATGGGGTTTAAGAGACCATGTGATTTGTTAGACAACACAGGTATAAACTAGTTTTAAACCTTAAACCGCAGCTAAGCTAATGGCCAAAAATATGAGGAATTTAGACCAGTAAACACAAAGCTAAAATACTGACTCAAAATTACCCTAAACAGTAAATTCACTATAAGACTATCCACATAAACGTGAAGATACAAGCTTTTATTTTTGTCTACTTCCATGGATTTATCTGTACCCAGAGTGAAGTAGTTGAGGCCGTGTGGTGCCAGTGATTAAAACAGTCTCACCAAAAGCAACATTTTCTCCCTCATTTGTGTTCTGTCAACCACAAACTTTTTCTCTATCACAAACCAAGCCACCTCTTAAATATAATTTGTTGTTCAAAGCTATAAAGATATTACGCCGTTGGCTGTGAATGTTAATAGACAGACACAGCACAGTTTTTATGCCTCCCTGGTGCTCTTCAATTGTTCTACCACCTGAGTTTATTTCATTTTTTGCCACATTCAGCCCCTACAAAAACACTCTGTAAAAGGATCTATATCTATTCTCATATCCATTACAGTGCTCCCTTCTTGAGTGTATACTGTTAGCTCAAACACAATATGGACAACTGCTTTACAAGAGAGAAAGACTTGAAAAGCATCCATCATGCATATTAATATACAGAACAAGTCAGATCTTTCCCGTTCAGTTACTGTTTGATTTATTTCTTCATTCATCCAGCTTGTCATTGATGGGCTGCACCAACATGCGCTCTTTCCAACCTTTTCCTTTTTCTTTTTTTTTTGCTGCTTTAAGGTTTGAGAATTTTCTTGTTACACACCAGAGGTCAACCAATTACAGCATCTATATCAGGCTTAGAAGCTCTTTCTACTTCACTGGAGCCGTGGAAAATGCCCTGATCTTTACCATGTTCCGTGTCATGATTTGTAGAGGAGATATCGAGCGACAGATAGCGGCGTACAGCATATTCACTGCTAAAATGTCCTTTTTTAGCAGGCCATTTGCTGAATATTATTTAATGATTTTTTTTTTGTCTTTTATAATTTGCTAGTGGGTGTGTGTCATTATCTTCAAACAAGAGAAGTTGATTTGCATTGAGAGCAAGTAGAATGTTACCCCACTGGCAGATATATCTGCTGAAGATTTAAATAGTCAGTACTAGATTAATTTACTAAATGGGATTTTTTTTTTTTTTTGCAGTACACCATACAATTGTAGATGTAATTATCGAGATAAAACACTCAGCGAACCCACACGGCACTTGTCTGTTGCTTTATGAAGATGAATACAAACTAAATTGGTGAGGACTGTGAGTGGGTGTAACGCTTGTTTTTGCCTTCTCACTCATTACTACATTCATTTGGTCTACTCTATAGCCTTCAACGTTATCCACGCCTGTGTGCTACAAAATAAAAGTCTTTGTGCTCAGTGCATTCTTCCTGCTCTTGCAGAGACTCAAAGACATGGGGTCTGCTTTAGGCAAGGCAAGGCAACTTTATTGGTATATTATATTCCATACACCAGGCAATTCAATGTGCTTTACAGGATAATTAAAATACAACAAGGTTAACGATTTACATTGTAAAAGTGCAAAAAATACCACCAGCTGACTTTACTAGTCAGGGTTGCTTTAACATTTGAATAAAGTTGAGATTGGTGATTTAAAAAGTGGCATTGCATAAATGCAGACAAATGGAAACAACACTGTAATTACTTCAAAATAACTTATTTCAGCTTTATTGTATGTTCAGTGATTTGTAATAATTACTGAAAAAACAAGAAGGGGGTGACGTGCAGCAAAGGTGAGTTTTGTTTAGTTTGTACAGCATTCACACGCAGAGGCTGTACTTCCTGAGGAGCCTCATGAGCTTTGGGTATGGGAACCGAAACTCTTGAACTGATGTACTATTGATAGTGTGCTGGCAAGCTGCATCACAGTGTGGTTCGGCAGCCTGACTGCCCAGGACTGTAAAGTCCTAAAAAGGACTGTAAAGACAGCAGCTAAAATCATTGGAAGTGGAATTACCACATCTTCAGCACTTTTACAACACTCGCTGCAAACAGAAAGCCCATAACATCATTAGGGACACCAGCCATCCTGCTTATGGACTGTTCTCGCTCCTTCCATCTAAAAAACATCACTGGAGCATCAAATCTCACACCACACGTCCCAATAACAGTTTTTTCCCACAGGCACTAAGGCTGCTGAATAGCCGACACTCCCACATGCACTGATCACTTTTTGTAAATAGTATGTATACAGTGTATATATTGTATATGGATATGTGGGTTGTAAGTTATTACTATTATGTGGGCTGTGAGGGTTTTTGTGCTTTAAATGTTATTGTATGGATGGCCTGTATTTATTTCTGTACACAAAGGATGAGAGAGCCGGTGCACAAGCATTTCACAGCAGAACAAGCTGAAAACACAACATATTATCACCTTGTTAATATTATATGGCACAGTTGCCTATTTACACATCAGCAGACAGAGAGCAACATTCACATTCACATGGAGTCATGTTTCTGGCCACCTGGCGAACGTAGGTCCAGTATTTACTCGCCTTCTAGCTCTGTTTTGAACTCAACAAACTCATGAGGGAAATATCTGGCTCTTTAGCTGCTAAATGCTGTGCTCACCAGCTGCTAACTTGTGTGTTGTTTGGTACTGGGCAGGTAGCATACAGTGGGTTTATCAAAGCTTTTATGCTTAAATGCTGTGGGCCAGAAAACCAAAACAACGAGCTAAAAGAGGCTAAAACGCTCCTCGGAGATGAGGGAAATAGGTGTTGGGTGATAGTTTTGTGTGGGTTTGTCACCACAGGAGACCCTTTTCACATTACACATGGTCAAGTGAGCCGTTGTTAATATGAAAATGTTGATTAGTGCAGCTTTAAGTCGATGTGAAACTCAACACCAGGTCTTGTGGGTAACAACACGTGTAATGATCATAATTACAAAGCAGTAATAATTGAGTTGTAGTTTAGCTCTATATCTGGGGCCTCTGGTGCAATCATGCCCACACATCTTAAAATCAGTGGAAGTGCTGAGAACATGTGGCGGATATTTTGCAAACACTCCCACACCATGGTTCTATATATTATGACATTTTTCGTGTTGCAAGCTGACATTAACTATATGTACCAGGCAGTGTGATATAACCAAGCATCATGTAAGTGTGAAACAAATATCCCACACTTTTTTTTTCTTTGAGCCCAGCAGGGATCCCTCAGCCCAGTGATGGAGAAATCACAACCCCAGTCTTAGTTTTGCACTCATCAAATCTTCTTAATGGATCAGTGACAGCTTGTTTCCATGAATGCAAATGAACATTATCATTTTAGCATTCAACTAGAACAACAACAAATACATTTCTTCATTTGCTTGGCTTAATTGCTTATTAACTTGGGATTACTTTGTGTTTTTGTTAAAAGATTTCACATGATAATGAATTTGTTTCAGTCCACAAATGCAGCTCCTCCTCAACAGAGCCCATCAGCTAAACAAGCTTATATGAAGCACTGCAAACTAGGCCACCTCTGATGCTCCGCCGTGTTGCACACAATGCACAACTCCTGAGAAAGGAGAGCATTGATCTGCGCTAAATCTGCGTGGGTTTTCTATCCCCACCCAATTCGGTGTGACAAACCCACTGGAGCTGAACTAATGCTGTTAAAAAGCTGCTCCAGCTGCCACGTGCTTTTGTCTGATGTGTTTTCTTGCTCGCTGCCGCCGTGGAAGGAAGAGAGCAAGTCTTGCAAGTAAACGCAGAGCTGAGTCAAAAAGCAGATTCTTGCCAAGAAAGAGCTCGCCTGTCTCTTTTGCGACGCCATTTTTGAAATCTCACCTGTAGGAGTGAAGTCTATTTTCCTTCACCGTCTGTTTGTTTATGTTGTGAACTTTTCTTCTTTTTTTTCCATCATCGTTCTTCACCTGTCTCCCCTCCGTGATTAGCTTTTGTTACAGCATCAAGGGTAAAGCTCTTGTGGACAAGTATGAGGATAGGGATCTTTGAGTAGAGCACATGACATTGCCTCTCATTGCATCATGCCATCAGCATTATTTTCATGCTTTGGAAATGTTTTGAGAGCAATTCATCAGTGCAAGGTACTCTATTATCCTCCAGAAGGTGTTTTCACAAGTTTGCAGCAGGAAATATGAGCACTTTGAAAGCCTGTGACTGAAGTGACAGACTATAAAAGGAAGTTGTAACTGTAGTTTTATTCAAATAAAGCTCATATGTGAGGCTTAGTGGTGAATAGCCTTAGTATGTGAAGTATATCAAGACATTTTTCTGTTGTGCTGCTGAAGAACATGCTGTATAATTATCAGATACGATATAATGATCCACCTAGAAAGGTAAGATTTACTGTACATTATCTTGCAGCTAGGGATGTGAACGAATAAGAATACATTATGTGGATATGAACATATGACGTGCTGTGAACAGATACAAAGAGCTTCTGCTAAGTCATAGCTACACACCCTGTTACAAACAGCAGAATCCACTCGTTACAGTGTTGTCAGGACCTCCGATGTCAATCAAAGATAAACGTCCACAAAGCCATTTAGAAATCATTTTAAAATCTTGGCTCGTAGTCTTCAGATTCCAACTTGTTCTTCAGTATCAGAGTAATCCAGGTGAGGTCTGTACACTGGAAAAAGGAACAGCTAATATCCAAAGCAGCATGCTTTTTCATGATGCTGATGCTGATTAGCCAAAATGTATAAACAAAAGTTAGACGTTTAGCATTAAGCGAGGTTCATCCTCAACTTTTCACCAGTCCTAAACAGATGTGGTGTTCAGTGCAGGATGAAGCTTGACTGGTGTTCGACAGCTGTTATTTTTTACCTCTTAACGAGATACTGAAGTCTGGCACCTTGAGCTACTTGACAGTAAATGGGAACTGACAAGTTTGAAGTTAGGGTGTCATCTTAAAAGTGCACAATGGCCAAGAGAGCTTCTCAGATTTTTGTCATGCAATAAGTCCCAATGAGCTATTGCATTATGGATGTCTTTTTCTTATTATTATATGTTTTTATCATAGACACTTAAGACCAACTTTACATTTATCTGGACCTTCTTTCTTATATACATGAGGGGTATTTCTCAAGTCGGACTTGCATAGGCCCATTCTTTCCAAAACGTTACCTCGGCTGTGTGTCAGGATCAGGTGCAGCGGTAAAAACTGGGATAATGTTAGCCAAATGATTTTCAGTAGCTTCGGCTTGGCTGTCACTGCCACTGATTATTCCTGATGTTGATGCTGTTCCAAACTTTCTTATGTTCATATGCATTAAACGAGGGTTAAGTTCAATACACTGGTGCCTAGTCTGTCTTCCATTACTAATATGTATGACTTTATTAGACCTATAACTGTAAAAGTATTTCAGATTTTTTTTTTGTCACTTTGTGAATTAAACTGACCAGTTTGGACAGGCCTGGCCACCTATGGCCTGTCCATAATGGTGACGCTAGACAGTACACGCAAACAAATTGTTAAGGGCATGTCTATGTCAATTTATGGCAAACTGTGGGAGTGAAAATGACACTTGTGCATGTGCACCCAGTTCCACAATGGTTGAGATTTATAGAACAGAACAATGCGTATACACAGTTTATAGATCTGACATATAGAGCGCATAAGCATGTTAGTAACCCCTGGTCAAGACCATTTGTTTGTACCCTTCAAAACCTCAGCTAAGAAATTGCTAGGTAGTTATTGCCATTGTCTGACCTTTTAGCATCTGGTTTGAATCTGTTGCTATTACAGAAACAAGCACATAGTGCATAATGATTTTAACCATGTTTAGTTTCCACTGCTTCAATCAAAACCCATAAAGGCTATATGAGTTTTATTTTCTCAACAGGATGCAGACTGATTTTCAAAATAAAACATTGTTAATATTGTTGGGGTGGGAGTGATCAGAGTGATCAGAGATCAGAGTGATCAAGTGTAAAACAAAACGAGTGGGGACACAGATTTAACGAAACACACTTGTGCAGACAATTATTATACAGCTCAACATTGCATGCATTGCCATTACATTCTTAAAGTCCACTCCTCAAAGAGTAAAATTTGAAATGCGTGTGAAATATAGTGGAGAACACAACAAGCTTAACCTGTGCCTGTTATATTTTCTCCTATGGTGGAATGAGTGTAAAGGCATAGGATTTTTGAAGTACAGTGCGTCAGTAATGTCCTTCTGAGGATCCTACCTTGTCAAAGGAAGCAGTGAGCAGCCAACGAGGATCGATAAATGGATTTCAGGAGCCCCACCAGGCTGAGTCTGACAGTACACACACTCCTCTCTCTCACACTCCTCTTGACTGTTATGTTTCAATCAATGGACTCCAGTGAGTGGGCGTCTCTCATCAGTGCAGCCTTCCCAGTGACCACAGAACCTATCAAGTTGCTCTGAGGTTTTTGCACAATGATTCTAAAACTGAATTTTCATGTAAATGCTGCTTATAACAATGCATATGCCGTGGTATATGAAATTGAATTCATGACATATCATTGAAAGTTTAGTGAAATAGAAATGTGACACGAAAAATGTAGAATATAAGGTAAATAAATAACTTGAAAAGCCAGAGAGTAATTGCAAGTACAGCAGGCTGTACAGACTCTAAGGGTGGTCATGGGTAAACCTTTGCCCTATACTGTTTCTGCACAATTGAGCATTACAATATTTAAAAGCAATATATGGATATATAGCATTGACATCCATAATCATTACCCCTACTTTGTAGTTTAGATTCGTTTTCAAGCACATTCTGATTTGAAATATTGAGTTTAAAGCTGCACTAATCAATATTTTTATATTAACAATGGAAGAAATGTTTTTACGTGATGTGAAAAGGGTTGCTCAAAGTGACAAGCCCACAGAGAATTATCACCTGACTCTGTAGTTTCTCTCAGCTCTATAGAGCGTTTTAGCATCTTTCAGCTCATTGTTTTGGTTTTACTTCCTGCAATTTGAATGTACAGCCCCCTGCCCAGCACCAAATGGCGGGCACATGAAGTTAGCATCTAGCTGGTGAACGTAATGGAGCATTTAGCAGATAAGCAGCCAGATATTTTCTTCATGGGTTGGTGGAGATTAAAACACTGCAAAAATGAGAGTGAATATTGGACTTAAATTCACCAGATGGACAGAAACACAACTCCAAATGAAACCTAAAGTAGCTTTGTGTCTGCTGGTGTTTAAAAAAGCAATTGTTTGCTAACACGTATCAACTTCATAAGGTGGGTAATATGTCAATGATGTGTTTACAGCTTGCCCCCAAGTGGCCAGAACAAATCAGGTAATGCATCTTAAACTTTTATTATTACTATTATTTTAAAAACCTAAGTAAAAGAGTAATAGAGTTACAGCTAGACAACTGAAAAATTAGCCATCCAGAGAGGATTGAGGCACAACAACAGTGCTGTCACCAGGGCTGTAAAACCACTTACAGTAGGTCGAGTTTAGAAAAATAGCAGAAATTGGGTCAGACTGAAGATTGTAATAGGTGAAACCAATGTCGAGATAAGTCTGAGTTAGAAAAAAAACCCACAAGGTCAAGTCAAGTCAGAGACAATGTCTCAACAACTCTAACAACCACAACATTCAGTAAAATGCTTAGTTAGCCCTATACTACAGTTTATTTTTGACTGATCCACTTTCTGGAAAACAGGGAATTTCCTGGGATACAAGGATAATAGAAAACAGCCCCTTTTTCTGTTTCCGCAGTATCACCAGTGGGTGATTGAATCCCACAGAGATCAGAGGAAGGCAGGACTCTTCTGCTGAGCTTTAGTGGACAGCTTCAGTGGCCTCAACATGCACTAGAGGTTCACTAAGCACCATAAATTACCAGCTGCCTTTGTTGTACAAGCCTCTGCTGATGGGAGATCTTTTGCTTGTCTCTGGGCCAGTTGTATGACAAAGAGAGACGGCAGCATCTGCTCTGTGACAGGGATGTTTACTGTACGGAATATGCAGTAAAGTGCATCTCACATCAAAGGGAACATTCTGTATCTCCAAATCACTGCCTACTTCAATCATACATCACTTTGAGTTCTTTTATTATCAAAATTTCTGAAACTAATTAAAAGGGACTCTTATCTGGCTTTGAAAGCAAATCACGTATTGAGTAGGAAACAAAAGTTAATCCTATTATTGTAACCGGGATATTGGCTGACTGAATCACATGCAGATTATTATGATTTGATTTGAATCTGCCCCAGCAGCTCATCTTCAAACAAATTTAAAACTACTGCATTCTGTCCACAAGGGAAGCCTGACATCAGACATGTTCCTGTTTGACAAAAAGCTGGCTGACAGCCCGCTGATTGGTTCTGTGCCCTTCGTATTCTCTTCTCATATCCCTGTCCCTGGCATATTTCTCCTCAATGACTTCTTCCTGTCAGCCATTTTGTGAACATGCAGGCACACTGTATATGAGGGGTCCTATTTCAAAGCTGCTTGTGTCTCATTCAGGAAACTTAAGCTCTTTAACACCTGCAGTATGAATTATATAACAGTCCTCCATATGGACAGTCCTCTGCATAAACACACACATCTTGCTGGTATGAGCATTCGCACAGTGCAAATGAAGACTAATCACCCACTATCATATATGACACCGCCTCTGTTAGCTTTCTCTCAGTCTGTGCACAGACCTGAGTTAAATTTATATCTGCTAAAAGTTCTTGGTGTTTGTTTTATCCTTCTTGGAGTGGCAGATGGGTGGAGTTTACTGCCTTAGAGTTTTTAATGTTGGGTAAAGTTTGAATTACAGATGGCTGTGTTATTTTCCTCTTGCAAACACTTTGCCTGATTGTCTAGACCAGGGGTGTCAAACTTACGGCCCGCGGGCCAGAACCAGCCCGCCAAAGGGTCTAATCCAGCCCACTGGATGACTTTGCAAAGTGTGAAAATAGCAGAGAGGTCAATAATTCCAATTTTTCAATAAAATGCACTGCTATTCCTACTGTGCTGTCCTAATAAGAGCAGCAGGCACAAAGCCTTTCTGGCAGAAAGCCCTGAAGGCCAACTTCTCCCGCATGCGGGTAGCAGGCCCTACGCTGGATATTATAGATCCCACGTACTTACATACATGCTATGTGACACGACACAAGCGTGGGCTACTGTTCATGCAGGAGCCGCCGGTGGAAAATGTCTTTGTCAAAAAGGAGAAAAGTGGACACAGAGTGTCGGGTTTTCCAAGAAAACATTTTCTGCCTTTGTAGATTGCAATGCACATGTAATGACAGTAGACTTACTGAATGTGGAAAAACTGAAACACATTGTTGAAATTGCACTTATTTTTCTTAAGACATCTCAGGCTGGTGTTATTATTTATAGGTTATTATGCAATGGTTTTACTGGTCCGGCCCACCTGAGATCAAATTGGGCTGCATGTGGCCCATGAACTAAAATGAGTTTGACATCCCTGGTCTAGACATTTCAGACTCACTTGTATTTCTTGAACTGGAACTCTGATCTAACCAAATGGAACTATTTTATTTAACTATTTATTTAGAAACACATGTCCTCATTGTTAGAATGGCATTGTGCTTTTAGCGTTGTGGGGGAAATCTTTAGGATGTTGGTCTTTGTTATGCCATATTGTATTCTATCTTACAGGATAAGGCAAATATTCTATATTTTCCCACTAGTTCGTAGCTTGTGTTTTGTAACTCCCCAAATGTGTATTAATCCACAGCTGAAAATAGTCCGCAACAATTGCACTATTTACTCCTGTTTAAGTAACTTTTAAGCATGGTCAGATTAAACGCGAAGTGAATTTTCACCTTGCAGTGCTTTTGAACTTCATGTTAATTCGCCCCAAACAGACAATGTTCTACTGTATAAACATTAGCTGTAGCTAGCTAGAAATGTACGCATTGTGTCAAGAGTGTGTTGTGTGTGAGTGACAACTCAGACTCTGACTGATATCAAAACTTAACAGGAACTCCAGTTCTTTCATTTATTTCCCCCCAGTTTCTCTCCTTTTGCTTCTTGTTTCTCGAGTGTACAGCCAAGGGATTAGCGTAAGTTTTTTTTCTTAAGCACCTTCGCCTCTATTTCACATCCTTCCATTGACTCTCTATCTAATTGATGTACCTTTTAAAATTTGTCTGAACACACCTTTAGGTTTCACTGAAGGTTAATGTAATGCTAATAATGTGAAGCCTGCAAGCTAGTTCAGGCAGTCAACTCGAGTCAGCCACTACACGCTTTTCTAACTGCAACGTATACCCATTGCACCCTTTTCATTACCCCGTCACTCCCCACTCCCTGTGTTGTGCTTGGTGTTTCCTTGCGTGGCAAGGTCAAAGTCTGGTTGTCAGGTTTGCGGCATCGGCCTTAGCTCCGCCAAGACCGGCAACTCCTGGAAAAACTGACTGGGAAATACACATCCACCGGATTATTCCTCCTTCTGACACAGACTCCAGAGACAAGGCTTACGTTTACCACGAGGCTACAACGACGCAGACTTTGCAATGCAATCTGCTGCCGAGGGTAAAACTGGTGTATCTCTACTCCACTGACCCCAGACACTTCTGAGATACATCAATAGAGGTTGGTTCCACACTGCGCAAGTTATTTTGGGGGGTTGCAATTGGATTATTGGAAGATTGTGGGTGTTAACGGTGGGAAAGATGAATGAACTCTTGACAGGTGGGCAGTGATGTAATTCTGACAGCTGGCCGCTACAACACTAAATATTAATGCTCTACATATTCTACATTGGCTGATTAGTTGATTGACAGAAAATTAATCTGCAGTGATTCCTCATTTAAGTCGTTCATCGAGAAAAAATGCCAAACATTTACTGGTTTTGGCTCAAATGAAAGCTTATGCAGATTTCTCAGTTTCACTGATTGTTGGTTGGACAAAACAGACACCACCTTGACCTCTCAGAACTAGTGTTGAGCATTTCTCACTGTTTTCTCACTATTCATCATCAATCAACCCTAAGCACATTTTTCAACCAGTTCCATTTTTTGCCATTTGTCTCAACACTTTGACCCCTCAAACACCCACTTCCTCCTTTTAATTTGCTTTCCATGCTAGAATTATGTTTTTATACAAGGATCAGTGGCTTTCATGACTCCTTCTTGTATGTCCCTGTCTCTCTGTGTCTTTTTCTCAAATTCAAATGTTATGCTCACATACTCTGCTAGCTCTCTGTGCTGTTTGTTTGGAGGACGACTGGTGCTGGTAATCAGCTTTCACTGGCAGCCTGAAAAAGAAGTTAAGGCAGTGAGCAGCTGCCAGCCATCATGTGTGTATCAGTGTGTGTGCCGGTGTGTCTGTCAAGTGTGTGTACATCTGAATGTCACCACAGATAGTTGTCTTTAAGCAGAGCTTATGAGCAAGTGAAACAAAATTGAATTTTGGGGCTGTCAACCAGCGCACTTTCAACAGCCTGTCAAAATCGAATCACAGATGGCTTGATCAGACAGTGTATCTCACTGTGGTAAAAGGTTTTCTGCCTTCCACATATGAAATTTAGAAAGCTTCCACCCACAGTGAAAGACTGCCCGTGGGCTTTTGCATACAATGTGTGCATGCTTGGCTTTGCCGCTGGGCCTGTGCTGTACATTGGAGCTGTAACAAGGGTGATGGATGGAGCTTGTTACTCACAAGTGATTTGCATCATCTTTACTGTTGCCACAAAGCTGCAGTGGGAACCGTCATAGACCACATTTTTTCCCTCCTTTTTCACGGTAACAGATCACACTCTGTCAGAACCCATCTAAAGTTGTTTCTCCTTTCTTTCGTCTTTAGCCTCTCAGGCATGGTGGGGGAAAAAAAGATATTGGTCTTTGACGCTACTGATTCACTTTTTCCCAGCCTCCCTCTGCTCCGATCGACCCTCCTCCGCACGGTGATCCACTTTTCCTTCCGAATGTTCCCAGGCTATAGGTCTCTTTTTCCCTCTTCCTCTCCCTCTACTGTATCTCACTCTCTCCCTCCCCAATGCAATGGCTTCGTGTTGCGGTGCACCTTCAGGCTGTGTGTGGGATGGTGTTGTGGGCTGGCATCTGGCAGCCTCTGATAAGAGAGCGAGTGAGCTGGTGCTATTCCTTCTGAGATGTTTTTAAATTTTTTCCTTTTTTTGGTCGTCCAGGGAGACCATTGGGCAAGGTTTTTCACTGTGTCTGAAGGACCTTGTCGAATAAGTACTATACAACAGACTTAGACCACAAAGTCAACATGTTCCCCTTCAGTAAAAAATGTCTTGTAAGGGTATGTCATTATTTGCTCTTTTGTGATGATTTCCTCACATGCTACACCAAATGTTAAAGCTGCATTAACTGATTTTTATGGCCACTTGGCAGCAGCGGAACTAGCTGAAAGCACAACTTATGACCCACCTCAAAAATTTGGCTAACATGTTAGCAAACAATTGCCTGTTTACACATCCAACCGGACACAGAGCAGCATTAGCATTCAGTCGTGTTTATGTCCAAAAGATGGATATAAGTCAAAAATTCACTCTATTTTTAGTTCTGTTTTGGTCTCCACCAACTCTTGAGAAAAAATATTTGACTCTTTAGCTGCAAAACGCTTCACTATTTTGACAAGCTAGTCACTAACTTTTTAGCAACTAGCTGGTGCTGGTGGGGTAGCGTGCGTTTGGTTTATATGTAGGGCAGAGATTGCGGGATGGGCCATGGTGGAGCTGAAAGAAGCCACTTTGCAGCATACAACAGCATTGTATTATAACATAAAGTTGACATGGTGAACTTGTTAGCAAACAGTTGCTTATTTACACATTAGCGTTTATTTACTGTAACGTCATATTTTTGGCTACCTGGCAATTCTAAGTTCAAAATGTAATTCTCCTTTTAACTCTGTTTTGGTCTCCACTTTATGCTCCACTATGCCCCTATGTAGTTGCTAACTGTAGCTGATGCTGGTCAGGTGGCATAGTCAGTTTATCATCCCTTTTTTTTTTTGCTAAAAATGGAGTGATGAGAGTAGAGTTTGAGGGTTGGAAAACCAAAACAATGAGCTAAAAAGGCTAAAGGGCTCTGTAGAGCTAAGGCTGTATAGTTGTTGATAACTCTTTTTGGGTTTGTCACTAAAGAGTTACACCTTTCCTTTCACATTAAACATAGTCATTTGATCCATCATTAATATAAAATATATTGATTAATGCTGCTTTAAGAGTCGCCTATTTATCGCATTCTGTCACAGAGATAAAGAAGAAAATTACTACAAAGACATGAACTTAAGTTATGATTTTGAGTGTGCTTGGAGAGTTTAGATCTTCCTGATACTGCTTCAGCTTCTGGCAACTCATGTCTAGCTGGAACACACTCCGGGCAAATCCTGGCTACATACTTCCTTCACTTACTGATTGTGAATAGATAATCTGAGCCACAGGCTGCTGTTTATCACAGCTGAAATCTCTTTCTAGGAAGTTTTTGAATTAATTGCTTACTTCAGTGGATAAATACTGCAACATCTGTATATTAATTTAACTCCTAGGCCTACTTTGTTGAATAGCGTACATATCCCTTCTTAATGAAAATGTCTCCCCTGTTACACTTTTTCACTGGCTTAATTTTGTATTTGACCTAGGGTTGTGGGGGTGGGGTACTGGGATTAACATTATTTGTCATTGTGCAATTAATTGCAAATGTGACTCCAGGGAAAGAGTCAGATATACCTAATTGGTATAATCATATCCATGTTATGCCTCACATGGGAATGTGAGGCATCATGGGCCACAGATTGATCATGCCTTTGCTAGGAGGAGGAGTGCCAGACTGGCTGGCTACATGACTTCCATTCTATGGCTCCATCGACCACTCAAATGTGTCCCAAAATCCCAATTCATAAAACTCTATAGGATTTTATAAGCTCTGTGGTGAGTGGGTTTTGTCATAATACAAATACAATATAAATCCCTCTATACTAAGGATGAACTATTTTTTAAATTTGCTGCTAAAAAACAAACAAAGAAAAACTGTTTAGGCAACAATTTATTAGCATCAGCTAGATTAGCATCAAGTGTTCTCATATGCACTCTAAAATTAAAATTACACTTGTCAGCAGTGCCAATAGTGTGGGTGATTGGCTGATTTTGGCGAGCCTTTTATGCTTTTCATCATAGCCAGCAGTAGAGAGACGATAGGAAATGAGGGGAGAGAGAGATGGGGAATGACTTGCAACAAAAGTCTCCGGCCGGATGTGAACCAGGGACACTGTTGTTCAAGGTTGCCACCTTAACCACTAGGCCACCAGGATGCCTTGAATTACTAAGAATGTTAATAGAGCTGGCCAAACATGCCTAATGCCACTTCCCTTCTCTTTTGTGTTAGCAATACAGTTTTCAGAAACGACTGAAGCCACTTAACAATATGTATTGTTGGAGGTGGGGGTCAGGGGATTTAAGACATGTCATCTGTCATTTCCTGTCATCTCACTACTATCCATTACTAAAATAAAGGCAAAAAATACTTCAAAATGCATTGTGTACCAAATGCAATCATTGACACCACTAAGAAATTCTCAGAATGAGTGAGAAAATTGAAGTTTTCACATAGTACTGATACTGATACATTACATTCTTGATCCTCTTTAAAGCCCCTAGAAACTAGGTTTCAGACCTAAAGCATTTCCCTATAACATTAGCTATTCACGAGTGAAAAGGTAACAATCAAAGTTAAAGTTCAGAAAAAAACATGCTTATGTATTATTTGTTAAAAGTTTAAATTTCATAAACTCAGCTAATCTGCTTCATCAGGACCATATGAGTGTGATTTGACCAGATGTGATTGACAGAGGTCTGGCAACGTTAGCAAGCAACCCCAGAACTCCCATGACATTTTGATTTATATCATGCTCAGTCACACCAGTGAGAAAAGCACACTCAGAACCAAACATACAGAAAACCTGTCATGTAAAATACTCAAAAGGGTTCTAGCTTTGGCAGAAAGAATTGTGTGTTCATGTAGGACCCCATCACGAAGAAGCTGATTGAGAAAATATGTAAATATAAAATATTGAAAGATATCTTATTCTGCCTTTTATCTATCTGTGCCAGAAAAATAAGAATGTTAAGTCTGTATACAAGTAATGTAGAGTCCAATACATTACAGTTTGAAATTTGTGACTTTAAAATTTTTTCCTGGGCTCCTTATGAAAATCTACTGAAGACCCCCAAACTCCCCAATATCAAGCTGCACTTAGTTTTAAGGTATAACACAAAAGTGGTGTTTTTTCATTGAGTTATAGGTTGTTGTTTTTTTATTCTTTAAATACAAAAAGTATAGTTCATTACATTGCTGACGCAAGTATGTAAGTTGTAGAACTGAATAGATGCGGACAGTAGAGTCATTTAGATGTGATGTTCTATAGCAGTGAACCTTTGGCTTTCAACTCATTCTTAGTCAGATCGCCACCCCATGAATAAACTTCAGGATCAGGGCTCCTCTGTTTCAGAGTCTTGATTCTCCTGTTAGACATGAGCTCAAACACATCATGGAGCACACGAGAACATGTAGTGAGAAAACACACACAAACACGCACACAGCTATACACAATCCATGGCCCTGGGTATCTCATCCTTTGCTCCATCTCACGCTTGAAAGGTTCAGAGGCTCTGGCCGTAAAGTTCAGCAGTCAGGAGCGATTGTCAGGCAGGGAGCCAACCAAATATTAAATGAATAAGAGAAACAAGTGAGATGCTTTGGCTGGATTAAGGGAGCAAAAGCATGAGGCGTAGACTTGTCAATTACCCATTTATGTCTGATATAGTGCAGAACCTGTGACTTGCCTCGGGAGGTGTGAGGGGTGTTATGTGATGGATACAGGAGCGTATCCCCCACTGCAGCTATATACAGCATGTGGCTAGCTTTAAACTCGATTTGTGTGGGAGCTCTCTGAAACTGTACAGCAAACTGACTCATCCCCACATGTTTATCTTGTTTTATACTGTATGCAGGTTACATATCTGCACCTCTATAGCCACCCTTACTGGGCAGTTATGGGGGAAAAAATTAATTTAGTGATGTAAGTGCTACAGCACGCTTTTTAGAAACTCTCAGAAACCTGACTCAAATTCTGGAGGAACCAGAGGGAACCATGATAAGTTTAGTTTAGTTCCTGGGCTACAGCCCAAAAAGCCCCTTTTGCCCACTTTGCCCAGGAACTCAGGATAGAGTTTGTTGTACTGAGTGTCACTGATTGGTCAAAAAAAAAGAAAAAAAAGCCTTGAGGCTGCTACAGCAAATCATGGCTACTTCGGAGACATCCACTGTGACATTTTTAGTCTCTCTCCAGCTCTGCATGTTAGTGCTGTTGCTTTTCCAAAATTCGGACTACTGTTCAAATATTGGGAAAAAATTAAATATTCATTCTTCAATAATCTGCATGCCCCGTTGCCCTATCAGTAAACTAGGCTATTGTTGTTTTCTTTGCTAATGTAAAAGGGAGGAAACTGCCAACAATGTTGAGCGAGTGATCATGACACCATCTGAAACCCATTATCATTACTCCATTATCAGACCAATTGGCTGATCTTCACAGTTTTTAACATGCAGTGGAAACGCAAACAGGAATGTACAAAAGGGACTCATAACCCCTGATATAGTTTCTGCATGAGGCCCCCTTTTAGCCCCTTAGTTATGGGGCTAAAAGGGCCAAAAAGGGGCTAATAAAGTCTAATAAATCTCTCTTTGTCAAAATGAAAATCATTCTTGTCCTCCATTCCAATTATTTAGGCACTTGCAATGGAATAAAGTGATAGCTCTGGAATTTCTGCAGTTTCCACAATGTGCTGAAGCTATTGTTTGTCATACTCTCTAAACACACGCTTGTAAATTGGATCTAGTTCAAATGAAGACAATTTGTAGTTTCTATTGATCATATTCATCCCTCACAGTCAGTAGCAGTTTCACAGTAGTGGAACAGGCAGATACCAAAGTAATTTTATTTTTCTTATGTTAGCGTGTTCTCTGCCTGCCATCAGTGGCAAGTGTTGACAGCCAATTTGTTGCTACAGAAGAGTTACACACGCTGTAATCTGATATAAATTGACAACCATTAACACCTGCTAGCTGTAGTGCATTCAGTGAAACAATCTGATTTATTAAGACATGCAAAAACTCTAGTGTGACTACACTGAAATACCAATGACCAACAACGATTTCAAATCTAGTTCTAGCTAATTACATTACCGAGGTAGAGCAACGTCAAGTGTACCGTCAACGTGTGACAAACTCCAGATGGTTTGAGCAACCTACATCATTATGGTGACTGAAAGGAAAAGAAAACCCTGTTAAAGC
Organism: Macquaria ambigua; assembly: GCA_008360985.2. Lineage (NCBI taxonomy): Eukaryota > Metazoa > Chordata > Actinopteri > Centrarchiformes > Percichthyidae > Macquaria > Macquaria ambigua. Next base: position 129,035 of record VMKM01000114.1, on the reverse strand, counting down.
CTGATTCTCCATCTGCACGATCCACGTCTTAATCATGCTTCTGACACATCTTTACTGCAGAATATCCCTCCCCATTTCATTGCGACCTGCTCTGCTCAAATGATTCAGCTTATACCTACACTGGCACATTTGCTGTTGAATATGAATTAAGCTCATATCACACAGCCCAGACTGCCAGTGCACATTGTAATATCATCACGATGAAGCATTGCCATTAACCTTAGATTTTGCCAACTCATGTATCCTAATTTCTCTTTTAAATTATTAACCTTTTTTATATATTTATTTATTTTTTTCATCTGAAGGCCGATAGCATCCCCAAATCGCTTCTCTGACCTTAAGACTTCCATTTGAAATAGCTTCACAACAGCAGGGAAATTGATAAGAAGCATTGGAGACACTGAAGGAATGAGGCACATTCAGGGACATAGGCTAACAACCACAACAAGCTAAACATTATGCCAGGCAAAACAACAAAGATATATAGACACAGTCTAATCCGATAAAGGTTAATTAGGTCGGCAATGGTTAAAAAACAAAACAAAAGAACAATTTCATTTATTAACTGCTGGCCTCAAGCAGCATCAATTAATTTGATCCTGTTTTGAGCCGTGGAGACCTCCCCCCTGTGCTGGCATTCATTATTGTGTGAGGGGGGCTTTCATCAAATACCAAACAGGGTTGTGTGTCAATTAATCAGCGTGTGTGAGTGTGTGACAATGTGTGTTTGCAGTCGGATGTCGGAGGCATGTATGTAATTAGCACAAGACAAAGGTAAACTAGAGGAATGAAGAGGGTACACAGTCCTAATATGTCTGACCTTTCCCACCATGACAGCTAGTTAAAGAAGCAGCTGTCTCATTTGATGAATGAAAACATCAGAGATAAGCAATGAAACAAAGTGTTCATCATTAGTTCTCACATAATTCTTACATATTCCCTCTCATACAGAGCAAATGTTATGATATTGAAAAGATGTTGACATGGCAGCCTGTGCAGACACTGCAGTCGTGTAAATATAGCACGAAGATGAAAGCTGAGAGGAAATGTAGAGACTCAAATATCTGTGTGATGGCAGTTCAAAACAAGAAGTCTTGAATGGAAAAGTAAAAATATCTGCTGCCAAGTTTGTCTCATTCAGACATTTTAGTAACTTGTTCAAGAGACGTGAGGCAAAGCTACTGCATGAGGTGAAAGGGACAGGTGCATGGCGGTGTTCTAAAAGCAACAGGAAGTTAGTTATTATTACCGCTTACCAACACAGTCAGCAGTTGCAGCTGCAGCAGTGGCTGTGACAGGTAGCTCATGGAGGCAATTAAGATACTTTAAAACCCTTAGCTTCCAATTGCCGCAATTGGCGAAAGAAATTGCACTCCTTCTCAGAGTCATAACTCAGTCAAATATGAACACACATACATGATGCACCTATTTTTAGATTCAGTGTGACTTTCACTATACAAGGATATCATTATAACGAATAAAATACAAATTCTATACGAATAGAAGTCCATGAATCACTTAGAAATCATAGGGGAAAAAAAGACACTCCAGAACTTGCCTAAGAATCCTCACATTTTTAAGTTTTCTTCAGTATGAAAGAAATCCAGTGACAGCTGTCTGTACATGCATGGGGACATTGCAAATAGGAACTGCCAATAGCAAATTCGGCATACTTTTAATGGTGCCAATATGCCAAAATGTAAACAAACACAGGCTAAAAAAACACTGGGCTCAAGATGTAGCATACCACGGCTAACTCACTGACTCCTTGGTAACATTATACTTCCTGTTTACATCCCTCAAAAATTAGAGCAAGATTATCCCCTAAATAGAAGTAAGACAATAAAGAATAATAATAGGAGTGTAAAAATCTATTAACATTAACTGTTTTCATGTTGTACTATCAATAATTTTCCGACATTAACTCTCTCCTCTATCCACTGGGGTGGGGGGTAGTTGTCTCAACTTCGAATGGCTTTGGAAACCCCTGACTCCGACTGAGCTCTCAATTGCTTTTGTTATGAAGGATATCTGGGCACAGATTTTAAGTGGAGACCCTGAAGAGGACAAAAACTGTCAGTTCAGTTTCTTCACAAAAAGCTACTTGACTCCCGCAAAGAATATAACTGTGAGCACTTGTTTCTACGAGTTCTCTTGTTAAAAAGTGCGGGCACAATTACAACTGCACCTTGCAGAGCCCCACTCAACCATATCATGACTCTGGCAACTGGGCTGCAGAGGCTATAAGACTGTCAAAGACAAAGTGTATTTACCAGCAAACTCAAGGCTGATTATGGAGTTTTCAAATGTCTTGTGGAAAACAATTGTATTGTATTGTGGGTTTTCTTTGATAGTTAAACATTCTGGACAGTTTAGTTATATTACATCATACACAGACCATGCGTTTGAATAAAGTCTGACTATAAAGGCAGACAAAGACAAAGAAAATGCACTACAGGAAGACAGAATGCAACCTCCAACCCTCCTAGAGCTAGGAGTAATGTCTTTAGCGCCAATGGAAGCTGAATAGCTAGCAGCCTAAATTAGGCTACACCAGTGGTTCTCAACCTTTGTTGGGCCTGCGCCCCCCTATCCATTATCCAGGTCCCTTACCGCCCCCCATCAAATAAAATGTAGGCGAATTGTCCTCCCTGAATATTAATGTGGATTATTTTTCTATGTTATATCATTAAAAAAGCATGTCAATGAATGCCAAATAATAAGGATTAGTATTATGATTATTATTTTATATTTATACTATATTTATTTATTTATTATTATTTTTATTATTATTCTGTGTTATATCATTTAAAAAAGCATGTCACTGAATGCCAAATAACAGATTTGATTTTAACTGGACAGTTGGAATATCATCATCATTAGTTTCCCAGTGAGCAAAAAAAGCCATATGAATAGAAATGATATTGTTACACAAATTTGTGTCAATGACATTCAAACTTTAATTGGGTTAGATAACAGCCAATCAGAAATGCCAAACAGGAGCATTCTTATTAATTCTTCCAAAGGAAAACAGCCTGTCGAGGAAAAGGTCTGAGGCTACTGGAAAAAAACACCAGGATTCATCTGAACTTTCAAAGGAAATCAGCACTGCAGGTTGCAGAGAAGCGATTGTGGTATTTGGACTGCATGTGGAGGACCTGGCTGAATCCCTGCTCAAATATATGTTGTTGGAAAAGCAAGAAGTAGCAGCCTGGTCTTCTACCAGAGAGCCAGGTAACACTGGGCATATTTGACCCACATGTTGCCCCAGCCAGAGGTGCAGAAAGTAGCCTAGGCCTCGTTGTGGCACTGGATGTCAACAAGATGCACCTGGATAGCGGGCTCGCATTCGGTCAGGTCCGCCTGACAGGGCTGCACCACCCATCCATGTCGGCCTTAACCATCCTCAGGTGGTCGGTGTACATGAGGAGGAGGTAATCGGTAAGAGCCTCAGACACCTGAAATGAGTGTAGGCTAACCACCAAATTGTTCTCGGTGCAGATATTTTGACTATTCGATTTTTAACTGGTTATTTTATTGCTAATTAGTCCACTAATAAATGTGTCTTTATATTTATAATGCACATACGTCACTTATTATCCAACATGTGACTTTTTGGCATTAAATAGGGCAGAATTAATTCAGCAGATTATTGAATTGAGTTTGGTCTGACATTATTTTGTGCTATTCCAGGTAAATTAAACCTGGTAAATGGCCCGTGTTTTGGGATTTCACATTTCCTTTTATTTATAGACTTGTTAAAGATGTTTAATGAAGACTTCACGACTAGATGAAACTGTTTTTAGAAAGCTGCATCTCCATCTCAGCTGGAATCAAGCCGGCTGATGGCGTTGCTGTGACTCAGCTTGTCAGGTGGCAGGTGTCTGGTTTTAATATGGTTTAAAAAATGTTCATGTTTATGATGATTGTATAGTTTGTGTTAATGTGCTTTGGCAATGTTGTCTTGTATGCATTCATGCCAACAAAGTCAATGTGAATTGAATCATGTTATAGTGTGTGTCTGGATGCTAGACACTAAGTTGCTTTCATGGGAAGTCCGACAGCGGAACATCCCTCTTGTACATTTGTAACCACGGTGATAACACGGCGTTCACGGTGTAGAAATGAATGCTTTCAAGAGGAAGAAACTCTTAATTCCCTCCACGGGGAATACCAAGGAAGAGAGCGTCCATTTTCCTGAGTTGACCTGGAGTTGACACAGTAAACGGCATGTTGGTGAAATTTTATAGATGATTCTCTGACGTCCCGTTCCGGCGAAGGCAGCATGGAGCTGCGCTACAGAAAGCTGACAGAAACACTGAAGTAAAGAGTGGTGGTATGGAAATGATACACCGTCTTGTCTAGTCGCATTGTGTAAACTGGCAGGTTTCAGAGAACCGTTGAGAACCGCTAAGCTACACAAACATTACATATGATATGCATATGACAGGCAGGTGAATATAGAGTTGTCAACTGGAAGGATCTGGTGGTTCCAGAACTATCTTTCCATGCTGTCAGTTCCCTTTTACAGTTTTCTGTTAATGGTATCCTTGGGGAGAATGTAATCTCCCCAGGTTCTAAAACCTACTACATTAGGGAGACATTTGCCCTCATCTGGATTCAGTGTGCCCTGAAATGTCCTTGAAACAGGACTAAGAGGCTACAGCCATGCTAGCAACTCTGTGAGGCTGTACTTCGGCACAGCTGTGCTTTGAGCTCAGTGTTTAGCAGGAATGTTTGCCGTGTTCACCAACTGAGTTTAGTGTGTTCAAAAAAAAATCAAAAATTAAATTCAGTGTAAACTTCTGCCACTTGCTGTAAGCTGCGCACACAACTGAATTTTAAGCTCTGTGATTCAGTGTTTCTTAGTGAAAAGTACCTTTGGCTTCATTTTTTATTTGTCTACTCACATTTTTATATACCCAGGCTTGTACCTTCAAATCAAAGGGGTTTTCTGAGTCTGAGACTGTGGGCCTCCCCTCAGACAAAGCTTGGAAAAAGGCACCCCCCCACCCAACCAAGTTTACTTGCTTAGTTTTACTCAATTCCTGGATCATGATTATGCTATATGATCCCATAGACACTCAGTAATTGAGCCAAGATAGCCTAATATTGCTGTGTGACATAACTTCAGACTACACCAAATACATAAAAAAGGTCTGTGCTAAAGCATTTATTAGTTTCTCACTCTGGGAAAGTGAGAAAAACAGTAGGATTCCCCCAAACTACTGTACTTGTAATAACTATTGTAATATTTATATAGTAATAACACATTTTTGCAGCCCCCTGGCTTTGAAAACCTCTGGTCTATATGCAAATTTAATATTTATATAGTAATAACACATTTTTGCAGCCCCCTGGCTTTGAAAACCTCTGGTCTATATGCAAATTTAATTGGTCATTGAGTCCTTCCACTTTGCAACTCTTTTCTTGTGAGAAAAGAAAAGCGCTGACCACGGCACCTTGGTTGCACGGGAGTAAGGGGTTAAAAAGTAGGCTAGTGTTAAAGCTCTTGATGATGAGCTGCCTGTATACTACCCAGAAAGCATTGGGCAATGATGACATTTCAAATATAGTAACAACAGTTTAGCAGACACAGACGATTCTGTACAATGTGTGTGTGGGTATATGTGATTGAGCAGAAAGATTACTTTGGTTATCATCTAGAGAAGCGTCAGGTTGTGCTGCTTCAATTTTTCACTCTGATAATCTCCATCTTTTGTCACGATTTTCCATGTAGGCAAGATTCAGTTTATAAATCCGGTGAGCAACTGTGCACCTGCATTTATTTTCACATGTAATTTCCTAAAGATGCAAGATGCCAGATTGTGGATTCATCACATGAAAGAAAAATAAGTTTTAGTTTGTCAGTTTAAAGCGGCACGAGGCAACCTGACATTCTGGCTGCTCTAAATAGCTGTGAGAGATAACTGTTGTCACATTTTTGAGCGTCAGCACCCACAAATGATGCAACATGACATCAGTGGATTGCACACAGCTCACCCAGGTTTACCAAGCTGTCATCCTGTGACACGTTTTATCAAAGTGTAGCAGAAGAAAGAGAAAGGCAAAAGATGCTGTTGAGTCCAGCTCTCTCTGCTCAGTGCTCACTCAATGTTTACAATAGGAGACAGCACTAGTGTACCCCCCACCCCCACCACCACCAACCCGTGTGTGTTGGAAGATTACACCACTGAACTCAGCTGACAATTGCAAATAGCACTGAGGCAAAGAGGCCAGGGTCTCAGTAAGGCGGACTGTGGCTGTCCTCGTTGCAACCTCCCTTGCATATGATTCTGGACATTGAAAAGATAGTAGATATTTGGAAAATGTAGATTGAGACCTAAAGGACTCATTTGGGTCTACAGCATGGTGTCTTCACATTAAAGCCCTGGATTGATGGATAGAAGGTTTGTTGGTGCCAAGGGAAGAAGAAGCCATCAAAATGGCCGTGCTCCCCTCCCTCAGGACTACAGGACCTAATTGTACACTTGGATTTTTGCCTAACAGATGGCAACACAGCTGTGGAGGCATGTTCATGTGAAGGTTACTCTTGTACAACAAACTCCTACTCGCAAAACACACCTTGTTTTTGACAAACCCTCACTGTCTCTCTACCATGCCTGCCTGTCTTTGTTGCTTTTTCTCTCCCTCATGGTACGTTCCACTAAGTTCACATTGCCTACATGATAAACTAGGTCAGTACAAAAATGATTAATGTGAGTGTTTTTTGATTTGCCACCTCTATCGTTGGTTTGGTTGAGTTTTGGCAACTAAAACTACTAAACAACTTGGTTAAGGTTAAAAATAAAAAAACTGTGGTCATGGTTAAAAGCTTCTCCTTGGTTAAGGTCAGGGCAATCTCGGAACCCATTGCCTGATGATGATAGCTGCAATGGGTAATGTTTCAGGGCAGCAGATATCTGGATAACGCATATCCGGGCCAAGACTTCCTCTTCCAGGTGCTTCTCTTATGATTATCAATCCCAGAACTCATTGGCTATCGTCTCACGACGACAAAGCTAATCTCTAGGGTTACGACACTGATAAAAAGCTAAATTGTCGTCAGACGATAGCTGATGGGTTCCAAGATTGCATTGCCAATGGGTTGTGCCGCTTTTGCTCTCCACACGGACTGTTTACCTGCATGCAACCAAAGCTCAACAGTCATTGGTCAATACTACTCGGACTACAAACTGACTACAAGCGGAAACCAGAACGCTTCCAATACCAAAATCTTGTCCCTTGCCTACATATTCTACATTCATATGCAGATATCTGTTTATAGAGATTAAGGTTAGGGAAACATTGTGGTCATCAGGGGCCGTCAGACTTTTTAATTTAAGGAATAGTTCAAATGTTTTGAAAAATGCATTTATTGTCTTTCTTGCCAAGAGTTAGATGAGAGGATCGACAGCACTCTCACGCCTGTCTATTAAATATGAAGCAGAGAGGCGACTGTTAGCCTTAAGACTGGAAGCAGGGAGAAACAGCTAGTCTGTAGCTAGCAAAATATTAAACTATTCCCTTAATTCTTAGTTAATTAAGTAATAAAGAAAATTATTTTCTATTTATCTATACTGTAAAATTTATTTACATGTTGAAATGTTGAAAGGTGAGGTGAGTAACACCAAAAAAGCGACTGACAGTGAACAGGCAGCTAAAGCCTTGGTAGTGCCGCAGCTGCATAACTGTGCAAGTATAATAGGCTAATATGTGTTATCTAGCAGTTACAGTATGCAGCTCCTCAAGATGACCTATTTGAAAAGCCTAATTTAAGTCTCCGCTGGTTGCCTGGCAACCTCACAGTCACGACAAGGCTCCAGAAAGTTGCATCGCGTTGCCAAGAAATATCACACCACATAACACCCTGTAAAAACAATTTGTCATTTTTGAACTTTGGTTTTTGTGTGGATTAAACAAAAGAGATATAATGTGTTAATTAGTGAACTTTAGAGGTGCCGGTAGGTGGATTTTGGTGGATTTTTTACCTTTGGACGGTGCCAGGCTTCCTGTTTCCTGTCTTTGTGCTAAGCTAAGCTAACTGACTGCTGGCTCTAGCTTCATATTTAATGGCGAGATGTGACAGTGGTATCAATCTTCTGTTCTTACTCTTGGCAAGAAAGTGTATTTCCCAGAATGTCAAACTATTCATTTAGTCCTATGTACATAAACCAGTCTTTATACAAAATAAAAGTCCCTGTTGTTATTATTATTATTATTATTATTATTATTATTATAGGTCTGCAGATAACTGTGTTGATAACTTGTTTTAAAATGTTTTAACATTTCTTGCGAGTTTTACAGCATGTAGATTGTTTGGACTGTTTTGGAAGTACTGTGCGTGGCCAGTTGTCACACTGTAGGTTATTCTTCAGTCTGATTGGAATCTAGTCCACCAGCTGACTTGACAAACTCACTGATCGACTTAGAACAGTTGACCAATCAATGTCCATCCACAGTCAATAAGATATGTCTGCTCTTTTTCCTACTGACAGAAAATCAGTTCCATAAATACATGTTCCCCTGCAGGAAACAGACAAAGACAAATTGATCAGTATAATTTGAGTTTCCCCATATTACTGTTTATAACATGTACTTATTAAACAGGAATGAAATGTGTAAAAACTGCATTCAATGAGACTGATATGTGAAACTAAAGTCAGGAACTCCAGCAATGCCTATAATGTTGAGTGGCAGTATGAATGCCTTGTTGTCACCCGAGACTCTCTTAATGGTCTGATATCATTCCATATCATAAAGCTTTTAAAGAAATGAATAGCTTTTATTAGCCATGACTTTTTTCTCCAAGTTGATGCAGGGTTCTTGTCAATGTATGTACAGCACTTACTACACTAACTACAGATTCAATGGATCAGACATTCTATGTAGTTAAGAGCCGCATACAATGACTGCAAAACCTACAAAGAAAAGATGTGAGCTTTACCTCTAGAATAAAAAAAGGAAGGAAAAAAAAAGAATTTCCATTTTGTTGGAGAGTACTTTAAAGCAATAGGCCATCGATGTACAATAAATCAATGTCTGTTTACTCTTTTCTATATTGCCATTTGATTGATGCCAGCACCACTGATTGATACTGATACCACAAGTAATTCAACCAATGGCCAATTCTTAATAGCTTTTATATTTGCTGTTCTATATACCTAATGAGGTATTTTCTCTTCCTCTGAAAAAAAAACAACCCTGAATCTGCTGTGGAAGTGGTGTCCTTTTATATTCACAGAAGCAACAACTGCACCTTTTATTTTAGTGCACAAAAGCAGAAGAAATGTAACAATTTGCAGTCTGCACTGCAACCATCATTTGGTTTGTGAAAGTCTCTACACTGTGAAGTACAAAACACTAAAGCAATGAATGCATAGAAACGTTGCTGCCAAAATCAAGAAAAAACACATTTTAGTTCAACCTGACACTTTACGAGGTGTACTGTCTGGTTAAAGTCTAAAATCAACTCTATTATCCAACAGCATGTAGTTAATGCAAATATAAGTGAAATAATGTTTAACAATAAATCTACAAACCGCAGCTTTAGTCTTTGTACTTTCTTTACATGCAAATGAGTACTAATGTTCCATAATAGACGCTTCCTCTGAGATCTTACTTGACTATTGCCACAGTACCTCTGTCAAGCTTTTCATTTCAGTTTCATAAGTGCTAGTTAGTTGAAGATGCTAATGTTTGCAGCTTACATTAGATCAGATAAACACACAGTTTAATCCATTCTTACATTGTTAGTCTTGTATTTTTGGATTTGGAAAGGTGATTAAAAAAAGACAGCAAACTCTTTAGATGCAGAGTATCACTCTGACTGGGGCCTTTACACACTGCTTCAACGTGTGGAGACATCCAAAGCTTGACAGGCCTGCTGGGCCTAGTTACGGTTGCTGAGCTATGATTGGACATTTGCTGTTCGGCTGAGGAGTTTCACAAACGGTCAATTGCTGTGATGCACTGATAGCACAATACGTGATATATTAAAGCTAAATCTTATGACATTCAATGTACAGCACATTTTATAAATACATAAGCAGTACTTGTGCATTCAATGAAAAGCCAAGTCAGCTGACTGTATTTTCCACAGAGGAGATGAAGGCAGGCACAGTAATCACTAAAGAAGCTAGAGAGTCACTCATTCAGATAAGTTAATAATGGATTTCACAGTTCTATATGTCATCACCACTAATGCACTGTGGAACTGTAAAGAATGTGTGCTTGTTGGTATTTCAGCAGCATCTTTGTCCCTTACATTGAATCGTAGATGGTGTTGCAGGCTTGGTAAAGGCCATGAGTAAATGGACATGGACTATAAGTAACATCCATGGTTCTCGTCTCTTTGTGACTGAACCTCTTCTAACCCTAAAAGGTCACCTCAGCCTAGTTTTAACCACAATACTCCCCACAAATAGCATGCGCTTTAATGGGAAATTGTTGCGAGATTGGAAATTATACTGAACTTTTCAACTGCATCCAACCAGCACAATGTGCATTTCTGCAAATTTGTATATTTTCCCCAATTTTTGAAAATGCTTACCCACCACAATTGTCCCTTTTCAGGGGAAAGGAAGATCAAAAGAAAATAAAAAAGGCAGCTTCTTTGGGTTTGCAGGGCTTTTCATTTGCTGTTTCTAGATGCCGTCCATTAAAATGAGTCCATGAGAGAAACTGTCTGTCACCTCTGACAGCTCTCACCATGAGGCCTTGTGGGGATTAGCTCCAGAGTGCTGAGAGGGTCAGAACAGTATGCATCAAGTCTGCAATTATTTGGCTAAAATAAACACCTTTTTCACAGTTTCACAGTTTTCTGCAGTGCTGATTGAATTCTAATATAATGGGCTGCTCAGAAACATCTGACAGCTGAGTGAAAGTCTATCTGTCGTGTGAAGCTTGAAGTTTATGTTTTTTCTGTCACAATGTTAAAGTCAAATTGAAATTGAAATTAATTTTTTTGTTTGTTTTGACTTTGTTGGTCGAAATTGGAACTACCAAAAAGTAGAGAAGATTTCTTGCAGTGACAACAGCCCCAATATTAATGTTCTCCAGATGCATTGAATTTTTGATAAAGACTACCGACAATATCGGTACTGTAATTTGATTGGTGTAATATTTGTGTGAGCAGGCACAAAAACTGTTTGTTTTATGGTGGCCAGTCAGTTAACCTGCTGTTGTTAGTCGTTGATTAGTAGGCGTCCCATCTTTGATTTGAGCCCTCCTTACTCTGTATATCAGTCCGCGTTGTGATTCGAATCACTGTAATGTGTGGAGTGCTGAGGTTAGAGGACTACTCGTGGCTTTGAGTTTTGACAGGCTGGTCATTTGCCATCACCACAATTAGCTAACTAGTCAAGCTTGCTAGCTTTCGCTTTTCAATTTCAGTACACAGCACAATGGGTCTTCCCAAATGTTAAATGCTGTAAAAGGACGGACAGCTTAAATCGAAGATTGCTAGCCACAGCTACAGTCTTTCTTGGTCAAGCATGACCAGCGGTTTATGGCGGCTAACATTAGCTAATGTTAGCAAACTTTAGATAGATATTGCTGTGTAACTGACATCACTTAGTCAAGTTTGCTGACTTTATCACTCCACTTTACTTAGGCTACTGTTACACTACATTTAAGCATCCACCAATTACACGACAGTGGCCGCTGTCGTGTAATTGGTGGATGTTGCTTTAAAGTTTCAAAAGACAAGTTCAGCCAAATAACTCCCTGGGTAAATCTATTGCCATAAGTACCTGTTGTACGACTTGTTTACTTACTTACATATTTGTCACATGTTCCTTTTTTTCTTTTTTGATAGCTCTCCTTTCAGTTTTGTATTTGGCTGAACCCTTTTTTATTTATGATAAGTCTGTATTGCATTTCTTCTATTAAAAGGCAAAACAGTGTTACAGTACTGTCAAATGTCTATAGCATTTGGTCCCCTTGTATATGTAGCTCATATTATGAACACGTTTGTGAAACTGTCTTTCTCCACTGTTGTTAATTCATTTCTTCAGTTTTAATGATTATTGCAGTCTCCATGAATGATCCTTCCTGCCTGCCATTTCATTCTAATTATCTCTGTGTAACACAGTCCAGATGCAGTGGCACTTCATGATATAATTACAAACTGGTATCGAAAAGGAGAGGGGTTATTTATGCATATTGCCTCTTGTAATTATGAGTTATTGGAGTCTACACACGAAGGGGTGTTATAGGGTAGTCAAAGATAAGGAGTCCTCATGCTGCAACCAGCATCTTATACACTTATGTATGATAATGAATGATAGCACAAATATGTGGTTGACATAAAAACATTACAACTGTCCCTCCCAATGGTTATAGTGAGAACCATGCAGACTAGAAGGCAGAGTTTTCCATTAATAAATGTTGCTGGTGTAAAAAAAAAAGAAAAGATGATTGAAATTGATTTTTAGGTTTTGAGTGTATTAGGAATTAATGATACAAATGTCTGGGGGAATTAAAAGCTTGTTGGATGAAGCCAAGTGTGGCCATCCATTCAGCGAAGTCAGCCAGGTGTGAGGGCTGTTAAGACGTTCACAGATGCGTGCAGATTTCATCAGCCAACTCCAACGACCCTAACACCTGTGGCTTGTGGAATATTTTTTCCAGACTGCATTATCTTTTGCCAAAACTGTGCAGACATGATGGGGAAACCAAAAATATGCAAAGTGGTAATACTGTATTGCAACTGATCATCATCTCAAATTTAAACCCATCCTTGTTTTCTTTTGTTTATGCAGGTCCCCTTTGCATAAACTAACATGGACAAAGTGGTCATCAGTCTCCTGCTTCTGGGAACCGCAGTTACGATGGTCCATGCATGTCCCAAATACTGTGTCTGCCAGAACCTCTCAGAGTCTCTGGGGACTCTGTGCCCCTCCAAAGGCCTGCTCTTCGTCCCACCGGACATCGACCGGCGAACTGTGGAGCTCCGGCTGGGCGGCAACTTCATCCTCAAGATCACTACTCAGGACTTTGCCAACATGACAGGTCTGGTAGATCTCACCTTGTCCCGCAACACCATCAGCGCCATCCAGCCTTTCTCTTTCATTGACCTGGAGACCCTGAGATCCCTGCACCTCGACAGTAACCGGTTGACTGAGCTGGGACCAGATGACCTCCGAGGTCTGGTCAACCTGCAGCACCTGATCCTCAACAACAATCAGCTGAGTCGGATCTCCAAAGCAACCTTTGAAGACTTGTTACTGACACTGGAGGATCTGGATTTGTCATATAACAACTTGCGCAGTGTGCCTTGGGAAGCCATCCGCAAGATGGTCAACCTCCATCAGATGAGTCTGGATCATAACCTCATCTCCTTTATTGCAGAGGGGACTTTTACAGATCTGGATAAACTGGCCCGCTTGGACCTCACCTCCAACCGTCTCCAGAAGCTCCCTCCGGACCCAATCTTTGCGCGCTCCCAGAGCAGTGTAGTGATGAGCACTCCTTATGCACCTTCACTCTCTCTAAGCTTTGGTGGAAATCCATTGCACTGCAACTGTGAAGTGCTTTGGCTTCGAAGGCTGGAGCGTGAGGATGACATGGAAACCTGCGCTTCTCCTGCTAGTGTAAAGGGGCGCTACTTTTGGTCTGTTCGTGAGGAGGAGTTTGTTTGTGAGCCCCCTCTAATCACGCAACATACACACAAGTTACTAGTGCTGGAAGGCCAAACTGCTAGCCTGCGCTGCAAAGCAGTCGGTGATCCAATGCCAACTGTGCATTGGGTTGCTCCTGATGACCGTTTGATCAGCAACTCCTCCCGAGCAACAGTATATGAAAATGGCACCCTGGACATTACAGTCACCACATCCAAGGATTACGGGACCTTTACTTGCATAGCTGCCAATGCTGCTGGGGAATCTACGGCCTCGATTGAGCTGTCAATCATTCAACTCCCCCATCTGAGTAATGGTACAAACCGTACCACGCAGTCCAAGTCGGGGCTTTCGGACATAACTAGCTCTACGAAGATCAGTAAAGGGGAGCCTAAACCTCTGCCAGAGAAGGCGGTGTCTGTATCAGAAGTGACTGCCATTTCTGCTCTGGTCAAGTGGACTGTTAGCAAATCAACTCCAAAGGTCAAAATGTATCAGCTTCAGTACAATTGTTCTGAGGATGAAGTCCTCATTTACAGGTAAGAATGATTAATGAAACTTGATTACATCCAAGTAGGAGCTGAGACCTTTCTGGTCAAAGTGGGAAATTAAGCCAGAGGTATAATCTTTAACTTCAGAATACTCGCTGCTCAGCTTCTTGAGTCGATTGCTAATTGTTTGCTGGGTGGGCACTTGAGACAGTCAATTTCTATGAAGTGTTACTCGGAGATCAACATTCATTTTTCTTAATCCTTTCTGAGATTTTTCTTTTTTCTTTAAATTGACAATTGCTTTCACCAAAAGAATGAACAGCGAGTGCCCATCTTCAAGAAAAGTGAAACCCAAAGTTAAATCCTTGCCCTGAACCATTAATTAGAAATCCAAGAAGAAAAAGGATTATAGACCCTCATTTTAATGTATCCTTCCTAAGCTCCTCGAGTCCATAAAGTGTAAGCTTGGAGACTGCAGCTGTAGATCTTTGGGCTCTGTGAAATCAATTTCCTGTCAAATGAGACAGTGAAAGTAGTGACATTCAGCCAAGATAATTGAGCTGGAAATATAGAAAAGAGCCTCAGCGTTTAACATTAAATCAGTTTGGGGGAGACATTAACAAAGGCCAAATATACAGGGCTGTGCTGTAAGAACAAACAAAAAGATACATTTTTTATGAGTCCTGTATGTGAATAAATAAGATACATTTTATCTGACAGCTCTTAGAAATTTTCCAATATTTGCTTTATATATCATTTTGAGTTCAGTATCCCCTTATCAATGCACAAACACACAATCAGAGAATGACTACCCTTAGTATAAAGATGGTATTCAGAATAGTGTGAAAATTGGTGGCCTGTTGTGGATAGCAGTTACAGCAGTTCTGTGTCAGCTTCATGCTTCCTCCAACACTGACAATTGATGGTGAATCCCTTTAGCAACACCTCATCCAATAATTTATTCTGTGCCATAGTCCTACACAATTTACCTGCACTGTGAATTCCAACAAGAGCCGTTTAATGAAAGATAATTGACAGAATATGGGAAGGCAAAGAGTCTAGTTATTAGCTGGGAATACGAGATTAGAACTGTACACAATATTGAAGAAAGATATTACTTTGTTCAAACACTGTGAATGCAACTCACCATCCCTGTGAATTCAATAATAAGGTGTTTATCTGATTTCCTCACTTGCACATGCTGTGCCAGTTTGTCATGCCAGAGAAAAAAGAACAATATGAATTTTCAATACCTTTTTTTCCCCGGTGATGGAAACATTGGATGACTCTTCTGCATTTCTTGTAAATGCATTTACCCCCACTCCACCCCCACCCACACACACACACACTTTCCATGCCTATTATTTTTTATTGTGATTATCTCAGTTTGACCTCACTTTCCTGCTCAGCTGGTATCTATTAAGTAAAAATATTGAGTGCTAACTTTCAAATTTCCCTTGTTATGTGATTTGATGCTTAAAATTGTGTTCTACTTCATAATCAGTACACTGCAGTATAGTTTATATACAGTAGAAAAATGACCTAAAGCAACAGATTGATGTGCTCTAATATAATAATGGCTGTGCAGTCCTTTTGCATGTCAGAAGACAAAGTAGGAGCTGGAAGGAAAAGATAACGTGCACAGAGAGGCCAACTACTGTGTTTGAATTAATATTGATATGACTTCATTGCTCACACATGCACACCTACTGCGCTCCTCTAGTTGGCCGACACAGTTTCCCAGGGCACTGCCCGCACTCAAGCAATGGCATGATTAAAAATCAATCAGAGCCACGTGGGGGAGGAGAAAGATTAGATGAGTTCTCTCAAACATGTGAGCCAACGCAGCTTCTTCCTAGTTATGGAAAAAGGCAATTAAGGATGAATAATGGACTGCAGCCCCACTGGTGACTGGGTACTGTAGTGGAGGCGCATCAGAGGGATCAAAGCTATGGATGCGAACGGCAAGCCAACAATGGATGGATGACTGAGGAATCTATTTATAGATTCTATAGAAACTATACAAAAATGGTTAGCACTCTTCAAGGGCCATTTTCTACCCATATGGTATACAGTAGTAGCCAGTGATTGTTACTCCATGTTTTATAGCTTAAGTGGTATATATAGCAGTGATTTCTTTCAGTAGGTTTAGTCAGTTTTGCAGTCCTACTACTACCACTTGCCGTGGCATACGCTAAACCATTTATTCATTATCTTTAGCTTTCTATTTCATCTTCTCTGCTACCCCCTGAGGTACAAGTATCCCTGGTTGGGAATGACTAATATACAGTATTTAGTGGATTACTAATTATTTTCTTTGATTTTCTAAAATATTAGCATGTCCAATAAAGGATGACTCATGCATATACAACCTTGTTGCCAGAAAAGAGTGACGATGCTGGACAGTTCTGGAAAACCCCAGAATATGTTCAACGTCAACATTTTGAAAATTCTCGCTTTCTAGAATATCTGTGAATGGCAGCTATAGTATGGTACGGTTTAGGGAAAGATCAAAGTTAGGGCAAATAAACTATGGCTAAGGTATGTTCAAGGCCAGGCAACTAAAACACATGGTTAAGGTTACAGTATTTTTCACATTTGGCAATTAAAATTCTCTTAGAGCTGGATTTATAGTCGATGCTAGGGCTTAAAGGACGCCTGCCGTAAATACCTAAGGCATAGGTTTTGACTTTAGTTTTGATTAGTTGAGCGTTGAATTTCACGCGTTGATATCACCACCGCAACGTTACATGCATGTATCATACATAATCAGGCTGTATCAATCAATCAATCAGGCCTTGTAATTGCTGTGTTTACGTTCATTTATTAATACAGAGTGTTGATCGTAGTGAACAGAAGGTCTGCAATGTAAAAAGAGTCTTTCTTCCACTTCCTTAATGTTGTCTTCACTCTCACCAATTTCCACCAGCATCAGAAAACTTATATGAGAAAACACAAACATGCCATGCCAATTTGTAGTTACTTTTTAGAGGTTGTGCATGTCCGTTATGGTGTAGCCTGCGGCGTAACCACGGAGGCTATGCATGTACCTGCCGTAGGTACAGCGTACCCCCTTAATGCAGATATAAATAAATCCAGCTTAAGGCTAGGGAAACATCATGGTTACTGTTAATAAAGAGGTAAACATTGGTCATGGGTACATGTTTTGAAGAATAAAACTGAAATATCTTAACTCTGTTCCATTGCCAAGTCATGCACAAGGTGCTAAAACACTTGTCTTTTGGGAATGACACATTGACCATCTTGAAAGAAGGATAAATCACTTCATGTCTTTTCCAAATGACATCTATAGGCTTTGATAAATAGCCTTTTATATAATCATAAGTCAGAGATATTTAAATCATATCATGGCATCATGTGACAGCTCCAGTGTTTGCCTCTGCAATCTACATAGACATAAGACACAAAGAAAGGTATCTACAGCATTTTATTGACTGGCAATACATCTTAGGAGAATTAACCTTCTGCAGCACTGACTTACAATTTCAGAAAAAAGCAGTGAGGCTTAGCTAATCAGTCATGTTTAAACATCTGGAATAATAACAAAGTGAGTTGAAACAACGTAATACATGTTAAAATGGAATGTACAAGAAATACATTTAGCCAAAACAATATTCAAAAAGTGGCCACTGAACACTTATCTCATTACTATTGCTTCATGCATATCAAATGGGATATACTGGGACCAATGAAGTCATCTTTCTGAATTACTCTGTGCATATAAATAGCTACTTAGCATGCTTCATTTTGGCTATTTCTTTGATCTGCCCCAGCATAACAGACTAAGCCAGTGTTGCTTTTAACACTAAAGTTCTCTCTTCTTGTCTTGAACTCCCATAGCAAGAGGTCTGTTTTTTAATGCAGTGTCTTTCTGTCTCTCTGCCTCTTTTCAGGATGATTCACATGACTAACAGAGCCTTCGTAGTCACTAATCTTGTCCCAGGGATGCAGTATGACCTCTGTGTCTTGGCCATCTGGGATGACACTGCCACCACCCTCACTGCCACCAACATTCTCGGCTGTGTCCAGTTCATCACCAGGGAGGACTACCCGCAGTGCCAGTCTCTTCACAGTGGTTTCCTGGGTGGCACCATGATCCTGGTCATTGGTGGCATCATTGTGGCCACACTACTGGTATTCATCATCATCCTCATGGTGCGGTATAAGGTGACCAGTGGCATCCAGACTAATAAATTACCCACTGTGAGCAACACATACTCACAGACCAATGGGGGGTTGAACAGGTTCAACGGTGCCCCGCCACAGGTCAAATCCACTGTGGTGGTCATGCGTGAGGAAATGGTAGAGTTCAAGTGTGGATCCCTCCAGAGCAGTCTCTCTTCATCCTCATCCTCTTCTAACTCATTAGACAGCCAAACAGGAAGGGGGGCTGGCGACCGCTACAGCATGCAGGGCAGTGAATGCAGCACTCTGCCCAGCAGCAAGTTCAGGAGGCATGGCGCCAAAGCACGGCCAAACCTGGACCACCTTTTAGGGGCCTTCACCTCACTGGAACTGCGAGGGGTAGCGAGGGACCACCAAGGGGCTTCTGGCCCCTCCACCACCTCCAATGCCATGATGACGGTGGCTATGGCACCCCCGTCCGATAAAGAACCCCTGCTTGGGAGGGCCGAGTCCACCACCATGCTGGGACGTCTCCTAGGGCTGCCCCAAGAGGGTAAGCCCAAGAGGAGCCACTCATTTGACATGGGTCATGTGGGGGCCACACAGTGTCGCAGCAGTCACCCTCGCAGGATCAGTAACATCTGGACTAAACGCAGTCTGTCTGTTAATGGCATGCTGTTGCAGTATGATGACAGTGAGGACGAGAAGCCCACCTTTGAGAGCTCTGAGTGGGTGATGGAAAGCACAGTTTGAGTAGCACAGTCGGTCTAACTGTGAGGTCCATGGCCAAACAATAAATCTATATCTAAAGGAACATGTGTGTAGAGGCAGGGATGTTGCAGAGGGAATCTGCCTTTGGGTATTGCATGAAGTTCATCCATGTGGATACTGTCTAAGTAATTATGTGGGAAAAGACACTCAAATCGGTAGATTCCTGGCCGTGATCTCAAATCTCTGACAGTGTCTAACTGTACTTGAAATCTTGTTCCCAATTCAAAACATGTTGGATTGTGCAGATGGAATAATTCCTTATCCACAGTGCACGCGAGAGAAAGGGGGGAAAGAAAGATGAGAATTTCAAAGTGGATTTACTACGTCTTTATTAAAAGAACTGAATGCCAAGAAGATTTGCCTCGACTGTGGTGAACTGGATGTGAATCACAATGTCTTGGACCCTCAGCATGAAATGGGACTACTGTAACAGTAGAGAGAAGGACCAGAGGAGCGAATAGAAAATTAAAACAAAGTCATTTTTATTTTCATCTGGGTTTTTCTATCATTTTTACTATTTATTATTTGAGGTCATCAGCAGGCACAGGCACAGCTCTTTAATGTGGTTACAATGGTCAGTGATCAAAAAGAAAAACACACAGAAGCTTCACATACAGCCATTTCACATCATTCAACAGTACTTTCAGTCAAATTTCAATCAATCACAAATTTTAGACTTATTTTCAAATAACAGTATGGTCCTATGCTCTAGACATGGGTAACACTGAACCACAACAAGCCAGTCTTGTATTTCTACCTCAGGTTATGTATGAGGTTATTTATATATGAAAGCAAATAAAAATACAACAAACCCCAAATGACAAATAACTCAAAACACAAAGTTCTTTACTTGATTGCAAATGCTTCATATAATTATTTAGTCCCCACCCAATCAAATTCAGGATGTTTCCAGCTCAGGTTGAAGTCCTGCTGTGACAAAAAAAATGCTTTGATACTCTCCCCATTAACACTGGTGACAGTGGTCCCTGGAGTCTAAAAGGCCATTGATGTAAACAGAGTGTTTGCCTCGGGGTACAGTTTCAGATGCTATCAGCCCATATTACAGTGGCCAGATGGGAATAGTCTTTGAAATCCATCAAGCCCACTTAATCATTTGCTTAAACCCACAGCAGGATGTATTATTTGGCTGTAATTCTCTTTAGGTAACACAAACAAGAGAGGACGACAATTACTCATTTAGCCGTTTTAAATGGCGTAATGAGTCGAAATTTGAAGTTAATTAGCTCGATAAAGGTCATTATGCTGCTTAGGAGAGGATGTTAAGGGGAGAGAGTGGCCGAAAGATAACTTTTTAAGGGCCAAACAGCTGAAAACTCTCTGGAAATCTATTTCACCAGATTGCATGATACAGAACCTTTGTTAGTTTATGTATTATTTGAACTGATTCATCAAAGGAACCATTTATCTTTCATTCTCTTTCATACAGAGCTGTACATTGCAGTAAGACACTGAATTAGTGGCTATTCAGATTACTGCCTACGATCAACGGAGACATCCCTACATATTTTGATGCCTTTCTCAATATCTTGTTGGTCTCTGCTGCATTTCAAAATGTGGGGTGGTCATCATTTTTTATTGTTTTCTTCCCTAGGTGTACCGTTCTGTATATTGGCATTTTTTTGTACAATAACTGGGTGAGAATGTAAAGCGGTGGAAAATCGTGCAGTAGTACTTTTATTTTTATGTGAAGCAAACAGTGAGAAGGTGCTTTACTGTGGTGTACCAACTTGGTCATTGTTTGTTGGCTCACTGAAATGGGATTTTATATGATGTTACAAGAAATGGAGGATTGGCTGTTTGTAAAGGGTCAGTCCACTTAAATTACAGAAATACATATTTTGTGACTTACCTCTAGTGGTATCCAGCTATGTACTCTTGGTTTCATTTGCCCAGGTTTTGAGATATCCTTCAATGAGATTTCTACCTCTTATAATAACATTCATACCATAATGGCTATTCATTTAACATCTCTGGGTGTATTCATTCTTTGTGGGCAATTTTGCAAATCAATGAGGACTGTAATGGCAATATTGGCTTTTATACGGTTTTTGCATCAATGTGATGAAGTACCTTAGAGGATAAGTCTGGTGATATTCTATATTTTTCTCATTGTCAACAAATCCCATGAAAAGACCAAAACCAGCAATGAATTGTTCCTACTAACAAGTATTGTCTGTGTATCCAAAGCCTGATATATAGTATTCCTCTGTGACAGTGTCCAATTGGTAATTGATAGTGAAATGTAAATCTTTTAGTCAGTGCTCCGCTAAACCAAGGCACACATACAATCCATCATGGAAAATAAAGTTTTGTAATACTAATTGAATATTGACTTGAGTTTAAATGGAGCAGGTCTGTCAAAGAAATTCCTTTGGAAATGAACAACTTCTTACTACTCTAATGACTCTGAGACCTTTGTCTTGATTTTCTCTGTAATTAGCGCCAAATTACATATTCTTTCCAGTGAACCTTCTAGGAAATGATTGTTGAAAAATGAAGCCTCACCACAGTTACTCCTGACAGCAAATTGTTTAACTGAAACCTTTTAAACGTACATTTTGGGCACTTTGACCAGCGCAAATAAAATTCCATTCACCTCCATTGTATTCGGGTGGAGGGAGAAATCTCAAAGATGGATATCCTAAAATCTGCATAAATGAAGCCACATTTTCAGATAAATGAGAAAATGTTTTTTGTTTTTTTTTTATCATTTGGGTGAACTGACCCTTAAACTTGCTTTCTCTACTTGTAACATCATGTAACATCCTCTTCCACTCTGCTAACTAAGAATACAACTTAAGTGTGTACTTGACTCGACGTAGTCATGATTCTCACCTGAGGTTCTAGGACAAAAACAAGGGGAAAAAAACTGTTTCTGTGTGAAAACATTTTGCTACAAAAGAATATAAAATATTGATTAATTCCTATGAACCAAACTGGCTCTTCTGTGTTTTCTCTTCTTGCAACATCTCACAGATACACTAATTATTCCATGTGCCTTGGATTACATTACTAATTACATTTTTGGCCCTCATCCTTCCGAGCTTAAAGTGTTACCTTACTGTCCCTACCCACAAAGTACAAAGTAGCTAATGGAGTGTCCTTCCTACTTTGCTGTCTTTGTTTACCGTGGATGAGCCAAGGGTTTTCCTCCTGAGGTCCAGCTGCTGTATTCAGGCTAGTCACTGCTGACTCACCTCAGCGCTGCCCTTATTACAAATCACCGGTACATGCAGCTCCTGGCCAGAGCCCATAATAAGGCCTTAATTCATATAATCTGTCAGGAAAGGTGCTTACGGCAGCACAGAGTAAATATAATCTCCACAAGGGCCAAGCATTGCATGATAAGACAACGATATGCACCTGCTGAAGGCTCAGGAGGAGCATGACCGCTGGATGTTGAATGGAGGAAAGTTGTTATTATCAGTGCTTTGTGCTTTCATGAGACAGGAGATATTCAGATCAAGACAAATATGCTAATTGAAAAGACACATGAATGGTGTGTCTTGAAAAGTCAACAACAGTTTTATAAGAAAGTAAGTAAATTGCCTGTCTAACTTTCATAGCTGTGATTGAATCATCATCAGCTTTATTTGTGTTATCAGGTGAGAACATCTCACCTTGCCTGATGTGAAAATGATTTTGAAATGACAGTTTCAGTTTTGCAAACAAACTACAGTATCAATTGTCAGTTGTCAAGTATCAAACAAAAGGGGGGGATGTATACTAAGCCTGGTGCTAAAGTTTGTTCCAATTTAGCACCTTAATTCCTAAAGATGTAAAATGCATTAAGTGCAGAAAAAAATAATATTACACCCTTAATAAGTACTGATGGGTGCTTCAGTCACATCGAAACAAAAAGGTAAAGTCGTGTGTGTCTTGTGTTGAGGTGTTGAGTGGAGAGCTCCGGTAAAGTAGCCTTTGTGACGCATCTTTCTCTGTCTGTCTCTCTCACTGTTTCGACCTGACTGAGTGTCAGATGCAGCAATGCAGCAGATTTTACATTTCAGATGCACTTTTGTCTGCCACAGTGGTCAGTCTGTGGTGATAAATCAGGTACAGAGGGTATTTGTATACATTTCCATTCCCACCTCCCAGAATTTGCACCTCTGAACAGGGATACCTTAAAAGGACAGTGCAGCCGTTTATTAAAGTAAAGACAAGTACAATTTGACTGTGTGGCACCTAAGAAAGGGCCGCAAATTCTTAGTGAATATCCCCCCTAAGAGTCTACAGCCATGTAACTCGATGTGGCTAGCATGGCACTGCTTTGAGCTACATGCATCAGCATTCAAACATGATCAAATGCTGATGTTTAGCAGGTATAATGTTTATCATGTTCACCGTCTTACTTCAGCATGTTAGCATGCTAACATTTACTAAAGACAATGTACAGCTGAGGCAGTTTTGCGGGTATCTGGTCATCAACACAAGTATTGTACACTGTGAAATTTTGACCTGATGATAATGTTAGATGAAAGGATAAGGGATCACCAGGGTCAGAGGGATTCACAATGGATACCAAGTTTCATGTTAATCCATCCAATAGTTGTCAATACATTTCACTAAAAACAAAAAATGGTCTACCTCATGGTTGCGCTAGAGGAAAGGTCAGTGGATCACCAAAGTCTTTAAGATTCATCCTCTGGGAACGAAGAATGTACAAGCTTGTACCCATCTGGTAGCTGGAGAGATAATTCACTGTGCTAGATGAAAGGACAAGGGATCACCAAAGTCATGTGAATTCATTCTCTGGGCACCATGGGTATCTGCACCAAATTTCATGGCAATCCATCCAATAGGGTCATGTCTAGATGGTAAACCTAGATTTGCACATGCACACTTGATTCAGCACAGTAGCGCTTGACAAGTCCGAGAAGTTAGCCCTGAGGGCTTTCTGCCAGAGAACCTAACCAAGTAGTTTTGGTTCCTAAACCTAAACTGAGAGCGCTTCACAAATCTCGCGAGAGTTTCGCAAATCTAGGGTTACCATCTAGACACGACCATCCAATAGTTGTCATCCTCATGGTGCCGCGAAAGTCAGGAGATTATCGAATTTATTAGTATACATCCTTTGGTAACTATACATGTCTGTACATTTCATGGCAATCCATCTAATAATTGTCGAGATATTTCAGTCTGGACCGAAGAGGTGGACCAACCGACCGTCAGACAGGCCGACAATGCCATCCCTGGCTGAAAACATGAAAATTGTTTCCATTTTCATTTCAGTCTAAGTTAAATAGAAATGTTGATGAGAAAACATGCCCTGAGTGTTTTTATTTGGCATGAAGCAACTGATTTGACAGGACTCTTTCACATGTGCCAACACATTCAGATTCGGTGCCATCACTTGAGTGGAATTACTGGTTTGATAATCTGTCTGCTTGGACAAATCAAAATAAACACTTCTTCGATAACAACAGATGTTTGATGCATACAGAAAAAGAACAGTAGATTTGTTGACTATCATTGTTAATTTGATTGCGCTGCCTACTGGGGATGTTCATACTAATTATCATACTCCTCTCTTATCTTTGACCTTAACTGTCAGTGATTTATTCCAAAAACTACAACAAAGTTTTGTTTTGCAGGGAAATAACCCCTTTTAGGTTTTCTGAAGTATTTTGTCTGCAGTTACTTTAATGCAGCATTTGCACACTAGCAGCACCACAGTGCTTCTATCCATCATCTTTTATGCCTGAACACGGCCGGCAGCAGTGTATTTTGTCTTTTTATAGAGGGAAAGCAGACTATATTGGAGGTCATGACAGAAAGTTTACATGGGGGGGACTCTCATATTCCCCATAAAAGTGGATGTCCATTACAGAGCTCTCTGAAAGCAAATCTTATCTATCGTCTACTTCTGCGGCCTCATCACCACTTTCATGGGGATTCTTTATTCCCAGAATCCTATATTAATAACCTCATTATTAATAATGCCTGAGGGAAAGGCTGACTGGGTGTGGGGTTTGTTTATTTCCGAGACGAAGATGTCTGGGTGGAGAAAAGTTCTACAGCAGGATTGGAGAGTGAAATGTGAGCCTGCCAGAGTTTATTTTGTCTTGTCTCAGAGTTGGTATCCTTTCACTCAGTCTTAAGATCTCATCTGCTGTCACTCTTTCTCTCTCCCTGTAACAAGCAATTAAGTGACATCTGCCGGATAGTGTAATAATGTGTCAGAATGCAATGAAATGCTCCTCTGGATGGCTAGAAAATGCAATCACATCACCACATTATTACATTAACTGTCATTTATGGTATTTCTTCATAAGAGTGTCTTGTGAATTTTTAACTGAATGTAATTCCAATCCTGATGTATTCATGTCTGCTGTCATGAATAAATAATATTGCAGTATTTTTAGTTATTGTAGCAAGTAAGTTTACCAATGTAAGAATCAGAGGTGGAACACATACTCAGATCATTTACTTTAGTAAAAGTAGTAATACAACAATATAAAAATACTGTTACAAGAAAAGCATTCAAAACCTAAAGCTGCACAAATCAATATTTTTTATATTAACAATGGATTGAATGATGACGGTGTGTTAGTGAAAGGTGCCTCTCATGGTGACAAAACCACAGAGAATTATCACCCAACTCTGCAGTTCCCCTCAGCTCTACGGAGCATTTTAGCATCTTTCAGCTAATTATTTTGGTTTTATGGCCCCCACAGCTTTACTGTTTTGATTCAGTCTCACCACTCTCATCAGCCCTGTTTCCAGCAGCAGCAGATGGCTGTTTTCAGTGAAAAGGCTCTGATAAACCAGCTGTACACTACCTGCATAGCACCAAACAGCAGACAGACAAAGTTAGCAACTAGCAAGTGAACATACTGTATTGGGGCATTTAGCTGCTGAGCCAGATATTTCTCTCAGGAGTTAGTGAAGACCAAAACAGAGCTAAAAGGAGAGTGAATATTGGACTTATGTTCATCAGGTGGCCAGAAAAACGACTCCAAATGAATGCTAATATTGCTCCATGTCTTTTGGATATATAGGCAACTGTATGCTAACGTTAGCCATGACAACTTGATATGGCGATAATATGTCCTTTTCGTGGTCACAGTTTGTTCTGCTGACCCCAAGTGGCCAAGAAAAATAAAAATGAATGCAGCTTTAAGTAAATGTACCAAGGTATTATCAGAAAAAATAATTCAAAATGTCACTGTCCTGTGAAAACACGTCTCCAAAATGTCAACTTTCATGAGCTAAGAAAAACCGCCCTCTTTTCAACATTGTGACATTGCATTTTTCTGACAATGCAATGGGTCTTAATGGTATATTTAGCTTAAAAAGCTTAAGAACCCATATAGGAACACTTGATTCTTCAGTTTGTTTGAAAATTTCAAAATCACCAAATTTGGAGATACATTGTTTTCAATGGACAGCAATGGGAAGTAAAAGTACTCACAATGCAAAATAGCCCTTTCAGATAATTATATTATTACTATTGGGTTATACTATAGGAAATACTCAAGTGAAGTACAAGTACCTCAAAATTTCCACCACTATATACAGTAACTCAGGCATTACTCACTTGATATCACAACCATTTTGAGGACAATAACTGGCAGTTAATTTAAGTGTGGGGCATTTTCTTACAGTTTTATTATTATTTAATCCATATACAGGGAGGTTTTTGTACTTCCATTACGCCTGAGCTAAACTTTTCCTGCAGGGAGACATTCAGTTTTCAAATCCAATCATTGTGTGTCTCGTATTGCATCAACACCTCCATTACTCAATTGATTTTACTTCTACTTCACCTCCAACTTCTCATCTCTTCTACTACAAGCATGTCCAAGCTCAAGGACTACCGCAATATTTTTGACCCTCTGTTCACCTTATATGTGATGGGAGATTTGGTGCTGAAATCACCTCTGTCTGCTGTCGATAGCTCTGTCCAGTGAGCACGTCAATACCAGCCAGTACAGACTACAAACAGGCAACTTGCAACACTCTTATCTTCACAAACTAAAACATAAATCTCCCTGTCAAATAGTCTTATCAACAAACACACATTTCAATAAATTAAAGTCTGCTTGTGTACAAGGTTTTAAACTTTATCTTTTCCATATTACAGTTGTACACCTGCCAACTCAACCTATAAATACTTGCCTAATACATCATTCACTTGACAGCTGATCAAAACAATCTGACTGAAGGAAGGCTTATAAATATTTGTGTTTACTGAATTCACCCTGAGTAAAAGTCAAAATGTAATTCTTGCCATGCAGTGTGAAAAAGGCTCTGGAATGAAAACTGGAACATTAGACTCTGTCGAAGTTCAGTCACAGTGAAACAGCATTTGGACACCATCTTGCTTTCCTTAATCCTTTTGAAACAGATTGTTCGAAGTAATGCAGGCAGGCAATGTGCAGCGGCTCAAATCAGTGGGATACCAAACGCAGAGAAAAAGGATTGTTCAAAGATCTGTCACAGTTTGATTGAGTTGAATTAGATTGTATTAAAATGTTTGTATTATGGCAATGAAATTAGAAGTCATGATGATAGTCTTTTTTTAATTTAATTAAAGCTGCCCTATTGTTTTCATATTAAACATTTCCAGCCGAAGCAGGTAGCTGTTTTCAGCAAAAAAAAAAAAAAAAACTTGCCCAGCACCAAACAGTAGTGCTAGTTAGCAACTACCTGGTGAACAAGTGGAGCAAAACACGTTTCCAAATGAGCAAATTAACTGTTGGCTAACATGTTAGCTATAACAACTTTATAAGGAACTTTATATGTCAATGTTGTGTTTTTAGGTCATACCACAACCCTAAAATGGCAGAAAAAAATTCACTTTAATGTAGCTTTAAGGTCATATATTTAGAAAAACATCACAAAACAAAGAAATGCAGTGGAGTCATGGCAATAAAATACATTTACTGAAGTACTGCAATTAAGTGCAAGTTTAATTTCTACTATTTGTATTTACATTTTACGTTACTTCATCCTTCAACTCCACAAAATTTCAAAGGGTGGTATCATACTTTTTACATTACATTTACAAAGATTTTACATTGAAACATATGTTCAGTTTATAAAATATGATGCATCGTTATTGAAGAAGCTTCACAACAGGTTATAAAGCAGTTGCATTGGCTCCACATTGACAAACTACAACATTAAAATGCTGCATACACATTAACGTAACGAAAAAGGTTAAAATAAAAAATACAAATACTTAAAATGTAAAAAAGTATAGGACAAAACAGCACAGACAGAAATTTTCATGTGAAATAACAATGTTGCTTTGGAAGAAAACGTGTTAATCTAGGACCCCATTGCTCTTTGTAATAAGCCAACTGAGAAAATGTTTTCCAGGATCTAAGCAGGACTATCTAATTACACTAAGGCGCTATGACTGATTTTCTGTCATTATCGGCCTGATGTAGCCACCAAATCCTTGTCAGCTAACACTTCCTGAGAAAGCACCACAGAAACTGACACATCTGCCAAATCACGAGTTGGAACATGAAAAGTAAATATTATCCAAGGCTTTATTTGAAAGGAAAAAGTAATGTTATGTATTGATTTATGTCTGAGCTGTACCTCAAACAGTGAGCGCAGTATAATGTAGCTCAGTATGATATCTGAAGCACGGCATGATGCATCTCAGCAGCTCACCTCAGCTCACCCCTTTGTAAAACACTGTGTAAATGTCACTCAGTAAATACAGCAGTGGAAGTGTGTGTAACCTTGAACCATTTCTCTCGGTGGCACGACTGCATCCACCTCCGTGTCATCCAGCTGGTTGGAATGATGAATGGGACTAAATCATTGCATCCAAACTGTAGCAGGTATATGTGGTAAACTTGTTTGCAAATCTCATGCATAAAAATTGCCTCTGTAATTGAGAAGAGAGATTTTCTTTCTCAACAACAAGCATTATGAATATTTTATGGCACACTTTCAAGTCGTAAATGGTCCAGAAATTGTATTAACTGAAATGATATTTTCTCAGGCTTATCTGCCAGGTGAGCAGTCATCCTGTGGTTATATCTATTTTGTTTTCCTTTACCAGTGTGGAAATTGGACAGAGACCAGCAACGATTCAGATTTATTCTGGTGTTTTCACATATTTCCCAAAGAGGAAAATAAGCAGGAAAATGAATTTGAACCAGTGTGTTTCTTGTGTGTTCAGGTGACACGAGGCAAATTATACTGTGTACTGTCTTTTATATTTTCCCTGTCATTTTCCTCTCTTGTATATTGACAATCAGGCTTTGTTGATCTAAAGTACAGAAAGCCAAAATGCAGTAATTGTACATACAGTGCACATTTGATCAAAATGGAGACCAGAATCTGACTTATTGACATTTGTATTTACCATTAAAAATATTAGCCATAGAAATGTTTAATTTCTGTGAATACAGCATATGAAAGTAACTACAAGACAGAGCTAGAAACCAAGCCGTTGCACTCTATGACACAGAGAAACAGCCAAGTAAACACCTAACACAAGAGAGTTAATGTTATATCAAGTGAAAGCTAGCTTGTAAGAAGTTAGAACGTTTTTCTTCCTAGCTCCCTCTTCAATTGAAAAATATCAATTTTGTTTAATCAGCATCATGGTAATTCTGTTTGTTATCAGTTAACTAAATGAGGCAGTAGCTGAATCTAGTCATGAATAAAACACAGCTTAACTAGTTCAACTAACTACTGTCTTAGCTTTGGACTCTGGTGGAGTTTTTTACTTTTAAGTTACATGTTGAAATGTAAGAACAGACTAATTTTTATATTGATTATTAATAAAATATTAAAAATAGACAAAACAGAGATACTTAAATTAAGTTTATTTCTTTAAAAAAATTAGCTAAAATAGATAAGAAAAACTGAACATACCCTTTGTTTGTATACTGTGAAAACTGACCAAAAGCAGAGCGCAGCATATATATATATATTTTGTGTGTGTGTGTGTGTAAATTAATCTGCTGTAAAAGGTATAAAATGAAGACATTATAACCTTTCTATTTGCCCAGCCTGAAAAATTAAGTCCCCTTTATCTTAAATTCACTGTTTATGTAGTTACTGCTCTCTGCCTAGACAGGGCACATTAGAAAACATTGCAATGTTGGCCTTTCTTGAGTCTTCAAATCAAACACATTTAGATCAATTCTAACTAAAGTTAAAGTATTTACGTAATGTATCTACATTTCCCGAAGATGCATCCTTCAGGCAAACAGCGCTGAGAGATAATGATAGGAACCCAAACAATAACTAATGATCCATTTCTGTATGCAGCAACATGATCACTAATGAAAACTCTTACAAGATGCAATATCACAGTTTGTCCCAGTGTGACAAAGAAATAAAGACATAAGGATATTAACATACACACTGCAGCTCCATATGGCTGATGTTTAGTCTTCGCATCATTAACCTGCAGCAATTAGCTACAGCAGGTACTGTATATATACAGTACGTGTGGGTAATTAGTGTTCTGATATTATTTCAAGACACATTGTGCATCACATTCTACATGTTAACTTTACAGGATGAATGAATGTTTGGTTACATGTGTCTGCTGCATTTGTAGAAGAACACATCAGAAAACTCCCATTTTTTTTTAAACTCTGAGCAGTTCAGATTTCAGAGAAGTCTTGGTACATGCAGTAATAAGCATATCACTGGGGTGTACATGAATAATCAATCCAAAAATAGAGTGTTCAGCATACAAAATGGTGCAATTTTCTAGAACACTCATGGGGCAAATTTCCAGGAGCTAAAAATGTCTCTTGCAAGATCTACAAAGTTTTACATAAAAAAAAGATCGAAACATAACTTTTAAAAACAAAATGGATAAAAACTGGCCAGTGTTTATCCAGTATCCAGTACCTATCAACCCACCAGCCCCCTGAGACAGTAGCAGAGTGTCTCCCAGACAGATATGCCACTTGGGTCAGAGTAAAGGTGCCTGTACTTCCTGTGTCCTGCGAGCATACCCTGCGGCCATGTCTGAAATCCCTCTGGACTGCCTGTGGAATTTGCTGAGAAACACAAAGGATAAGAGACAGGACATAACTTGGATTGGAAAGGTGGAATTACAAGGCTTAACCGCCTGCAGAAACTCACTGTGGAAAGCTTAATGCATTTCAGCTGCGTCATTACTGACGTCAAGGCCACATAATTGCACTTATACAAAAAGGCCCCCCTGACATGCTTATTCATTCATTTTCTGTACCTGCTAATTAGAGTTCAGGGTCACCGGAGACTGGAGTTTATACAAGCAGCCAACTGGACAGAAGGCAGTGAAATATCCTGGATGTGTTCGAATCACTTTCCAGCTATATCGCCTTTATCTCTTTTTAAGGAACAATAATCAAGACTCTTCCTGCACTAAGCACATGACAACCATAATAATTATTTGATGGGGTTGATGAATGTGTTAACTTAACATCAGTGTCTCAACCAACTGACTGAAGAAAGAAATTGATGAGAAAAAGATGGTTGGAACTGTGTTAGATTTTAGTGTAACATTTGATATAATTGATCATAACTTGTTATTGAATGAGATGAATCTTTATGGCTTTGAACCATCTGTTGCGTGGATTGAAAGTTTTCTTACTGACAGGAACTATAATGTATATTTTAGTTATTCTGAGGTGAGAGCAGTAAAGTCTGGTGTGGCTCAGGGGAGATGTTTAGGACCACTTTTGGTTTCATTTGCAATTAGTTTTAAATAATAGCAGTACTGCAATGTATGCAGATGATTCCACTATGTGTACATCAGCGCCCACATTACCCCCAAAGACGGGGTAACAGTAAGCAAATTAGTTAATGTAGAAAAAACTAAATGTAGTACAAGAATACACAAATATATCAGCATTGAATGATTCTGCAGAACCCTGGATTGCCTTCAATGACTTTTTTTTTTTTTTTCATGTCTCATGTTTCAACATGTTTCATGTTTTTTTTTAAATCTCTTAATCTCCTAATGACAATTACAGTATGGTTAACGTTAGGAGGAAAGGGAAATTGTGGCTATGGGAAATAAACTTTGTTTAAGGTATGGTTAAGGTTAGGCAACTAAAACTCTTGGTTAATGTATGGAAAGATTGTGGTTACAGTTAATAAAAAAGCTAACATTAATTGTAGGTCTGTGACAGGATGCTAACTCTGGCCTCCTGCATGAAAGCCCATCCACCAACCTGTCCTCCTCTTACTTACCTCTTTGCTACATGAGAACACAGTACTTCCTTTATTGGCACTTAAGTTGGCAGTGGACATTAATTGTGAGGCGTGGAATCATCCAAAATGAATGTAAATCTGAGGATACGGCCAGGGCTGGGTAAATGACAGCATAAAACTGCAGACAGTGTGAAGTTTACTTACGTGATGAAGCAAAAAGCAGATGGGATAGGATAGGAAATTTGTGTTGACATGGTTGTAAGCATAAACTGTAGGAGCTAGCATGGTTAGCGGACTAACAGCGACAAACCACAAGTTGTAACCCATAGAGCGTCTTAGTAAACATTTGTCACATGTCATTAACCTCTATCCCTGTCCTCGCACTCAACGCAGCCAATCAATACTTCCTGAATGAGAGGTCAATCCCACCCCTCTCTTAAAGTGGCAGGACATTAGTCTCGATGACATGACAGCTCCCCAAAAGTGAAGCCAAAACATCTTGATCGCCCCCTGGTGGCTGGCTGCAGTATAGGTCATAAACCCCATCCCCTCCATGTTTGCGGATGGGACATGGGCCAAACTGAAAAATCAAAGTACACGTCAAATAAAATGTTCCCAAAGATGGTTTCTGTCATTTTAGGTAGTTCTTATCACGCTGATGTTTGTTCAAGTGTTCGTTTTTCTGATAAGTTTGGTTTTAATTAGTTATCTGATGCTATAAAAAGAGGCTTTGATGTCATGATTGACAACTGTGAGTGTGCTCGCGATTGGTTCGGGCGGGTGTATGGGCGGGACCTCAATCACTGCTGCGCAGACTCTGGCTCCAAATGACGTCACCAGCACAAGATGGCAGCTCCCGTAACCGTAACTCTGTGCATATCGAATGAGGGAGGATCAATTTGCGATTAGTAAATCATTTTTATTTTTTCAAAATTACCAAACAAGGTACCGTGACAAGGGTCTTTCATGGTTATGTGAGTCTGTCAGGAGAAAAGGCAGAAAAAGTTAGAGAAGAGGCTGGAGTGTGTCATTTTGATACAACATACTCCTGTATGCATCCCATTTCCTACCAATGCCAACATTGGTTCCTTTTAACCATGACCATGATGTTTTCCTACTCTTAACCAAGCAGTTTTGTGCCTAAACCAAAATCAAACCATAACCATAGAAGCAGCAGATCGGAAAACAGTGATGAATCTGTTTTGCATTTGTAACAATGTTCAAAATTAAAATATCTAATATTTGCAGTGTGTCTGCACAAAGTTTGAAAATGTGTAACAAGTATGTGAGAGAGAAAAAAACATCTATTCTCCACGCTCTTTTACAAACTTCACTTGAACTCTGAAATCCAGCTGTTCATGATTTTTTTCTGTCTCAAAGTCTGATATTAAATTATTGACTGACAGAGCTATTGTCTTACATTAGATCATACATAGGTCTTTGTTCTCCTTTCCCTGGGAATCAGCAGACACTGGTCCCTGTCAACTGAGCGTTAATGGTGCATGCTGGGAAAACTGTGCTG
This sequence comes from Macquaria ambigua, assembly GCA_008360985.2. Classification (NCBI taxonomy): domain Eukaryota; kingdom Metazoa; phylum Chordata; class Actinopteri; order Centrarchiformes; family Percichthyidae; genus Macquaria; species Macquaria ambigua. Next base: position 95,328 of record VMKM01000114.1, on the reverse strand, counting down.
GGCTGAAACCACAGGGGGCCGCGGGACATCGAGTGCCTTAATTATGAAGTGTTATCCCACAGCAGTCTACAGCGTATAGCTTGGTGTTGTGAATGTACTTGTGGTGTCTTTATGTTCTACAAAGCAACTTTTCCTTATATCAGTTTTCAGTGATGCATAAAATAGTGGAGTATTTCAGATAACTGAGTCAACTTTTCTCCAAACTGAAAAGAGCAGGTCATATTCTGGATTTTAAAATCCTGACAGAACTGGGACAAATGTAGAGGAAAGTATTATTGTGGCACACTGTGGGCAACCCAAGAAACTAAATTATTGCTAAAGTATGTGTGTGCTATTTACAGACATCCCAAAAAAATGACAAAAGGCCAGTTTAAATCTATATCCTAAATGATGCTACTTAGCTCTGCCAGCTAAGTCATTTATCAAAAGGTCAATCCAGACATTCATCTGAGGGGTGTTTAAGAAAATCAATGACAAATTAGCATATATTTGGGGTTGTTGAAGAAAACAATCGATTCTTCAATAAAGCAGTTGGAGTGGTCTCAAAACGGTAAATAAGAAGCACTAATGAGCAACGACTTTAAAAGTCAATGAGCTATCACTGGCTTACTCTGTCTCTGTGTGTTTACGGAATTAATCTGTAAGTGAACAGCACTGTGGAATATAATATGAAAGGGAAAAACTATCTTGATCATAATTTAATTTACTCAAATACGATTTCTATTCATTTTATCTTTTGTAGTGCCTGTAAGGTTTAATGACATCATGTCTGATAGACACCATAAAATGTAATTGACTGCTCGCTAAACCCTGTTCAGGGATCAGTGATTATCAGGCAGGCCCATAGGCTGTATATAAAGATGGACAATGCGTCTCCACTTCCTCCCATTGTAAAAAATGAAGCCAAAATACCCTGGATACGGGAGCTGCCATCTTGCACTGGTGACATCATTTAGAGCCAGAGTCCGCGCAGTAGTGAGCCGCAGTATCGAGTTCCCGCCTATACAGCCGCCTGAACCAATTGCGAGCACACACAGTTGTCAATCATGACGTGACACCCCATTTTTATAGCATCAAATAACTAATTAAAAACAAACTTAGCAGAAAAACGAACACTTGAACAAACATCAGCGTGATAAGAACTACCTAAAATGACAGAAACCATCTTTGGGAAAAATTTATTTGACGTGTACCCATGTCCCATCCATTAACATGGAGGCGGGGTTTATGACCTATACTGCAGCCAGCCACCAGAGGGCGATCAAGATGTTTTGGCTTCACTTTGGGGGAGCTGTAAAGCTATGGGGCTGTAGTAGACCAATATACATTTAAAGAGTTTGTAGGGTGGTGTTTCTTTTTTCTAGTCATTCCAAAACCAAAAACACAAGTTCAAAAGTGTAAGGAATGGGTCAAACAGTGTGTTTGATCTGCTCTAACATAGGCTGCAAACATTAGCATGTCCGGCTAACTAGCTTACTACCTACAGTTACAGTAGTAACCCAGCATTACTTCCAAGGCTAAGAGTTAGCATATCATCATATCGTCATATCATCAAGTTACATTAAAAAAGAGCCCATTTCAAGACTAGCACAGTCAGTAACACAGGGCTTTCCACTGTGTGGAAGCCGGTCCAGTATGCTAGTGTATTCAGCATTCATGGTTTAGTCTCTTCATTGGATTTGGGGGAGTTTTCACTCCAGCAACCCCAGCCAAGCTGGTCATCTGAAATAGTGTTGCGCCTCACACCGTGTCTACACAGCCCGCATAGCGTGAGCAGCACGTTAGCAAAGCAGCAGCAGCTTTATGTTCCATTTACCTCGGAAGTTGGAGCTGGGAATGAGGTCACACCTGAGTTGACAAGTGTTCCATTACAAGAAGTCGGAAAACCAAGATGGACGCCTCAAGGAAAACCTTTGTTGTGCTTGCTCTTTCGGAATACAGACCACTACAAAGGTCCACGATAAAAACATCATAGAAGAAAAAAAAGGCGCAAAATATGCCCCACTTTTGTTGATCTCATCCTTTAAAAAAAAAAAACTTTAATTTTTAATAAATTTATAAATTTGTTTTATTTCACGGAGTTCAGAGGTCAATTTTTTGTTTTTCATTTGAAAGGGATTTAAGAAAATGTGACTGTAAATGAGCACTGAGTAATCTTTACAGAATGTTTTCTACTAAACTACTTGCTGTTGAATCAGTGGTAACAACATGCATCAAACAAAAGCAGGGGGAAACCTTGCCTCCCAAGTGTCACGGCTTCTCTGTTTATGATCCCCACAGCGCTGAACCCCCGAGATTAAGCAGCATGAGTGTTTTTTCATCCTCCAAGGCTCTCCCCCTCCACTGCTCTTTATGAAATAAGAAGAAATTGAACTGCACACTAAAGCCCTTTCTAAGCCGAGCCTAGTAATGGTGCAGTGGGGGAAAAAAAATATTGCTTTTTCCATATACTGAAACTCCCGGGTGTATTCTTGTTACGGAAAGGTCAGGTCTTGCAGGAACGGAGATGCAAGGACAGCAAGCAGTGAAGGTTTTCAATTAATGTCAACAAGAAAATGCTTACCAGTGTAAATGTTGAAATGATCCTGTGGTGTGAGATGAAACCAGTTTGATTGACCACATCTGACTGGATAATACCATAAATACAAGGTTAAAAAGCAATTTTATCTCTCTATCTATCTATCTATCTATCTATCTATCTATCTATCTATCTATCTATCTATCTATAAATAAAAGTAAAATGTGTTTTTTTCCAGAAACATCCTTGAAAGACACACTAATTTTTATTATCTATTACAGACTGTATGCATTATAAATTAATAGAAAGGAGATAGTCTTTGGAATTGTTTTCAGCCTCATGTTCTGTTTTATGTGGAGAAATGTACCAAAAACCCATGAATATTGATACCACACCATGTAGTCGTGCTTTGGTAGGCACAACACCACAACCACTGATTACAGTGTCACTCTGTCTGTAGTTTTTTTTACTTTATTTAAACATTCATTTTTTTAAAAGCGGCCTGGCCAATAGAATTCCAGTATCAACAATGTCATAAACACATGTAGATCATCATGTGAATGTAGAATATGTGCGGTGTAGATATTTGGTATCTGGACTCTGACCTCATCACTCCCCACAAGTCAACACAAAGCTCAGCACAGCAGGGAGCGGGGAGTGACGATAGTAACTGACTGTAACTAGCTGCCCAGGGCGTGTCAACTAGTTTCTGCTCATTTAAATGAAAATTTGTTTGCACCACAATATTTGCCACTAAATCACAATATAAACTGATGTTGTAAGGTCATTAAGACCTACTTTATTACCTTGAGTCCTGTCTTGAAAAGGGTCCCTGTGTCAAAATGTAGCTTTAAGATGTTCATTATTTCTGTTTTGCGCTTATGTTGTATTTTCCTAAATTAATGTGTTTCATCAAATTGAATAATAGCAAATCTTGACCAGGTATTATTCTGGCATAAAAAACATGCACAGACAGTGAAAGGAGCAGATCTTGATGTGAGATCATATTGTAGTGCAGGGTCTCAAAACGCTGTATATCCACTCCAGAATGATAAAGATCATGTGAAGGAGAGAGAGGGGACGACATGCAGAAAGGGCCCAGGATGGAATAGAACCCAGGCCGCTGCGGTGAGGACTCAGCCTACGTGGTATGCACTCTAACCGGTGAGCTACCAGGGCACCCTGATGAACTTTATAGTTAGCATGAACTGTAATACCTGCAATGACCAAACACACAAAGAAAAGCGTTGAAGGAACTAAAAGTTCAACAGAAAATACAAGGGGGAAGACATTAGAGTAGACTCCACACTCTCTGATTGACGTGATCACTCGAAAGCGCAGTGCTGAAACACTAAACCTACTGCCGCTTAATAACATTTTATCATTTTATTTCAAAATGAGTCAAATGATTGGGCCTGTTAATATGAGATCAGATTTGGATTGTGTAACATTTCTGTTGAAATAAAAAAAAACAGTTGCTATTCCTCAAAGCACCACAACAGACAAAACATATAGTTTAGTCCCTGAGTGTACAGCCGTCATCCACTATTCTTCTTCCATCTGAACACTTTGGTTTGCCTTTCAGTGTGAGACGTCTGACACTTATTACGTCACGCTGAGACACGTGAACTTGCAGCTGAGCGCAAGTTCAAGATCGGCGTGGGAAAAAAAGGGTTGCTCCCTCCCCCATAATACCCCTTATTCTTCTCTATTGTCTCTTTTCACATCAACTCACCTTTTATATCCCACCAAGTCTTATTTCACATGTCATGGGCAGTAGAAGCTCTCTCCAGGGATGAGATGAAGTCTGCTTTATAATCAGAGCCTTCTAAGACTCCTGGTGGATTGGAGCCACATTGGAGCTTGCACATCACCTACTATCCTATGATTTTCTCTGAGTTATGATATCAGAGCCTGACCTCTCAAACAGCCACTCTGACTGTGAGATATTGTCACAGCAGAGAGACAATGGGTTCAGCTGGTCATCTGGTTTCAGATAAAAACCTGCTGTCTGGTGAGGTTGCATTTAACGGAGACAGTGACAGCGTCTCCAGCATTTCAAAGTAAAATGTGTATTTCATTTGGGCCCATTTTCTTCTTCTTCCTATTTCTACTGTACACCCCGACTCCAATCATGTTGCAGTGAATGTTGTATGTATGTTTTGAGGGATTATTCTTTTACTGACACTTCCATTTCTTCCTGTCAGATTCAGCTGATTGACAGCAAGCAAGTAACACAGTGCAGCAGTGATATAAAAAAAAGTTTGTGTTGTTGCGATGGTATAACAATTTAACAGAAACTGTGACAAAAACAACAAGTCGGTAATATGTTTATTCTGTTTGTAGTTTCCCCAGATATCTTAGAAGGAGGAGATTGGTTGAAACAGATTTTCAGTCTGATTTCATTTTATTTTTATATCAAAAGTTGTTTTGTTTCCTACAGCAAGAAGCTGCTGATCACCACAGTTCACAGTAAAAAGGGTCCTTTTGTTGCACAGCTCAATGATTCTAGTATTAGGAAATAAAGAGGTAAAATGGGGGTAAATGTCAGTGAGCTGCTGACTATGCACCAAAGCCCCTTAAAGTAATCAAACCAGGTTAAAACATTAAATTGGTTTTTAAATCAGATTTTACCAAAATTGTAACTTAACTTTAAAATAAACACAGATTATTTTCTTTCTTTTTTTCAAACAGCTTCTTCTAAAGTGAGGAATATGAGAAAAACTGAAAAACAAAAGAAAAACACATGAAACCTTGAAACCTTGCAGAACTTCAGAATCTGCACTTATTTTTATTTTGTCTACAGGGCTTGATTTTCAGAGAAAATAGCGAGATGCAGTGCTGCTTAGGCCTGACCTCTGCTATGCTGAGCTCTCACTGCTGTCATATTTCTAACACTGCACCTTCATGAGGTCACCTGCCAATCAAACAGTGCGGGCCTGCTGGAGACTGCCCTCACCAGAAAATCGATAGCACTGGTCATTGGTTTAAATGCTGAAAAAACAACTTTTGTTAACATTTTTCTGCATTTTTAGCAAACAGAACGGCACATTCCACTTATTCCAACTCTCTGTGAGACAAGTAAATGAAATATCACATGTACCAACAGCATGGTAAAGAATACAGACTAATAAACACATATTTCACATGGCTTGTAGTGGCTGTATCCAAACAGAAAAAGGAACTGTATTGTATTAAAAACTGGGCCAAGCAGTGGTCATTCCAGATAATTGTTTACCTCCCAGGCCAGTTGTGGAACTGCAACTTAAAGGGAAACTCCGGTATTTTTAAACTGGGCCCTGTTTTTTACAAATTTTGGGGTCGAAATGATTAATACTTACCAAACATTTTGGAATTGGTCCAGTAGATTGCCATTTTGGAATTTGCTTCAGCATTCTAGTGCATGATGCTTTGTCTGTTCAGCTGTGGTGGCTATCACTGCTCACGCTAACCTACGTAACTGTAGTTCTGTTTATTCGACAAAATAAAAATCCGAAAGATAAGCAAATGTATACCTTTAATTAACTGGGTTTAGGTTGAAACGTTGTTTTTAAATTTCAACAGTATGTATGAGAACATTTCATAAACTGTGATACCATTATACAGAGATGCATTGTTGCCACATTATTTTTAGACTGCAGTGGTTTGCACTTTCTGTACATTGCTCTGGTTTGTAGCAGCCCGCCTCCTTTCTGTCTCCCACGATCATAACTGGAAACAGCAGCGTGCTTCCCCCTCAAGCGCCTGCATCTCACTGATGTCTGTGAATGCCAAAAGCATCAAAACATCCTCCCTCCCTCTCAGTTTGCTCCTTTCTCACTCACTCTCTCTCTTCATATCCCTCACCGTGCCTCGCTCTCGCTCCCCTCGAGTCCCCCCCCGCCTCATACTCAGAGACAGATAATCAATATCTGTGGCTCGGCGTCACAAGTCTTATTGACTTTGTTTTTCAGGAAGACTCCATAAAGAGTCATTGGGGAGATTCTGTCACTGCCTGTTCCATCCCCTGGCATTAAAACCTCCTTCATTGCCGCCAAAGACAAGAAGTTGCGGACGAGCTCTAGCTGCCCGCATGACCACTGGAATACCAAATAACAGTGAATGGAGACAGCAGTGCCACTTTCCAACTGCAAGAGAGACAAGGTTCAACACCGTGTGATGAGAATACAAACAACGCCCCGGGCCCTTCAGAGATTGAGGAAACACTCCTGTGGTTTTCGGATGTGGGGCTGCAGGATATTTGAATTCTCTCTGGCAGGAGACAGAGATCAGCGAAGGTCATAGAGGACTAGCCCCTTAAAACATTTAATAGGCTTCATCAACACCATACACACACATACAGTAAATTCTCAAATAAAAAGCCAGTTTTCATGGCTGAGACGAGCAAAGAAAGACTGGTCCCTAATAAATACCAGTTAGAAAAGCATTTTGGAGAGGTTGGATTACCTGTAGTATAGTGGCTCACATGGTGAATTCAGTATAATTCCATCAGCCTACTAACAAAGGGAGGGGCTATGCCATTTGAGGTGCTGGAACGCTTTTAATGTGAAACATCTGTGCAAGTTTTAGTTTCACTGACGGTATCTAAAAACCGAAAGAAAAAAGTGGAATAGACTGCAATGAATTAATGAGTGAGAGCAGTAATTCTGTAGAATGTGAATGACACTGGACTGAGATGGCGGTCATTCACTTGGATGAAAATTGCTCGCTAAGCGCATAAGCCAAAGACGTTTTCTAGCTTCGGGGTTAGGCAGTATTGTTTTGGCGTCATTGGGCAAAAATTCCATAATAACCGTTCAGCATATTGTAATTTAAGTGGTCTGAGAGCCCTCTGAGGCATTAGTTTTTGCAGGAGAACCGACTCCTTCTGCTGCAGGTCGAAGTTGTGGGTTTGGTGGGAGGGGCTTAAGGGAGTGATAGAGAGGCTGAAGGATTTGCCTACCCCAGCTTTAATGGATTAAACATTAATTTTAGTTGCAGTACTGCAAGAGGCCACTTAGACAACCTGGCGGCGCAGTATCTACCTCTCTTAATACAGGAAAACAAAAAGGAAGGGTAGAGTTTGCATTAACAGTAAGCAGCCAATTAAAACTGGAGCAGATCAGGAAACAGGTGTCTTACTAAAATATAAGGAAGTAAAATAGGGAACATTATGAATAAAGGCCTGCGTTATATACAAGCCTAAGGCCTGGTCTTCTCTGAAGCCGAGGTAAATGAATGTTAGAATGTATGGCAGGGATGTTACGTAAGCCGGTGGACTCTCTTTTTACAGCAATTCATAAGCAAAGGAAGCCTATGCAGCGATGATGCAGACAGATGTGGTCACAGAGTACACAGACGAGATAATTCCCAGCAGCCTACACATCCCCTATAGTGAACATGTGGGATAATCCAATTAAGGGGAGGCCACAGCTCATATAATGACAGGGAATAGACCAGGTGACAAAGCTTTGAGGATAAGACCGGATCATCTTAATTTGCTTTTAGCGCAAGATGCAATGGACGTATAGAAGGCTTTGAAGGATACTCGCCTAAAACACAGAACATGCTTCGTTAGCAAGAAGTGTAGGTGTGTGCTTACAGGAGTGGTGCATGGGTGGTGTTGGCTGCACATGATGTGTTTATCTTGTGTACTAATAAAGGCCCATGCTGTCAGTCAAACAGCTGGTGGAACTCTTCATGGTGATGTGCACCTCAGGAGATGAGTTTTGACTACATCTATTAATCATCAATCAAACTTTATTCTCCTGCGCTGCCATATCTTAATTTCACCCTGAGAGCTCATGCATGAGGTTTATGCAGACAGAATGGATTTCTCTTGTGAGAACTCATGCTACAGTATAGATGTGCTCGACGCAGTCTAAGTGTGGCATACAGTATTATTAGATCAGTGTCTGAGGACGGCTCTTCCATAGCAAATTAAAGCCTTGCAGTCTAAATATAAGGAGCAGGTAAACTTTTGTGCATTTTTATATTCATACTTTTTGTCATACCGCTGGATTTCGAATGACCTTGTTTTTGCTTGCCTGACTCCATAAAATCATATCCTTTTTCCACATTACAATGTGTGAGGACTGAGAATTTGCTTATTCAATTTGAAAAAAGATTACTTTATATTGCTATGAGACTCACCACTCCAGTTATGAGCTTCCATAAGCCCTGATGGCATTAGTTTTTTACCTTTGCTGGCAAGCAGGAGCAGAATAAGATTGTGGTGTAGGTCCGGCAATATATATATCCAAAAATATACAGCATATTGTAATATTTTATACCTACTGTACAGGATGATCAGAGCTGTACTATTGTAGGATATATGAGAAAATCATTACTTATTTGGGCTTACAGGTCCCAGAGATGCATGGCGGGACAGTAATCCATACCATAATATCTTTTTATTAATGGCTCTAACAGAATCCCATTAATGCTAAATCACGTCTAGCCGATTGGAAAATAAGATCAGCTCGATATCAGAAGTTTAGTTGAACTTTACCATGTTTGGGCTCTCTGTTTCCAATACCGGGGCTGCTGTCAGCCTGAAATGGATCTATTTCCATCAATAGCTTGCTCTTCCAGGAATAAATCAGTAGTTAATCATTTAGTCTCCAGAGAAACAGACTTGGAAGGGACAAAACACAATCCCATTCCATCACATTCTGTTAACCAGGGCAAGACAGACTCAGTCAGGTGATCTCAAGATGAAGCCGAAAATGTTGCTATCAAAAATGTTAATGATAATAGCCTCACACCTGAGGAAGAGGTATTACACACTTGATTCTGATATTGACAGATCTGTTCATAATTATATATTATCATAGTATATATTAACCTATTTGTATTATTTTACAAATATCATTATTTTTATTTACATAGGGACATTTTTTAAGTGTTAATAATTATAACTTTTCCTATAAAGCATCCTTAACTGATAGCAAAATATAACATAGCTGTAATCATATTTAATAATGAATTACAATTGCACAGACATTAACAATTCCTTACAGTGTGTTATAAAACATTTATTAATGGTTTATATAAATGTACAAATCCAGGCTGGTTTTAAACTGTTCATAAATGTGCTATAAACTCATGAGGAGCTTCTACATTCATTCTTGACCTTGGAAATAGTAGTCCAAGTAAAAAAAATGGTCATCTCATGGTCATCTTCGGGGGCAAGGTTTGCTAGAGGGTAAAGAAGAAGTATTTAGGAATAAATAAATACTCAATTAATCAATAAAATGAACATAGTTACAATAAACACTTCACTGATAAATACAATAATCACATGTAATATATGATAAATAAATACTTAATAGTCATATTCATATAAAATATAAGGACATACATCATATGAACACAACTGTGTTACGTTATGTTGTCAAACATTCATCACGTTACAAAGGCTTCACAGGAGGAGTTATAGTTGTTGAAAAATACATTAATACACACATAAAAATGTCCTTATCTGCTTCCAACTACATGACATTATGTTACAGTGTGTTATAGTATGTTATAAGCCATTTATTAGTTGTTTATATTCTGCTTATGAATGAGGTTATGCTTATGAAATAGAGGGGGTTGAAGTGGTACCCATATTTTCATCAATATTGTAATGTAAATAAAAAGTTGTGAAATGATCCAAGAAACCTGCATATTTATAACATTATATATACATATGGTTAATTTCTCCAAATACAATTTATTTAACAAGTTATGAAGAGAGGACCAGGTAGACTTGATAATGTTCACCGATGTGAAATGAGTTGAAGTTGCTCAGTCTTGTGTCTCCTCTCCGAGCTAAACTCCCATTGGCCGTTGCCATGGATCACACAAAAACTTCAAGTTTGGTGAGTGCTGGACCATTTCGTGCCACACAAGCTGGGCCAGAGTGGAGCGACCATATCCAACCTGCCTTAATAAATCTTCTCTGACTGCTCCAGAGTCATTGGCCAAGGCCAAAGTCTCCAGTCTTTCACAGAAGGAGGATAATCTGAGCGACCACCAGGCCCAAGCGCTGACTCACACCAGTGGCCAGAACGCTAGAGCCAGGCACAGCTCCAGAGTTAAAATACCCACTGTGACCTTCCCTTCAGCCACATGTCCAAGTGAGGGATTATTCAACAGCATGGAGGACAATCAAGTTGGACAAGGCCAAAACTTTCTTTCTGCAGTTGTCAAGAAACACAATGACAGAGTTGTTAGTGTGTTTCTTTTATTTCAAGGGTTGTCTTTCTGTGAAAATAAAATCTTGTCTCATTTTGTTAGTTTCCTCAGAAGTGAGCTGCATTACGTTAGCTACCTCTTTTCCTAAGAACTTTATTTAACCAAATTTCAAAATGTTCATAGAGTTTTTCTGCTGAGGACTTTAAGTAGAATTTCAAAACTGACAAAAACTAGCTAAATAGTCTTTCTAGTAGTGTGTTAGGTGTGAAAGAAATAGTAAGTCTATGCTAAATTACCTAAATAAATATAAGGCTAACCTGGTAAGCTGGTTAAGTGCAGGTTAAAGAAGCTAACATTTATGTAAGTCCAGGACTACAAAACAATGTGTCACAGGTTTTAATTTAATATATCCTCTGAAATAAAACTGAAAACATAAACCTCTCTTGTGTTGTCAGTGTACCACTTTATCCAACAAGCTAACCACCAACGGCTCATTAGCTGACTGTTTCTTGTCTATTTCCCACACTTTGCTAAAATGGTTACAAAAATGTTCATCAAAGACTGAAGATGAAGTTATATTTGCTCAGTAGGGATTGAACATTCCACTTTCTCTCTGGCTTTCTAGATCAGATTTCATTTTACTTTATTAAATATGCTATGGCAGTGTGGGTCGTTTGGCCCACCACTTTGGTCCAGACTGAATATTTCAATAACTAGAGGATGGATTGCCATGAAATTTGGAACAGATATCCATGATTTTCAGCAGATGAGTCCTAATGACTTTGGTGATCCCCTCACTTTTCCTCTGGTGCCACCAGCAGGTCATTTTCTTTCATTTTCCCGATACAGTGGTTTGGTTTATGACCAAATACTTGAAAAACAAACCACATTCCCATCAGCCTCAGCTATACTTTGTGTTTAGTGCTAATTGGCAAATGTTAGCATGCTAACACACTAAGATGGTGAACGTGGTAAACATACCTGCTAAACATCAGCATGTTAGCATGGTAAAGTTAGCATTTCGCTAACAGCACAGCTGTGCCTAAGTACAGCCTCACAGAGCCACTAGCATGGCTGTAGACTCCCAGTTTTGTTTACACAGAAGGTGCAGTACTGTAACCCTCTCATCCTGAGCAAAAGTAGTTAAATTAACTGTTCAAGTAATCCTATTTGCTTTTATACTTTGTGACAGATAAGGAAGTGGCTCGCAGAGTTGGAGTTCCCAGACAGGAGGTCAGCAGTCATTCTGTTGTTCCAGTCTTTTTATAGGATGCAACAAACAATTAATGGCAATTAATTTGATATAAGAATTAGAATTTATGACTTGGCCTCACAAGGACAAGATGTACTCACTTTATGTCGTCGACATTGCTCATCTCACATTCTCACAAGGTGAGGAAGGAAAGTCTTTTGAGAGAGGTTGTGTTTCTTGCTTAAGACTGCATTCTCACACCATGCCAAGCAGAGGTCAACTGAATCCTGCAGAGTCAGGAGGCAGCGGTATAACACCAACAACCTTCTCCGATAGGGCCAGCGACCCTCCCTCAGGCTCCATTATTTTCCTCCTCTGATATAATGGATCAAGAACCTACTGTAAAGGGAACAGATGGTCCGAGCTGAGCACAACCCAAGGCCCTCCTACCCACGGCTACTTTTCTTTTCCTCTTTTGTAATTATGCCTTAAGGGGGACAACCCAAAGTGGCTTTCCAGCTTGCAGCTTTTGGCTGTAGCTTCAGCAGTAGCTCCCGACTGTCTGAAAGAGAAGGATGTCGTGGCACAGATTGTAGGGTCAGCGTGACACACAGAACTTTAGCTGAGCTGTGTGGTTTGAGTAGATTAAATCCCAGATGGAGCAAAGACAGAGAAATACACTGAATCTGGACTTGAACATGAACTGAAAGTATTGTGTAGATTCACATGCATTTAGCATGAAAAATATGAGATATAAACACTTCCAGCCACATACTGTAATCATATAATAGAAACCAAGAAAGCACACAGTAAGGCAGAGATAATGTTAAATAAAAAAAGATAAATGGGAATTTTTTTTTTATTTAAAAAAATGTCACAATAGCTAGGGCCACTGGGGTTGAAGTGATTATCAAGGCATGAGAAAAGGAAAATAGGGTTGATAACTTTGTCATGTTATTGTTTTTGATGCTGACATCTTAGTATGTGAGCTTTATCTGGGTTATGAGAAATTAGAGCAGTTATTAAGAACCACCTCAGCACAGCAGCAAGGCACACACACACACACACACACACACACACACACACACACCACCGATTGTGTTTCTGAAAATTATGAGGGACCGAACAAAGGGAGTAGACTCATTGTGACTGTCCCAGTAGAAAGAAAGAAATGCAATAAGTGACCTCGAGCACATGGGGACGGTCTGAATTGGAAAAATGCAATTTACCCAGGGTAAACCCTTCTTGCTGCGTGACATTTCACACAGTGCAAGGGGATGGCTGGTATGTCTGAGACCTCCTTTATATACTTTCATATTTAGCTTGCTATGGAATATTGCAGCGTTATAAGGTGTCATTACTTAATTTTTCAATCTTCTTCGTTTCCATCATAATACACTTCCACGTTGTTGCCAAGGGAAATGTAATTAGCTCTTTTTCATCTGCTAGCCGCAGCCACTATCAGCAGGTCATTAACAGTCCAATCTCATCCTTTGCTGCCGTACGGCTTATTTTGAGTTGTTTACCTAATCTCACATTCTCACAGCACACGAGTACAGAAAGGGCTTTACATTTACAATTACATTTCTATCTTGCACTTTTGTAATAGCTCTGTTGTATTGTGGAAATTGGACACTTGTTCAAAAAACTTTGGGATTTTTCATGTTGAACAGAGTTGTAATTGAAAACACCCTTGAAACGTTATCTACAGCTGCACAATAACATTACAAGACAGACACTATAAAGTGCAACATACATATGTAGGACAATAAAATATGTTGTTTATAACACTTTATACTTGCTAATGAGAAAGAATTTCGTTTTATGAATAATTTTGTTCTCTATAGAAAAATGATCTTGCTCATAGCTACATGCAAACAATTTATAACAATCAAAGAGTTGTGCTTGTGGCCACCAACTCCACCAATATCTGGCTCTTTAGCTGCTAAATGCTCCACTATGTTCACCAGCTAGTCTTATTTGCTTTCTTGCCGAGAGATATGAGAAGACTGATGCCACTCTGGTGTCTGCACGGTAAATATGTAGCTACAGCCAGCAGCCAGTTAGCTTAGCTTAGCATAAAGACTGGAAACAGGGAGAAACTGCAAGCCAGGCTCTGTGGTTGACGATAACAAAGCACCTGTACAGCTCACTAATTAACAAACAACAGTTTGCCATTTTACAGGGGGTTATGTGCTGAATTATGTCTCGTCAGTCCTAAAACCAGGAAATTACTTAGCATTTTTGCGCTTCCAGTTCCCTCGTCTCAAAGTCAGTGGGGTTTCTTGAATGGGTTTTTGGTTAGATGCCTGAAATAAGGTGGTTAACACAAGCTTAAGAGGTTTTCACATTTTGTTTTACGACATAAAATACGTCAGTAAATACCCCAATCCTGAATTTTGAAGCTTTAAGTGTCTTAAAAAAGGCGGTTGCTAACAAGTGGCTAAATGAGACTACAGAGGTTGTCAGAGACATTAAACATCATCATGCATATACTTGTGCTCTTGCAAACTATTCTAACTCAAACTTTCCAGGAAGTTGCTTGTCCCGGCCAAGAAATAGTCTGGTACGTAACCTCCAGTAAAATGGTGAAATTTTACACTTTGGTATCTAACTAAACCTTGAGGATAGAGGTGCAGATTAGAAAATGCTTACATGAAGCATTTTTGTAACAGTCATGTAGGTAGTTTTGGATGTCAATAACATCCCAGAAACAACCTATTTTGTTCATTTAGGTTTATAGACTTGTAGGCACAGTATCTTTATAAGTAAGAACAAGTTTATGAGAGGTCTTTTACCCTATTGCTGTCTTTTTCTGAGCACATGTTATTTGAGAAAAGTACCTAACGACTGTAACAGAACTGATACTGGACTGGAGCAAAAGGATTCTCAGCAGACAAAGGACGACAGCCTTTTTTAGGTTAGTAAACATACTTGCAATCAGCAAAAGGCGGGCAGTTCTGTTCTCTAATTTCATATGAGAAAAAGGATTCTGAAAATCTTGTTTCAAATGTCCATTTTCCATTTTTCAATTTTCTCTCATCAAGACATCAAGAAATGAAGCCACACTAGTATTAGTAGTGAATATAATGATACAATTATCATTACTATTGAGTGAATGTGAGGTTTTGTAAATGTAAAACTGAGATATGTTGTGTTTCAAAATGACATCTACCACATATCAAACAGAATCTTAATTAAAATGTTTAAATGATTGACAGCATACGAGTTTGACAGGTAATTATAATGCTTTTTGAAGAGTAGCAGGTGCAGTACCTTGAGGTTAAAAGAAATGAAAATGCTTGGAGAGATTGTGTCTGATAGATTTTAAGTAATTATTTCTCAGCACGTTGTGAGGAAAGAAAAAAAAAACACTCCTTTCATGTGTACTTTAACATTTTGGATTTATTTTGACTGCGTGTCTGTCAAAACAAGTAGTTTCCACATAAAGAGAATATGTCTGTGTGTTGTCAGTGGGAAACAGTATGTCCACTTGAATTGTATACAAATGCATCCCCAGATCATAAGTGACGGGAAAGAACAACTCATCTTCCTTAGACTGTTTGAGTGAAGTTAAAACTGCAAATCATGATTCCAGTTAGTCTCTCTCTCTCTCTCTCTCTCTCTCTCTCTCTCTCTGTGTGTGTGTGTGTGTGTGAATTTCACCAGGAGCTTTCATTCCTCAGGACGTCGGTGAACCAATTAATCTAGCCCATAATAGACTGTATGCTAGTGGATTATTTTGCTGATTGGAAGGTTCAGACACCAGCGGTTAATTAGCTTTAAAGACTTCAACTGACATCCACATCTCTCTTAACACCCTAATTTAATTTCCCATCCTAATATAATTTTCACATAGATCCAATTATTGATCAACTGCAGGTAACGGGAGGACGGCTCCGTCATCCTGCCCCTCGCTTCAGAGTCATTTTTCTACTGGAGACAGACAGAAATACCAGCTGCTCCTGTCTCAGTCTGTCCACGCTCTAATAAAAAAAATAACATGAAGATGGGATCCATATTTTGTGAGCCGAGGCGCAGACAAGGCATCCAACACAGTGATGGGAACTAATTGGAGGCGACAGTGAGCTGATAGGCTGACATGATCCGGGTCATGCCACCACCGGGAATCTTCCATCATTCCCCACGGTCCAGCTATATGTATAAAACACAACACTTAAGGATTTTTGATTTATTTTTACAATGGCTTTTTTGTTGTTGTAATATTACACTTTGTATGCCTGCAGTACACACATTGTGATGTACATTCCATTATCGTCTTTACATCATACACATTTAATGCATAGAAATTTCTTTTTCTGGTTGCTAGGGAAACATTTTTAGTGCTGTCCAATCAAAAGCAATCAGCTATGAAAACAGGAAGTCACTGCAGACTAACCAACCTGTGCAAACAGACAATGGAAAGACATAAGGCAAACACATATAGCCAACCTAGATCAAGCGTACAATTGTCATTGGAAAATTGGTTGAACAGAATTTCAAATCTATTAGATAACTGATCCAGGATGGAGTTGCCATAGCCACTGTCTAAGTGCCACATCCCATGGACTATAATAATACCACAAACAAGGAACAGATATATATAGGCAATAAGTTACATATAAGTTGTAAAGATAAAATTCAAAAATTAGAAGTACTGCATCAAATGTAATAACTTAGAGGAAACATGACAAATTCAGTTCTTCATTTAGGCCAAAAGGATCAACTGTGTTTAGAGTATGACTCCAATAAGCATTCTGATCAAGTTTCAGGTGAGATTTCTTGGGCAAAATCTATTTTACCTTTACAATCTTTACTCTCAACGGATCAAATTTTATTAGCAAGCTGGTTTTGTCATTTGGTTCAGCTACGTACTAGTTACACCTGGCAGCTAGTGGGTATAAAAATGTTTAGTAACAACTAATCTCTACATAAGAACTAGTTTGTGTGGTACAGCCCGTTATAACTCTGTGATTTCCACCTAATCAACACTTATGTTATAACTAGGCTAAGTCTGAACTTGAACTCTTCATCTAGCACCACCAGCAGGTTGGCATTTTTGGCTTGGAGTGAAGTGACTAGACAGTTATTGTCATGGCATTTGGAACTGACATTCATGTTCCCACCAGGATGAAGTGTAATACCTTTGGTCTTTATGTAGCACCACCATCAGGTCAGAATTTCGATTCGTTCAGTACATTGTTTTAAGACTGAATATCTGCAAAACTAATGACATTCTCAAGTACAGCTGCACAGAGGCTGCTAGTGTGGTTGTAGACAGTTAGTCCATGCTCAAATTATGTTTTTGTTTTATTTTCGTTTCACTGTGATCGCCCATATTTTTGACAAGGAAATACATTTTTCTTGGAAATTGATGTTGTATTGCTATAAGTTGGTCATAAATTGCATGGATACCACAGGCAGGCATAAAAGGTAGCCCAGGGACCTCACAGCTCTTGAGAAAATCTAACTGTTGATTAAAGCTGCTGACATGCAGAAAGGTTGTTACCTTGGTGTGCCTTCATACTTGGCAGGAGGCAGGGAAAAATGAAGAGTCTTTCATGCACTCAAACATCCTGGTTTATCCATCCAAGTGTGCTGCATTTGCATGATATAATAAACCCGTAGAGATGACGTTAACTTAAAAAGACAATTTTAGCTGTGTCCAATGAAGAAAACGTTTGTGACATATGGAAGCAATGTCTCAATGTCAGATGCAGTGCATGTCTGATTTAAGTTGTTGCAAAAGTAAAAGAAATAATATAATATAGTCAATAATTCTCTCAGTGTATCCCTGGTGAGGTGGTTATTAGTTTTCCCTCTCATCCTTCGACACATTTATCTCAATCAGCTGGCACATGATGCTCTATTGAATAGCACGGTAGAAACTGATTTGCAAACTTTCACAAAGTAAGTTGGAGAACGGTGCAAGAGGAGGCCATCACTGTGAGTATAGTGATTAACATGACAGGGTTGGAGGTAGAAGCAGATTGATGCAGCACTCACTCTTTCCTACTGTTCATTAGCAATTTCTGAACCGTAGGCTCTTAGTACCATGTGGAAGAAGAGAGAAACACCATCAATCATTTTCAGGCTGTTGGCTTTAACGTGCATTGTGCAATTATTCTTTCTGCTACTTGACTCAATTGTCTTGCTTGCTTGATCAGTTGGAAAGCCTTTTAGCTCAACGACTAAAGGATTTATGGAGAGAATTTAAATGTGTCTATATAAAGGGGATCTGAAGTCTTCCATGGCAGCACAGCGACCCATTAAATATTTCCTCATTCCTCACTGCTAATTCTATCTAAATCAATCAAGGAGTTCCTAAAGGAGAAGTGGGGGGTTAAATCTGCCACTTAGACCCATGTGATACTGATAGTCACAAACAAATGCTGCCAACCTGTGAGTCAGGCATCTATTGTCCTGTACAGCCAGAGTGGCCACTGAAGGCTCAAGTGGTAACTATATCTGCTATTGGCTCATTTAACAAGGAACAGACTCAGGGGAGCTAATTAAAGAGCAATCAGGTGAAGTCGTACGATTCCTAATTGCCTCCCAGGGGTCTCAGGGCTATGAACTAAAAGAAGAGAGTAGGAAAATTATAGGTGTATTATATACTGCACTGTATGTGTAAAGAGAAAGACAGAATAAAAAAGCACTTGAGGAGCAATTGCAGTTTGACTCTAACAGGAACAGTCTAAATGTGAGGGTAAGGAGATTTAGAGCCAGCAGAAATGTAAGAATTTGACACTATAAACCTAACATGCAATACCTAAGTCACAATTTAGACTTTCACTGATAAAATATGAAACTACATACATTTATATAAGGCTGGTACAATAAAGAAATCCTTAGCATTGACAGCACCACCATGACAGCTGTCACAGTCGCCATACAACTAGTTTGCACTGGCTATGTTTTGGGGTAAATGTAATACTATCAGGATTACGCTATATGTTAAACAAGACAAAACAAACTATATTAAATATACTGTGTCTGTGAAATGCTCACAGCCAGCATATTTTTAAAACATGTTAATATAGTATATATCTGCAAAATGTTCACTGTCAGTACTTTTTTCCTTCCAATTTCTGCTCATGGCAACAACAATGGTTAAAGGGATGGTTCAACATTTTGGGAAATACACTTATTCACCTTTTCTGAGAGTTAGATGAGAAGATTGATACCACTCTCAAGTCTGTACGCTAAATATGATGCAACAGCGAGCAGCCAGTTTGCTTATGTTAGCAAAAAAGACTGGAAACAGCAGGGAAGAGCTAGCCTTGCTCTGTCTCAAGGTAAACAAAAATCTGGAAGCACCTCTAAAGCTCATAAATGAACATATATTACATCTCGCTTCTTTAATGTGCACCAGCTGTTTCCCCCTGTTTCCAGTCTTTATGCTAAGCTAAACTAAGCTAATCAGTTGCTGGATGTAGCTTCATATTTAGCGCACAGATATGAGAGAGGTTTCAATCTCATCCAACTCTCAGGAAGAAAGTGAATAGCATATTTCCCAAAATAATGTAATAATACAATGGCTCAAATGTGAAAGGTGGTCGCTTATAGTGATGAACCCACAAAGAAATACTGTTTTGATTCATTTTCACCACTTTCATAAGCATTGTTTTCAGCAGCAGGCAGATTTTTTTAGTTTTTGCAAAAAAGCTCTAAAAACCCACTGTTCACTACGTGTCTAGCAAAACAGAACTAAAATTAGAGTGATTATTGGACTTATGTTCATCAGATGGACACAAACATGACTTCAAACGAATGCTAATTTTACAATTTTAAGTCCTTGGATTTTATGCTAAAGTTTGGGTTTCTGTATGTGGGAATTTTATTCCAAACTGGCCTCTTGCCCATCTCTCACTTGAAGTCAAATGACGAGCAGAGAAAAAATATTTTTGGACAACGCTGAGAGAAGTGTAATAAAACTACCAGCCCAGGAAGCCCTCTGCAAATGCATGTAGAGGGTTTCCTGGGGAGTAAAGTGCTTTGACTAACTTATTGTGGAGAGATTCTGACTCACTCGCCATTTGTATTTGGCTGTGCACTAGATGTAAGCTTAAGTGTAAATACAGGATAGTGTACATGAGTGCCCTGTAGTGCTGAGTGTTGAGTGCAGAAATGGACAGGGCGTTTATGGAATATCAGGTATTTCTGTATTACTCAACCATCCGGTCGGCTTTTTTATTTAACATCCAGTCTCCATTTTTAAGCTGATTTACATATTGATTGATATAGAAATTTTTAAAAAACTGTTTGATACTTTATGCTATATCGAACAGCTGTATTGGACAGCCTCACTACATCTACAAAAATGAATTATAAACGTAATACTTACATTAAGCACATACTGCAGGGCCAGGGGTGCCAACAAGCCCACTGGTACCTGATAACATATATACTACCACCACCAGATTCTGAATGCAGACATGCATATCAATTGACTTTTGTTTATTAATAATGGAGGACAGTGTTGCCGTGTAAGAAAAGCTAATAACTGAAGGAGAAGCAATACTGTATTCTGCAATCAAAACAGTTTTTAAAGTGACAGTGAAGCTGAAATTACAGCGTCTTTAGCTTCTGTAATGCTTCTTTATTGTCACTGTGGAACAATAAAAAACAGTTTAGCAACAAAACTGAAATTGGCATATTTTTGCCTCTCCAAATGGTTGGTTGGCAACTAAAACTATATATAGCACAGGTTTGTGTGTATGCTATCTGTTAGCACCAACAGTCATTTGAGTATGCACTAGTTTGATACTATATTGATATTGCTGCTTTAAACAGCCCATAGGGGGGAATGGGAGTGTGTGCATTTGTACTGTGTACTTGTGTTTGCCTTATGATGGACTGGCAACCTGTCTAGGTGTTCATTGCTTTTAGACACAGTTTTCCACCAATCATTTTCAGACTCAAGTACACTAGAAGGCTCTGACTTTGATTAAGTTAGTGGCCCACTTTAAAACACCTCTGGTGCACTCATCTGTGCTGCTGCACTACAATTTGTCCCTTGGCTATGCTGAACCAGGGAAAAATAACAATGAAAACAGTTAAAGTGACAGAGGGCACAGGTGTATCTGAGAGAACATATACGGTGAGTGTATGAGAAAGAAAGAAAGAAAGAAAAAAAGAAAGCCTATTTCAGTGTATTTCTATGGGGGAACGTGGTAGTTTAGAGAGACTTGCAGACACCACATCAGCGTTCATTTGTTTAGTCATCAGACCTTTGTTGCTTTGCATGCATAATACAGCCCAGTGTAATTTGATGAAACCTCTTCGCGCTCATAAAATGAGTGTAAGCACTGCAGAATATTATCAGGAGAACATTCATTATTAGACACTGTCCGGGAATCTGGGCTTTGGGTATTGAGCAGTTACTCAGTTGTTTTCTCACACAATACCTCTCATCCATCCAGCCTCAACGTCTTCCTTATCGCCACCTGCTCTTATGGGCCCACTGCCACAGTCAATGATGTGGACTCATTTGTTTTCCTCTACCAGAGGATATTGTTCACTGAGGAGCCAAAGGTGGTGCTGATAGCCTGATCTGTCTATGTCTTAGTTTCCTCCACACCTTTACGCAGTTAAAAAGGTAACATTTGCATAATATAGTGCAGTAATAATGTTTGTTCCATGTGCTATCATCACCTGCTTTGGTAGAAGGAGAATCCATGAGCTATTCTCTTTTAGTGCATTACTTAAGCTAAACCTTTGCCATACAGCACTTTGACTGGAAATAATTATTATCATAACAAACACACAAAAATCATATAAAAGCATGAAACTTAAGCAGTGTCCGGCTTCTCCAGAAGCACCAACTTCATCACAAAGGTAGCAAACAACAGATATAATGCAGTATACAGAGTTTGGTAAACGTGACGCTATGGGTAATGTTGGCTGGGCTTGCTGGAGTGTAATTTCTTCAGAGCAGGACAGAGCTGCTAGCGTTAGGCTAAACTCCAATAGCATCCAGGACCTGCTTCTACACAGAGGGGAAAATGCTGCATGCACTAGACATGCACGGTGCTTTTTTTAATTACAAACTGTAACCCCTCAAACTAATGTAGTTAGCTAATATTCGTTGGCCTTGGAAGTGTAATAAGCTAGTTAGCTTGACATTGCAGCTTACATTAGAACAGTAAATAATTCCCCAATAAAATAGGCTTCATTCTTTGATTTGATTAATGTGCAAGTGGAATGTCCTGACTGGAGGTGGCAAGTTACCGCGCGGCAGTGTAAAATATTGCATCCTTCTCACTACTTTTCTCCATTTATACACAGGGTCTGATGCTGAAGAAGACTGAGGTCACCAGGGAGGCTGCACCACCTGCCTCACTGTTTTTCCTTCTCTCACTGCAGCTGCGCTTCCTCCGCTCAGCTCAGATGCTCCCAGCACAAGAACCTCCATTATCAACCCAGCTGGACCTTTACCCTGCACGCTGTATGATTTATGAAATGATCCCACTGAGGATTCTGTGTGTTTAGCAAATAATATGTCCGGTGTGTGTTTTACCGGTGCGACTCCATGACACAACAATACAAGATAACACTGTATGTGATATGACATACTACTGGAGTACAGTAGCATATGATGCAGTATCATTTGGTATGAGGCTACATACCTGACATTATATGTCATATAAAACAAAATAATGATACAATATTATATGTAATACTACTGAACACAACACAATTTAACACAATTATGTACAGCATAATCTATAGGTGATAATGTGTGATGAGGTGTCCCAATATTAGGAAAACATGGAGAAGGTGGGAGCGGAGAACAACACATAGCAATGAACACTAATAATCCTCGGCCATATTCACTATTGTGTATACTGTAAATATTATCCCAGTTCTACCAAGGTCACTTACTTTATTTCATTTTTCATATATATATTATTATTTTGGGGGCATTTTATTCCATTAGGTAGCTGTATAGCATAGCATAAAGCATCAGTGTTTCTGACTACAATAGTACAATACGACAGTACAATTTTAATGGACACCTGCCAGCCAATCAGAGTAAATGTGTTCCACAGCCATCCTATGAGATGCTATGTGATACAAGGGCACCATAATATAACAATACATTATTGTTTAACACACATGTATGTAAGAGATGTAATCCTGTTTGATTCTTGCTTGATGCTACATGGTATGAGAGGAAGCAATAGAATAATTCAGCACACAATATGACGTAGTAAGAATTGTATCATTTTATGAATCATAGAATTTCAATGCAATATTTATATTAAATAGATCTACATAGGAGGTTTAAATGATACATATCCTAAATTACACTCTACACATTCTAGTGCAGTTAATGTTCACACTGGCTTTTTACAAACAAACCAAGAGGAGTAAACATGAAGTCATACAGACTGACAGGTAACTCACTGATTGGACAGTTTTGTCATCCTACATCAGGACGTGGGGAAATCAAATACCAGTGTCTGACAGCAGGTCACGCAGCGGTTCAATGCTTCTAATGTGTATATTTATTTGTATATTATTATGTTTGTTCTCTTGCATCACAAACAGCTCAGGAAGAAATAACTGATTATAAGCATTATTAGTATAATTAGACTGCAAATATATTTGAAAAGTGACAAAAAAATAGGTGTCTTGTACAGCAACATACAATATACAGCTTTTGAATTCTTGCTAAAATATATCTGCTATCAAAAAAATCCTGTGGCTGGTCTGTTTACTTTCACCAGAGTCCACTTTTCAAGTGGTCTTGGTCCGGTTGTTTAGTCCGCACCAAGGTTCGATTAACAGTTTTCACACCAGCCTAAATGAACCGTACTAACCGGGCAAACGCACCAGGATTCGTTCTAACCCATTCAAACAGGTAAGATGTGAATGCACCCTAAACATTGCTACTGTGTTTCACTACAACGCCTGCACCACTGCACAAACCTCCTCTGTCATAGTTAGGACTGATCTGTAATAATGTGCATTAAATGTACTGGGTCATTTGTCTTTATATAGGCCTAATTTCTATGCTGTGCCTTTTGTTCTGATTGAACAAAATCAGAAAAAATGAGATTTCAGTGCAGTTTATTCTCTGTGCCCTCCTTGTAGACAGATTTGCATTTGAAGCATTTCTTCAAGTAGCACGTGAGTTAAGTGTGGTGGCCGAAGTAAAAGTTACAGTGTAATTTCATACCAGTTGGCTGTAACAGGCCGTTCATATCAATGTTCTGCATGAAATAACAGACTTTGCACTTAGACTTTGTAACGCTGGCAACTGAAAACCAAACAGCATACATTTAATCTCAGAAAGTATTAATGCATACAGTTGGTCTATTGAAAAATATCTATTGGAAAAAAATGAATTAATGATCATAGTCAGAGATGTGAAAGAGAAAAATCCAAACACAAGCACAGTGTACCTGAATAGCAAAGAAAGAGGCAACACAAACAAATGCATTTTTCCCTCTCAGTATTTTGATCCAATGAAATGAAACAGAAGCACATTTGTCTCAACTTTTTAACACCTCAAAATTAAATACATCTCATCTCAGATTACTCTTCAAGTACATTTGGTTCACCTCTATTCACACTACTTGAGCACAGTACTTGCCTGATATGACTAAACCTGACCTCATTTAAAAAAATAAACACTGATGCTTCTGAGTGTTAAACACCTCTTTATATACAGTAGAACCACTGCAAATCCCTCAGAGCATCAAGCATAAAGGATCAAGCAGCTCCTCGTGGAAGGTTATTAGTAAAATGTCTATACCTAATAGGCATGAAGACGCAGTGATTACAATGGCTCTTCATGTATGTGAAGCTATTACTGTTACCACAGGCCACTGACTATTAACCTGTCTCCTCTGATTAAGTGCAGCTATGAAAGAAAAAGACAGACATCGAGAAGAAGAGGAAGAGATTAGAAGACAAATGTCTGGGGCGTGACAAGCATTATAGAAATACAGTAGTGTAAAGTAGAAGTAATGTGGAATTTATGTAAATCACAGTTATTGTATCTACTCTGTTTTACCTCTCTTGAAATAATTTAAGACTAAACAGTGGCCCTTCTGGAAACGTTTTAACTCTCATCGCAGACCCCAGAGGTTTACTTTTTGTCACATCTCACACATGCTTTATTTTATCATTCCAATTTTTCATGACTTTGTCAATCAATTTGTTTCTAATGACTTCATATCATTGTTTTCTGTTTCTGTTTTAATTTGTGCTTTTTAAAAATAACAGTGTATTCTGGGGGACCCCAGTCAAAAGCACCCAATTCCTCGTATATAGCTTTAACAAATGGAACTATTTATTGAGTTCATTTTTGCCATGGGTCCTAATTTAAAGTCTAACACACTATCAGGGGGTCTCTATCTACTTTTGTATTGAAAGACAAATACAATTTAAAAAGTGCTGAAGTTTGAATGACTGTGGGTTTATTTCAATGATTTTATATTGGGGTCAAAATGACCCCGGTTGGTTTCCCCATATAAATAGAACACAAATTATGTTTACTTGAAATGACTGAAAACTAAATGATACCAGAATCAAAGAATGGTAAATGAGTTTTTAAGTACTAATGTGGATTGTATTTGGGATAAAAGCTGCAATTTGTGTTAAAGAAAGTATATATTTTTGTTTTATACAAAATGCAAATTAATTGTAACTTTCCTAAAACAATAATAATCTGTTTTCTTTTTCAGATGACATTACATTACATAACTAATAATGTTTTGAGAAGAAATAAATGAACATTTTGCTATGATGGTTGTTTCTTACAGTGGTTTATTCTTGGGGTCCTGGTAGTCCTTGTGTGTTAAATATGTTGGTAGGATGAGGGTTAAAGCTGCTGTGATGTTTCACCCCTTCATTGTGTTGTAGTCATTAACACAGCAGATGGGCAATTTAAAGTGTTAAATCTGGTGTGAAAATGAGCAATTTGCGGTTCTACTTCAGTCATTCCACTAAACTGTTATTGGATCTCTGTCATTTGTTGTATTCCGTCTTGAATTTTGACACTCCACTTTTGATTGTGTTTCTATTATTCCCTTTCTTTAAAGATGACTTTGAACCTAAATGTGAGCGGCTCTCCCTGCCTTTCATGGAGAACATGCAAGGGGTTTACATGCACTGATTCTCTAATGCCAACACTGATTGCTGTGCAACTCCCTCCACCACCCCAACTTCCTCCTCATGTCACTGAAGCTTTCCTATTATCCTGCTAAGTCCATGTTCATGTATATTTTTGTATCTGATGCTGTATCCTAAGTGTTTGGGATTAGCTCTCTCAGCAGAATCCTGGCCTTTTCTGCCAAACCTCACTGTATAACCATTTGCAATAAATGGTAAATTCTTTGATGTAAGTGTCTCTGACTGAACAACATTCCTACCTACCGCTGCAGAAATCTGGATTCGGTTGCTGACAATGATACCTCTGGTGCACGGGTTGCACACAAGTGGCCTAGAAACAACTGCCACTGCCAAAGAAGTCGCACAGTCTCACCCACTGTCTCCTGGACAGTAATGTGCAGGTGGTGCACAAGTGCTCCAGGGACAACGTTCCTGCCCTTCATGGCAGAAAGTAAGATCTCGGTCCTGCAAGCAACAGTTCTGGTGCGCAGGTGGCACAAAGGGGAAGCATTCGCGACCCACGCTGACGAAGGGTAGGATATAACTGGACTGTGACACACCAAAGAGGCGAATAAACTGCTGTTAATCTGGCCTCCATCTCTGGACTCAAATGCATCAATTTAAAGAGCAGCTTTTTTGCAGAACCATATGGTCAAGCTGGCACACTTTGTGTAAAACCTACACGCAGTATGCCAACAGAGGAGACAGGGATGCTGGAGGCACGTCTGAGTCTCCTCCATGGTTAGGGGATATAGGGTAAATGTTATCAGTATAACAGCAAGATGTCAATGTAGGTCACAGATGGCAGAGAGTAAACACTTGGTTAAAGCACATAAAACAAAGTATACGCAGATAGAAAGACAAATCAAGTGATATGAAAGCCTGTCTATACAAATGTGTTTAAAAATGTTTTTTAAAGAAGACATTTTGCTGGGCTAGCTTCATCAGGCATAATCACATTTAGTTTTAAGTTTGGGCTTCAGTAAACCAATCAAAAGGCCTAAACTAAGGCTGTATGATCCACTGACATGCATTTAGTCTTTGTCACTGCCTTCACTACCAAAGTTAAAAAGATGCTGTGGGCAGGGAGATCATTTTATTGGATTTGACAGGAACAATTGCCAGCAAACATCTTAGAACTGGTCTGCGCTGAGAAGTAAGGTCCTTAGAAAAGTTCAAGGGTGGCTTCAAAGTAATGTCTCTCACACTTTGATAACATTTGACTTTCCTGCACTTTCTGTGCTCCACACAAAATCGAAATAAAAAATAAATAAAAATGTGTTGCTTTTAGCTCCATATACTTCAGGTTTTTGGGCGTTGCAGAACACAAAATGTGTCCCAAGTTATGACAGTTTCCCAAATCAATTTATCTGAAGATGACTAATGGAAAGTGTCAACATAGTTAATGAGGAAAGAATGCTGACCTTAATACATTTTTGAGATGCAACCATGATAACAAATGATTCTCTCCTCGGAGTCTGTGACAGACCATAAAACGCTGACCTGAGACTAGCCCTCCTGCACGAAAGAAATAATCACCAGGTGCGCCAAGCAATATCTCTTGATTTATTGAAGTATTGATTTTGTTACTCAATTTTAAAATGGGGTCTTGGTGACATATGGGACAGCAGATGAAAGATAAATGTTATAAAAACAGACATACCAGCAGAAACCATGATTTACTCATTGCATCAGTGTTGTGTGGAGGCAATGTGAGGAAGAGGTGGGGCATGAAAGCATGCAGTGTGCAATCCTCAGCCAGCTACACAGCACTCATCTATCACACTAAATCCTCTGCAGTACCCAAATCAAGTTAGGGCATATCTGAAAAATAATAGCTTTATGGAGTGTCTCACCAAACATACAAATGTAATGTTCTTCGTGTCTCACTTCAAAGAAGTCACTTAGGACTATTTACTTCAGTGTACTGATGAATAATTGATGTAAAGGCATAACACGGGTTCTTCTATCCGCTGTGTGTCCAGAGTGGAACAAAATAATATTTATGCTTGTTTATTCTGTGTCTAAATCATGCAGACTGTGTTATATTTTTTCATATTACTTCTTGTTGATGCCTTTCTTGTTCTGTTCTTGGCAGCAGGCTTATTCACTCTGTATTCACTGCCAATACAGTAGCAAACAAAAAGTACATTTAGAAGAATTTCATTGCAATTCACTAAGATCATTAAAATGTTCCATTAGTGTACTGCAAGCAAAAATAGCTTATGCAGAGTAATGATTATATAAACTAGTGGAAGCCAGCACTTAATGAAAAATAGATACAGTTTCTCTGAACACAAAGCATATTCCGCACATACGGCAGCCTAGTGGCAAACGGTGCTGTAATTGTTTTCCATGCTCAATAAACTACCTGGCTTTTTTTTGTTTTTGTTAAAGTGCACATTATTAGCTTGTGCACTGCAAGCAATTATGTTGTATCTGCTCTGCTCTTCAGAGGTCCACACTGGACGATGATGCCTCCCTGGAGGATGAGACGTGGTAGTAAACTGAGTTTTTAAAAACAATCACTGTAAAGGCTTTGGAAATGGCCGCAGCTAAATTGTTTGTGATTTTATCAACTGTCCACCTAGATCTCAGCAGAGGGAAAGGGATCAATAATCGTATATGTGTTATTATATCTGATGGAAGATTGGAGATTGTGCTGTAGTCAGCAAAACTGACAAAAAGTGTCTGCCTGGAGTTTCTTTGCTAATGCACCTTTTCATGGATGGTCTGAATGCATTATGTCAGCCAATCAGTAGTGCTGTTGCCAAATGATGTGTTCCTTCACCAAGTGTAAACCTTACTATTTGCATGTATGGCACTGTGTGTACGGCTGTGAAGTAGACTCATCAACTCAAGTTGAGATCCAATATGACAGAGATTTGCATTAAGTATCAGTAGACTTCTGGGAGTTTTATTGTCAGCTGTTGGACTTGCTGCATATGCCTCTTTTGTTTTATTATGTGCTTGTTGGAATAGTACATTCTGGACTTCAATACTGCTGTTTAACACAGCCCTGCCCTGTTCACTCGGCCCCTTATCAATCAGTGTCAAGAATATTTAAGATGCATTGTGCTCCCATTTGCTCCTGCCTTGTCATGTGGTGCTTAGGTGCTTTCATTTGAGCTCTTGAGGTACAGCATGTGGTGTAGCACAAATGTAGGCTATCTATTGTAGCTTCGACAAGCGAGTGGTGTCCTTTGAGTCTTCCTGGTTTGATGCCATTTCCATGCATAGATGGTATATAGGTTGCTGGACAAACTTTTGTGGAGAACAACATTAAAGGGAAACTCTGGTATTGTTAAACCTGTGCCCTACTTTTACAAATTTTGGGGTCTAAATGACTAATAGTTACCAAACGTTTTGGAATCCGGTAGATCCCCTCCTCTGGCATCTGCGAACGGGCAGCAATGGCTGCAACGTAATCCTCTGGGGAAATTATGCATGTGAAAAGTGTGTCCACTAAAAGTCCTTGTTTTTGCCACTGACAGGCTCAGACTGTTATTCAAAGTGTCTGACAACATTATGGAAAGGATCCCCACAGAGACAGACATTTTAGTCATAGAGTAAAATCCTTTCGTCTTCCTGCAACAACTCAACCTCTCGTGAGATTTCAGAGCGAGACTTTTCCTTGAGTGAGACTTTCTGTTTCTGGTTAAACAAAAAGGTTCTTACTCTTTGTGCTGTTTTCACAAGTTTTGCCTTGTTTGGCCTTAAGGCCTGGACACACCAGGACTTACAACGGCCAAATGTTCAATCCATGGAATCGCAGCGATCAGAAGATGTGTTCTGATGTGATGTTCCGTGTATAGTTCAACTTTGGTGAACTTTGATACACAAATTCGTATCGACCAATAGCTAGCTGTCTTGACAGTGCTGGCCTTTGAGGGGAGGGAGAGCCAGAGCGTCCAAAAGAGAGGAGGCTATGGTAGCTTATTAGCTGTGTTGCCCCATTCACTTTTATTTAACCTCCTCTGTCGGAGTAAAAACTAGACCACAAAAGAGTAACAGTCATGACAGGAGTCGATGGTACAAATATGTCTTCTGTTTTGGCCATGGCTTTGGTTTGGTCTTAGTTTCCAATGGTCCCTTATTCACCTGTAGTACTGTATTTTTTATTTTAATTATTGAATCAACTGCTAACTTTTGTTGTTTTAACCATTTTGTACTGAGGTGTTCTATTTTAGGAAAGGAGACCTAACTGCAAAACAACTCAGTGGTAGATTTCAAAAGTAATGTTGTAATTAAAGGATATTTTTACAAATTATACTAGCATCTCAACTGTATTTATTTTAGCCATTGACCTGTATTTTCTTCTTTTTCTGTTTCTTCTCTGCTGCCATTTCCAGTCCATTTTCTTTAATCTCATTAATAATATTCATTTTACTGTTCAATCACATCTCTGCCTCTCAGTGAACACGTCTGTGTGCCTTGTCTAACAGTGAACTTACAGTTATTGGTACTGGATATTACCCAATTCCCAACTGTACATCTTTCCTGGTATAAATTCCCCAGGTGGCGTAGTTGAGTGCAATTTCATTTTACCTTCAGTCTCCCATGATATCATATCATATCCAAACCATATTTACTTTGATTCTTAAGGATGTCTAACCACATATGTCAGTTTAGTTAAAGTTTGTATAGTATTGTCAGGAAGTGAGAGTCTGACCAGTGTTGGAGCTTGATTACAGGTTTAGTCCAGAGATTTCAGTCAATAGAGGAGAACACTGAGGTCGAGCCCAATTAAATGCATGGGCCCATTATATCAGAACTGATTGCATCGGCAGCACAGCCCCACACTCAACAAAGAGAGCAGTGATCAATAGACAACCTCTCAAAATGAACAGGCTTAAGATTGCAGATTTCGAGGCAGGAGTAAGAAGACTGAAACCCTTTAACTACCTTTAAGTTGTACTTCTTGTACTGCCTAAAAGGAAATATATGATTCGTCAATATTCAAAGATATGTCAGCTCCACACTGATTTTATTCATTCTTATTTTATATAAGTAATGTGCGTATGTGGACTACCTATGGCATGAATGACAGCTAAGCCTAATATTTCATATACATATGTGTCAGTTACTTAAAATGCCATGTTAATGAGTGAGCAGCAATATAACACCTGTATCAGCAGGCACATTTCCTGTCATCTCAAGTGTCAATGCACGAGTGCTTGATTAACTGTTCAATAAAAAGGACTAGAGCTACTTTAATTCATTTCGACAACAGGCATTTTTAATTTAGCCGTGTGTATTACTGCAATTTCATGCACTGCTGGATTTGTCCTTGGTTGTGACCCTTTGGCCTACTCTTCCTAGCTGATGGATATTCCCCCCCTGCAATGTTTTAGCTTTTTTGAACTGCTTTGACAAGATATTCGGGCAAATGGAAGTGATGTTTTGCTTGGATGACATAATGAGAAACAACACGGTGGCGGAGATGCTGGGTGCAGCTCTCCTCATTAATCGCTCGAATGTAGGAGCAAACGCAGCCTCATCAAAATGCTTTCTTGTGCATGTAATTTATAAGCAATAGAAAGTATGCAGCTAATTACATACCTTTAACAAACTGTTTGCCAATTCAACCAGTCTAATTGCTTCAGAGTCGATGGAAGGCCTTGTAAATATGTAATGTGTAGTTGTACAGTGTGCATAATAAACAGCATTTACAAATATGAGAATTACATATGTCTGTTCACATCTTTCTCTCTAAACACTGCATATAAATTGGGCATGAAGAAATGCACAGGCACACTCAATTCTTACCAAAAATGACTGTTTGTTAGTGTTTATAATGTGCATTATAATGTTGCAATGTGGACCCAGAATTACAAAGTTCCGACTGAAAACTCTCAAATCTGATTGTCTGGTAGATCTGGATTAATGTTTAGTAAGCAGACAGTATAACTGGACACCTATGACAGGTGTTTGTTTGCCATTCTAAATGAATGCGCCAGTATTCAATTGCAACAATGAGGCTTAGCAATATAGCTTGGTGCTTGGGTTATTTGTGTAACATAAAATAAGATAAGTATAATAAGATCCAGCATTTCCTTGTGCAAATTCATTACATTTTGTATTATTCTTCTTAATCATCAAACAATGTAAGACATCTGTCCTAAATCTTTCTGTATATTTTAGATTAATTCTGACAAACCCTGTTATAAATCTAACAAAATGCTTTGTGACTCTTGCTGATACTATTTACCAAGTACCAAGTGTTGAGATTTTTATGATTTATCACTATTAAAGCCTTTTTTAATTGTCACAATCTTGAACGTCACACCTAATGATATAGTGTTACGCCATAGGATGAACCGCACCACACCACAATTTGTCAATGCAAAAACATGTATTTTACACATTTAACATTCAAACAAAAACAGGTTCAGAAAAATCTAACAAAAGTGTGGAGCATTGTGCCACTAAACATTGTATAGCACTTGGGTATCGAACACAGGACTAACGAGGAACCATATTTCTAGTGAGGAACACACTAATAAATGATAGTATCACATATAGTATTGTCTGGTAAGTATTGTTTACAGTTAAGTCTACTGGTAAGTAAATCAGTCATATCAATGAGGTTGCTGAACAGTGAGGTTATTTCTGTTTTCATAAACATTCAATTAAAACATTCATTTAATACAGTGAATACATTTATTCTAGTAAATGAGTTAAACAACAACTGAATGTCACAAGTTAATGATATCTTTATTGCTATGTCAGCTGAAGTTTTTGTGTCTGTGTGTGTTCACACTTTATTGTGTGTGTGTTACACATAAGTCAGTTGTAATTTGAGAGCACGGCGAAAGCATGGCTTAGGTTCTGATATTCCACAGACAGCTGCGGTGGCTTGATTGGGCACAGGGCACCTCAGCAGGAGAGACTTGGTGTGTATTACTGATTCCAGTCCCTGGACGCACTGAAGGAGGAAGCAGTTCAATCACGGCAGAGATCTCTTCTTCTTCGATCTACTTGATTGTGACGGTTTCAGAGCTCTTCTGTAAATAGTCATACAGATCCCTTGGGGTTTGAAGGTCACTGCCTCCACTGACATGTATGTCTGCCTTACGCTTCAACACTCCTCCAACACCATCAGGTGCACCCTTTCTATGAGATATTTAACAACCAGAATAGCAAACCCGACATATATAGCTATCTGGTATTGTGCGGCTGTAAATTTATTCAGTACCTTTACAAGTAAACTTAAATGGTCTCGTGTGCAAGATTTGACTGACAAAGACACCCCGAGAAGTTCCAGGTGAATCCCATGTATAGGGAATACTGCTCATGAGGAAGCAGTTTGCAGTTGGTGGCCCATCACTCCGGACATGCAGGGTGTCAATTGCATGGTCATTTCTTTTCTGGAAATCATCTATAACTGGCTTTATGTGTGCTCACACTGCACATTCATCATCGTTGTAGGGACTTTGAAATTGTGGCATAGCACTGGAAGCCATTGACTGAGTAGGCAACTCCAGTGTGTGTTGTTGCCTGTTGTCTATTGCCACCGAAGTGAAAGGCCTGAATTTGAAGTGTTTAGTTTACAGGCATCATTTTCTGTCAATGTGCAAGACCATCTCACTGTTTTTAAGGTTCTCTTTGACGTGCCTGAATTGCTGCACCTGGCGAAGTTAACCTGGCTCAGCTCTCCTCCCTTTAAGTTTTTTTAACCCAATTTATGTAGGTCTTCTCTCCAACCTGAACGTCCTCCTTTTGCCACTGCTCCCATGCGGCAGTGTCAGTTGGACTGTAGTCACTAAGCTGCACCTCGTCAAAGCAGCACTGGCGATGCATGCATCTTTCATCTTCTGTATTGCATGTTATACTTGAAAGGAGTGCAGAAAGGCTTTATGTGGGGACCAAGCCTCCTTTTACAACACTATCAATCAGGAGACACATATTTGCATGTTGGGAACACGCGCATGTGTTCTGGTCGCTTGGCTTTGCCTTGTAAACTGCCTGTAGGACATGTGGTGCTCTCTCTCACATTTCTGCATGTAGGCCTTATTGAGCTCTTTTAGAGAGCTGGTAAGTATTCTTCTTTGTTTTTTCTCTTTCCTGCACACTGCGTCCTTCTTCCCTGGGAAAGGAAAGCTGTTTTCGTCCAACAGGAGAGAGGACTTCGCTTTATATTTTCTTCGCCTTCCCAGACTTTTTGTATGGTGGCAAGTGATGTTTCCCACTGACTGTTAGCTTTATTCTTTTTTGCTGTTGACTCAGTTTTCTATATTGTGTATATTTTGTTTTTTTCTTCATTGCTTTTTATCATTGGTGCCTTATTTTAGTTTTTCTGCCTTCTTAACTGACTCTTAAGCTTCTCTATCTCTGCTAAACAAGGGGTAGGTGGTGGTGATGTTGGTGGACTTTCCTGCTGAAACAGGATGTTCTGGTGTGCTACATTGCACTGGCACTGGGTCAGACTGGATTTCCACTTCATGGTTAAGTGAGTTTTCTGGGGATGAAGGGGTTCATCACCACTTGTAGATTTATTTTCTTTGTCCTGCGTTTTAACTGTGCATTTCTCCATAATTCTCTCAGCTCTTTTTATCTGTTAACAAAGAAACAAAACAGTGTATTCAAATATTTTAAATACATACTTAATAATTAGATTAAATGAATTGTAATTAATTATAATAAATAATTATAATAATATCGACAACATTCATATTAGTGTTGTCTTTAAAACCAGGAACACTATAATAAAAATATAAAATGTCAGAAATATTTAGTCAGTGCTTTTCAACTCTTTCAATGGCCCCGGTGCAATTGCACATGTTGCACCACCGGCATGTTTGACCCAGGTCTGCCTACTACTCTACCAATAAGTTTAATGTTTAAGTGTTTAAATCTGCGTTTTACCTCTCCCTGTATCTCCGTGTTCTTTCTTCACTTTTCCACTGTATCTGCCTCAAGCTGGCAAAACAAAAAGGAGGTAACAAAATGACAAATGAAGTAGGTAAGTATGGATTCCCCTGAGTGGAGTAGGTATAGCCTACTTTTTTCCCCCATGTGATGATAGACAAAAACAAAGTGTTAAAAATTTCAATCTGTTAGTTGATAGACGTTCTGTGGTGTCTCCTGTGCTCCCCTGTCTGTCTGTCTGTCTGTCTGTCTCTCTCTCTCTGTGTATGTCTGTGATGTGGGCATGGCGCTCCTGTCACTCTCCCGGCTCCCTGATTGCTATTCCGCCTACTCACCTGCTCCGGTCTGAACACCTGCTCTCCATCAGCTTATCACCTCACTGTATAACTACCCCTGTTCTTCATCCACTCATCGCCGGATAGTTGTTTCAGCCATAGTGGTAGATCACGTCTAAGGCCTCTTGAATTGCGTATTCAAGTTCCAGCCTACTGCTCAGCACTCCAGTTAGCCTGCCAACTAGCTCTCAAGCTAGCTTCATCAGCCATGCTCACATCCAGCCCTCATTCCTGCTCTGCCACGCTTCCTCAGTTGCCAACTTCCCTCTACCCTCTGCCTTCGCCTGTTGGCTTTTTACCCTCATCCACCTCCATTCCCTGGAACCCCAGCCAATAAACCTTTATCTTATCCATTCAAAACCTGTGTCCGTGTTCTGCATTTGGGTCCCTCCTTGATTGTAACAGGACAGGTATGTATCAATAAAATGTGTGTAAATGACCTGATTGGGTGTATGAGCTGTTTTGAGTTATGATTATTGTAGTTATACTTGAGCTAAGCTACATAGATCTTCCATTGATTAAACTTGTGAAATAAATACATTTTTGTTAGTTTAAGTGTAATGATAATAAGGTTGTCTACATAAGTGTTGTCTGGTTATAGGGGAATAGGCGATCATTGCACTGTGTATCGTGTGGGAGACTCCTCTTTCTCAGAATTCACCTTAATCATTTATGTGCATTCCACTCTTGCTTGCTTCAGTCACTATGGTAATACTGTATTTAATGATTAGAAGATGGCATTCTCAGTGACAGGTGGTAGGACTGTAAGAGAACAGAGAAAAGAGCCACTGTCTGCTTTAATCCCAGGCTTAAGCTTCAGTGCATGCTATGGTAGGGCACATGATGCTGTTACATTGTCTTTCACTTTACAAGATTCCTTCTCATAACCTTGTGCGCACGTGACTGAATGTGTAAGAGGAACAGCTTGTTTACAACCAAAACCTTGGTAATGACATTGAAGCTCACTTGGCAAAACCCTTTGTCAGGGTTTTAATATCCAAAATGTTGGCTCACGAATGAGGAATTATAAGTGTAATGTACAAATAGCTTTTCAGTGAAATCAGTCGATGGTCCCTGATTAGATATCATTACTGCTTTTGTCATCTTTTTAGATGAGAGCAGAGCTCAGTTTCTTTCCTTTCCTACACCATTCTATTGCCTTCTAACCTTTCCACTCCTATCCTTTCCCAGTTTGTGTCCTTTACCAAATGAAACTAATCAGTCTCTCTGTTCTCCAGCCTTTGCCACCACAGGCTTTCTGCCCTGTCTTTTATTTATACGCTCACCTAAGGGGGTAACACTCTTCGGCCCACCACTATCCCTTACCCTTTATTCTTGCCCTTTTCTATCCCTATTTGTCTTTAAAATCAGACCTGTTTGTATCACATCTTTTCACTGAGAACCACACTGCTGAATTGATGATCTGCTGCAAATGTTTCCACGACACAGCATATCCTGTATTTCATCTGTGAGAGAAATACTGTATGTGTGGAGCCTGAAATATAGATACAAAGGTGTATAATCCATCATTGTGGCTGCATACATTTTGTCTGATTTACATAAAACTTTGACTTGACCTGATTTTGATTAAAAAATGCAGTGTTTCTGGACTGTGTTTTATAACGTGAATGGAGCATTTTACAGGTTCAAGAGTAAACACTATGTCAGCATCGCCATTGTCGCCATCATTTCAGTGAGAATGTTCCAGCACAAAGCGCCACCACTTGTACTGGAAACAATTTATTCTATAGCAGCATGTTTGTAGAGAAAACAGGATGTTACCTCTTGGGAGAATAACTATTTGTTTCTGGCTTTCCTCTTTTCTTGTGCCACACTCAATGCTTTTCATTTTTGTTCAGGAACTGTTGGGAGAAGCTCTACCAAGTGCTATACCAGGCTTACTTGAATAGTCCCTCACAGGTGGGCTGAAAGGAAGAATTGTCCATTGTTGTCTTCACAGAGGGAGATTTTTTTGACAATGATTGAAGACATACTGTGAGAACTAGCTTAATTTAATTTCTTGTATTTATAGGGCCAATTTAGGGGCCCTTGGCTGTTGGTGTTGCAAAGAAGTTGCCATTCTTGTTACTTCCTGCTCTGCTTCAGCTCAAAATTATTATACACAAGAAGAAGAATGAATGTCAAAACACCAAACAGGTCGTCAGTTTTATTTATATAGACCGCTACCACAAATCACAATTTGCCTCAAGGGGCTTTACAATCTGTACAGCATACAAAACCCTCTGTCCTTCGAAAGAAAAACTCACCCCAAAAAACCTTTTAACAGGAAAAAAAAAGGAAGAAACCTCAGGAAGAGCAACAGTGGAGGAATCCCTCTCCCAGGACAGACAGACAGGAAATAGGTGTTGTGTGTACAGAATAGCATCACAACAGAAAATCATAGTATATACTGTTATGATGACAAACTGTAGATTGTAAAACATAAGTGAAGAGGACAATTGAGCAGCTTCAGGTGTTGCCTGCTAAGTAGGATCTGAGCCACACGACCTCCTCTCCACCATAGAGACCCGGAAAGAGGAAAGGCCACACAAACAGAAGAGGACAACACCATTCACACAGAGAGGAGGAACAAACAAACACACAGAGGGAGAGAGAGCCATGATAACATGCAAACTAGGGAGAGAGGGAGAGAAGGGCAGAGGCTGAATCTCCAGGGGCACGAAGACCCAGATCAACGACTGGATGAGGCACCGAAAGCCAGGAGAGAGAGAGAGAGAGAGAGAAAGAGAGAGAGGTCCCAGGATGGCAGATGGTCCAGCACAGTGAAGCCTGACTGCAAGAGAGGAGAAGGAGGAGAGGCTAGGGAGAGAGAGGGAGAGGTGGGGTGGGGGTGGGGTGGGGGTGGCAGCGTAGCTTGGCAGCTTTAGGGCACAGAAACAAAAACAGCAGAGGGTTAGAAAAATGCAGACAAGCACAAGGAGCTTTAAGATACAGTCAGTGCCACTTACACACAAACGGTTTGAGGCTGACGGTGCTCTCCACCAGTTTTTACATGTCATGAGAAGTGCTGCTCAGCCTGTTAAACCCTGATGATGTCAGCTTGATGACATTGTTAACGTAAAGCCTTTGTTACAAACTGGGGAAAGACGTTGGTGTTTACTAATGATAGACATTATCGAGTTGCATTATGACCCATTCGAGGGACTAAAAGTCAAAATATCTCAACCTCTGCTGCAAAGATATTGATCATTAATATGTATTAGCCATGCTACTGGTATAGTATGGCTCCAAATGCCGGTCGGTCGGTCCACCATTTTGGTCCAGACTTAAATATGTACAGACAGCGATGGTCCCTGGAGCATGAATCTTAATAACTTTGTTGATTCTCTGACTTTTCCTCAAGTACCAACAGCAGGTTGTATTTTTCATTTATCCTGTAAAATAGCTCAACATCTCCTAGATGGATTGACACAAATTTTTGTACAGACGTTCACGGTGCCCAGATGATGTATCCAAATAACTTTGGTGGTCCCCTGAGATTCCTTCGCGTGCCACCACGAGGTTCACATTTGTGGTTTTGAGTGAAATCTCAACACTGTTAAATGAACTGCCATGAAATTTGAAACAGACATTTGTGCTCTCTTCAGGATGGATTCTAATAACAGTGGTGATCCCGTGTCTTTTCCTCTAGCACCTTCATCAGAAGTTTGATTTGTCCAATATTTGCAAGTTCTCCAGCTGTGTAAGTGCAAAACATATCTCTGATTTGTTCATTGATTCAAATAGGTCAGGTGCAGTGTTGCCAACTATTTTCAATGGAAAGTAACTAAAGCCCGCTCAAAAAGTTGTCGTTCGATGACGTCACCTGCTAATGTGCACTTACATGATGTCATCTAATACCTCTAATTTCAAAAACGTTTTATGTAGGCTGTGGAACTGGGGTGCCATGAATAGACCCAGACACTGGAATAAATAAACTCTGTACTGTGTATTTTGAGAAAAGATAAAACTGAAATAGTTAAATCATTTGAAAACAAAGGAGAAGGAGTTCCCAGGACTAATAATGAGGATCACTGATTGGTTGTTAGGTACGCACATTCACTGAACGTGCTGCTACCCTCCCCCCCCGCTCACCGATCACAGTCAGTCCAGAGAGCCAAAGCCACATGAGAGCACATTCACTGAGAAATATTGGTGACTCTCTTTGAGGGAGAGGAGTTAAGGGCTGCCCAAATTTGTTGCTAAGCATTTTTTTTGGGGAAAAAAAAGTTGCTGAAGGGGGTCTTAAAAGTCGTCAAATCTAGCAAGAAAGTGATATGCCAATTGAAGGCTGTTTCCCCCAGTTAGACAAACAATTGAACAATCAAAGCCTAGTAAGCAGGATTAATGTATCTTCCTATGTAGCTAGCTAGCTACCTGGCTAGTCAACAGAAATAACAACTCTTAAATCGACATATTTCATTGATCAATGTGAAAACCAAACAAAATAACCCCTCCGAACACGAAGTAGGCTAACATGAACACAATGTCAGGCTGAATTAATGAAGTGAAACAAAACAGCAATTCAGTCTGATTATCAGGCTAATCTCATACGCACACATATCCTTTCAAGTCACAATCACTTGTAGAGCACAAAACTCATTTCCCCCCATTTACCCTCCATGAAAGCGTTTATCGTCTGGCTTGTCTTCTAGCAAAAAATCACAATCATAATAAATAAAAGAAGAAGAGGGTAATTAGCATGACTAGTGATAATTACTGGACAGAGGATAACGTGCCGAATACAGACACTTAAACTTCATTAAATGGATCATTGACACTTTTGGGAGGGGTGTCCTAGTGGTTAGTATACCTGTCCAAATGGGTCACAGGGTTTATCTCTGAAAGTCACATGGGTCTTGTTAAAGTAGCCGTAAGATACTGATGCCTACAAGTAATTTATTGTACCCTTGACCAGCTCAATTAGTTCTGAAAAATATAATGCTTTCATTTGAAGACTTAATGAGGACTATGGGCAGATGGGGTTCCTCGCTTCTCTTATCCATTAAGTGAAGTCTCAGTGAGGGCTGGAGTATTTGCAGATTCTTATTAGGTTCAACATCCTATTCTGTGCAGTATTCTTATGATGAATTTCACTGAATGGAACTGAATGTGATAAAGGCCCATTTTGCTATGTGTTATCTGTCAGATTCAGCTATGAAACTATATTTACATCAATTCTGTGTCACAGTTTCATTTCTAAAACTGTATTTTATCCGGGTCTCAAAGTATTACTGCCATATCTCATACTCTTTTTGATGTTATACATTTCTTGTCTGCTCTTGGGTTTTTGCTGACTTGCTCCTATCTGAGTCCTGAAAGATGTTTTCAGTTAAAGTTTAGAGTTACATCAGAAATCACCACTTCTTCTGGCATTTTTCTTCTTTAGGGAGGCATTTATTTGACGGGGTGTCACCTCAGAGTTTACTTTTCTGTTACAGTGGCAATAAGATACAGAAATATACGTGTGTGTGTGTGTGTGTGCGCGCGCACACATTTTTCTTGAGACAAGGGGAGAGAGACAGAGAGAAGGAGCACCCTTCCACCTCATCTCTCTCCCCCTCCCACACACCCATCTTCCCTCCTCCCACGCCATCCGTTCCATTACAATGATAATAGGATTTGGAGGGCTGCATTATTGCAGCTGTCTGAGCTGGCCCTTGTGATATCCCTGTCCGCACCGCTCCTCCCGACTTGCATGTTAGTCTCCTGATTCATACGCCATTCACAGAGGCCTCCATTGAAGACAGAGGGGAGTCATTTGGTTCAGGGTTGTTAGAGACCTCTGCTATATGGACAACTGAATTTTATTCTGGGCAGACTGACCACTCAAAAAAACTGATCTGAGCTACAGGGGGTTCCTGTTTAATAGCTGCTCTGCTGTAGCCCCCAGCGAGGCTTATTTGTTCAGACGGAGGTTATGTTTATGGTCATTCATATGGGCCCTTTGGAAAAGCCATAATTTCCAGTGCACAGTGCTGCCTTTAGAGTTTTACACTCATTTTTAACAATTGAAAAGTGGAGAGGAATTGCAAGGTCAGAAATGAAGCCAAATCCCCACTAAAGTCAACGTACAGTATGGTAACCTCTGATAACAGCAACAGCAAAAAGCAGCCTCACAGTTTGCTGTATTAAAGTATGGTAAGCAGTGCCTCTTCTTATATTTTGACAAAGCTACAAGTTATAGTACATAAATAATACACATGTTATTCAAAGGTTTATTCTTTTTTTCGTTTTATTTCTTTTTATGTTCAGCAGGTAAAGGTTACCATGTTCACCATTGTAGTTTAGTGTGCTAGCATGCTAACATTTCCTAATTAGGACTAAACACAAGGTACAGCTAAAGTACACTAATCAGATTGCCATTCGTTTTGCAGGTATTTAGTCATAAACCAAAGGATTGGGCAAATTCAAATTTTGACATGGTGATGGTGCAAGATGAAAAGTTAAGGGATCTCCAAAGTTATTACCATTCATGCTGAGGGGGACATGAATGTCTGTAATAAATTCCATGGCAATCCATCCAGCAGTTGGATTGGATGGAGACATTTCACAAAAAAAAATAAAACATGGTGGCAACACACATGGTGGCGCTAGAAGAAAAGTCAGGGGATCACCAAAGTCAGTAGGATATATCCCCTGGGAACCATGAAGGTCTGTACCAAATTTTATGCCAGTCCATCAAGTAGATGTTGAGATATTTCACAAGATAAGTGAAAACTTTGACCTGTTGGTGACGCTACTGTACACTAATAGTAAGGGGTTCACCAAAGTCATTAGGATTCATCCTCTGGGCACCATGGATATTTGTATCAAATATCATGGCAATCCATCCATCGCCAAACGTTTCACAAAGAACCAAAAATGTCAACCTCGTGGTGGTTCTAGAGGAAAAGTCAAGCAGTCACCGAAGTCAGTAGGATTCGTCCTCTGCAAACAATGAATTATAGAATTAGTACAGTTGTTGGGATATTTTAGTCGGGACCAAGCAGTGGATCGACCGTGTGACTAAACATAAAAGAAGGAACAGTGATTTTTGTCTCATTTATCTCCTCAAGCAGGATATGACAACACTAGAATAGCAGAGGCTCTAAACCTAGACTTTCACCTTGGAAGGGATCGCACTGTTGACAAATCTCATGCTCCACTTCAGCTCACAAGCAGTTCAGAGGTAAATCATCTGGACAGAACCAATATTTTTGCTCTTAAACCTCTCCTCTTCTCTCTCCTCAGTCACTGTGTGGTGGCATTTGGCACTTCTCGCTGTGCTCACAGGCTAATTCCTGTCCATGCCATAGCTAGATCAATCTCTGCTGGCCTTATGTGGTGG
This sequence comes from Macquaria ambigua, assembly GCA_008360985.2. Classification (NCBI taxonomy): domain Eukaryota; kingdom Metazoa; phylum Chordata; class Actinopteri; order Centrarchiformes; family Percichthyidae; genus Macquaria; species Macquaria ambigua. Next base: position 52,795 of record VMKM01000114.1, on the reverse strand, counting down.
GCACCTCTCAGAAAACAGTATCTGGGGCTTGTCTGCTGTGCGAGGAATGAGTTGGTTTTTACGGCTCACCACAGCTCACAAGCCCTTCCTAAAAATGGGTTCCTCCTGGGTATTTTCATAATTAACTCAATTTTTTATCCTTTTCTCTTTGTGGGTAAAAAGGAAAGACATTTTTTTTTACATTCAGGTAATTGCAATTCCCTTTTTGTAACCAACATTTCTCCTTCAATTGAGACACCACGTTGCAGCAGGAGTACCTGAACATGATGCTATATGTATATGCACACTGTAGAAAAGTGTAAGGGCAACATGTTATCCTTTTTGAGCAATTATTACCTGAATGAATGCTGTCACTTTCCATTTATCCTGCGACAGCTTTCCACTGTCACAAGACTTACCAGCTCGCACAGATTGCATGTGGTGCTTGTGCAAAGCAATAATCTCGGGCTGACACTGTAGATCACTGGTCAGACCTCCTGCCTTCCAATCCAGTCATTTAGGGTTCAAATCCTACTATACCCAATATGCTTGTTTTATCAGCACACTGCTATACATGCTGAACTGCAGTGGGTGGTTGTGTTTGTTAGTGCAAGCACTATTCATGCATTTATTAAATACATTACAGACCATGTAGTATAACTGATCTGCCCATTGCAGTAAACAAGCACATGTTAAAAGCAAAGCATAATACAATGGGCAAATCAATTAAGAAGGTGGGAATTGTATTGAATAAAGGCGCATGTCACAAAGAACTAACAGTCTGACCTGCGTCATCCTGTGCTGTGCCGAAGACCGGCCACATTTTTGCAGTCTCGCGGTGTGCCTCAGTAGTTTCAGGACAGCGTCGTCAGTTTTTGCAGCTTCATTGTTTCTCTCCCTTCACTGCTCTGCCTGGGCTTTTCCTAATTAAAGTGAGAGAACTTTAGATATTAGTGGCGTGGCTTTATGGATGGCAATACAAGTCTGTTAATCAGTCCACCACTTTGGTCCAGACTGAAATATCTCAACAACTATCAAATGGATTGCCATGACATTTGGTACAGATATCCAAGATGCCCAAAGGATGAATCCCAATGACTATGGTGATCCCCTGACGTTTACTCTAGCGCCACCAGCATGTTAAAGTTTTTACTTATTTAGTCATAAATCTTAACATCTGCTGGATTGGTACAAAATTTTGTTCAGACGTTTATGGTCCCCTGACAATATATCTATCTATCTATCTGACTTTTCCTCTAGAGCCATCATGAGGTTGACATTGTTGATTTTTTAGTGAAATGGTCAATTCACCCAAAAACAACTACAACATTCTCTCTCTTACCTCTATAGAGGCATCTATCCATGTTGATAGTTTTGGTTTTATTTGTGCAGGTTTTGAGCAATTTGTCTGAGATTTCAGCCTCCTCAGTCAGTACCCAATACAATGGGAGTGAATGGGTAACCATAATTGATGTGGATAACCCTTGACCCGATAGGACAATGAACTTCTGATATTTCCCCCTCTCTTCATCTGTTTCTTGCCTTGCCTGTTTATTTTTAACCCAAACCAATGAAGTTATTTCAGCTTGTGCAGCTGCTGCATGTGAGAAATGTGGTTAACTAAAACCTCCCGTCTGCAGTCTCCCCTGTGCCAGCTCCTCCCCACCCGACCATTACCACACACAAAACTAGCCGGCAGATGTGCTTCTTCAGTGGAACCTCTGGCTCATTAAGCTGCTGTTGTTGATGGACTTGAGGAGCCCACTCAGGGCTCTTCTCAGTCTGATTAGCCACGTCTCTCTGAGGATGGCATAATTGTAATTCACAGCTTTTTTGTCACTGTTTTTGGAAATTTAAAATGGCTTTGATGAGACACCTTGTTATCCCTAAAAGAAATAATGATCTTAATGGCCTTCAGTCATCTATGAGGGCTGCCTATCTTCGCTCCATCTGGCTTCTTCTTATGTCTTGGCTGCTATAATTCTCATTTTGCATAGGTTGTCTGTTTAGCAAAGGTTATGTGAGTTGTTTCAGAATGAATAATTTAATCAAATGGGAGTTCATCCAGCCAATAATGTTACCATTCTAAGAAGCAATCATCTGGACCAAATCAAAGGAAATTACATTACATATACCAATCTACCAATCTAGACCATACCGAGGTCTCCTACTGGGAGGCCTCATTTTCCCTGAGACATTTACAGGGTTTTCATTTGTCTTTCAAATCCTAATGTTCTTTCAGAGGATTATACCTGCAGCCGTGACCAAAATAAAATCTCATGCAGCATTTAGATAACTGATTAAGCATTTTTAAGGTAAAGGTATGAACCAACACTGTCCTTGGTCCACAATTATATCTGGTGGTAATTTTCACTGGCTTAGCAGTGTGAAAATGGTTGACTCCTTCATCACTATAGCAACAACCTGTAGACTGTAATTTAAACTGCTTGTATTGATGGAAAAAAACAAGCCCAAGGTGAAATCCTGTTCTGTCTTTTTCTGATCGTTATGGTTGAGATCAGTAAGGATTTGTTTACTGTGTGAGTGGTTTTGCTTAGTGTGACTAGTAGAGTAAGTCATGTCTTCTTATATATAATCCTCAATACATGACCTGCTGAGGTCCTGTGTTAACACAGTGAGTCAAAGCATCTAATTATGGACTTTTTTCCTTTTATATTCTGCCTGAGTAAAAGGGTTGAAGGCAGAGAATTTCGTTTTACTTATATTTTGGAGTCACAAAAGTTTATCAAGAATTTTTGAGATAAATGTGCAGATTAAGTTATTCTTCAATTCAAATTGGTTCAACCATAAAAAGAGTGCATTACAGGCTATTTTGGAATTTTCACTGTGACTGAAAGAAGCCCATTTTGTATTAACAAGATGAATGGGGATATTTACTAAGCAAGAAGAAGGCTATATGAGGAAATATTACTCAAATAGCCAGATGTCATCAGCTCAACAAAAATATCAGTGATTGGATGAGATGTGAAACTCAGTGTGTTTGAACTTTAAAAAACCCTTAAAAACCTATACACAGTATAACAACCTACATAGTAAGTAGCAGTTACAGCCTGCTTCAATCATATTTCACTGGAGCTACAAGCCATTAAAAGTCAGGAAAAACACATATTCCATCAGGAGGCCACTGAGGGAAATGGAACGGTAAAGTCGTGTGAAATAACAGGTTGTTGCACTTTTGCTCTTTTGTCTTGAGTTGTGGTGCCAAGTGGAGAACTCGGATAAAGTTACTTTTTCTTTGAATTTCCATTTCTCTCTCTCTCTCTCTCTCTCTCTCTCTTTCTCTCTCTCTCTCAATGTTTTGACCTGACATTAGTCTCTCTTCCTCTGTGTGTGGCTGATAAAACAGTGCTGCAGATTTTTCACCTGCTTTTCTCAGACATTCAGTTTCAGACACAGTTTCCTCATGCTGCAGTGGTCAGTCTGCAGTGATCAGGTGTAGCAGCTATTTGTATACATTTTCATTGTCTCCTCCCACATTTTGCGCCTCCAAACAGGAACGCCTTAAAATACACATTACATGAGAACAAAAACTCAATAGACATAATTTGTTTGTTTAGCGCCTAAAACAGGGCTGCAAATCCCCTAAACATCCTTCCTAAGAGTCTATTTGTGCTTAGGCACATCTGTGCTTTGAGCAAAATGCTTACATCAGCATGCTAACATGCTAACAAGGACAATGCTATTGTGCTGACATTTAGCAGGTATAATGTTTACTATGCTCACCATCTTCGTTTAGCATGTTAGCATGCTAACATCTGCTAATTGGTGCAGATGGTTGGAAAGAGGAAAAGAGATCAACAAAGTCAGTTGGCTTCATCGTCTGGGGACCATGAATGTCTATAAAAAAACATTCATGACAATCCATATATTAAATTAAGTAGTTGGCTTTGTTCTGGCTTGGTTTGGACTTCACTTTGGCTCTTCAAAATGAAAACAAAAGCTAAAATATGAGGTGCTGACAGATTTTCTTCTTTATCATACCCTGGCTGCCTGTTTCTTCACCAGACAACTTTTCTGCATAATTTACACAACTCTTATCTTTCATACTTGACGACAGAAGGTTTGGTAAAGAAAAATAATAAAAAGCTGTGGTTTCCTCCCAAGCTCACAGACGCCTGTCTGGCACCTGTGCATCCATCCATCTCTGCAGCCCCCCTGTGACTCCCACCACCTGCAGCCGCAGCACTACAAACAGTTCAACAAGCCTTAGGTGTTTACTTTGCCTTTGTTAGTAAGCTAACACATTGCACTGGCAGAGACATTTGGGGACACCGAGAGATAAAGAGTGATAGCTGCACATGTGACAGAGAGCACCAAAGTTGTCAAAGCTCAGGTATGCACATGTGAGAAAAAAAACGAGGTAGAGAATGAGAGAAAGAGACTTGTTTTTCTCCCGTCCTTTCCTCAAGACCTTCCCTAGTCATTTACTACAGGCAGCATGTGGCAGCTGTGGGAAAAAGTAGCAGAGTAAATTGGGGACTGAGCTCACAGTTCCCCTCCGGTGACTTCTTTAGGCCCCCAGGGCAGAAGAAGTGTTGGTTAATCCCAGTGTGTGTGAGGAAAAGCAGCATGGCGGTTCAGGTAGGCAGAGAGTACAGTATTGGTGTGTATGGGTGGGGTCTGAGGTAGGTGGAACGATAACCATTTGTATGCTACTGTAGACACACACACAGGGACACAAGAAATTCACCCTCGCCCCCCAGTTATACACACACACACCCCACACAGTATCAGGCCATGAGCCAGTATTCTGTACTCCTACAGAGCAAAGAGGAACGCTATGATGTATACTTCCTCCTCTTCACCCAGCAGGTTGGGAAAAGAACAGATCCTTCTAAGGCATAGGGTTAAACACCTTGTCATCCCCTCACACATCATCCCATATCCCCCGCAAACCCTCGCCCCAACTCAGCAATCTATCTGCGCGCTAATAGTTGGTGGAGGACGGGTGCTTCGCCCCATTGGCTGTCCCTCATGACTCAACCGTCCCTGTAAGCTTCCCCGTTCCCCCCGCCGCCTGAGGGGCTTGTTGCGTCGCAAGTGAATCTGTCACGGATGTGCTGCGGTGGGGCTCAAGAGTTATGAAGAGCGGCGTTCAAAATCTAGAGCATGTATATAATTCAGCACTTTTGTAGTGGGATTTCTTTATCTTGTCATGGGGGTGATTTGGTCCCAAAGCCTTGAAATCTCTCCAGTGCTTTTATTAAAACTTTCCGTCACAAGAAGCGCTTCAGCAGTAATAAAGGTAGCGGCTGAATATTCCATGGTTGAAAATTGCTGAATGTACAGAGGCTTCAGCTCTGATTGAAGGAGGTTCTTAAATGTATAGTAGCCTTGCCTATAAATCACATACAGTATACCGTACGTGTTACTTGAATGCATGTCAAAATGAAATATCAGTTTCCAGCTGACGAGCTGACGACCACAATGTAAGTAGATTTGGATCAATCACTCTCATTAAAACTGTCATATTCAGTGGTATTCCTTGAACGTTTGACTTTACACATTTAATTATCAAGCAGTTCCGAGTAGGAAATCAGTCCTAACATGTCCAACATCGTCAAAGTGCCACATTTTCCAGTCTTACTTTTAGGACTAGGAGTCAAAGTATTCTATCAACTGTCCTAATTTAGGAAATCACTCCTATCTCTGCTGATGTTTAGGAGAAGGAGATGGCGTTCAGGCTGCGTCACACGTGCACGTTCAGCGGGAGGACAGACATTCGTTGATGACAATTAATGATACAGTTTTAGCAAAAAGTCACACGTTTTTTTTGAGAGCACATTACTTGAGAGCTGAAAACAGGGCTGTTTTTTCTGAGCTCATGAAAAGTGGACTATTTGGAGATACGTGGTTCTCACAGGACAGCGACGCTACAAACATATGATGATCTTATAGAATATGAGGCATTGCTCAAATTAGCACAACCTTAAACATCTACAGCAGTAAAATGCAACATACACATTAATGCCCCCGTGATATTAATCCAAAAACATCAGATATATAATAGTAAAACACTGATAGGGACCATTTATTCCCGCAGAATGAGTACTTTTACTTTTGTAAATTTTACTGTTAATACTTACGTACTTTTACTTATGTAAGGTTTTGAATGCACAACTTTTACTTGTAGTGGAGTATTTTCACAGTGTTCCATCACTGAGATTATTAAAACACACCGTTTTACAGCGACAGGAAACATGTTCACAACAATTTCTATTATTAATCTAATTTCTGTAATAATCTAAACTTTGATCTCATGTGGAGCTCCTTGGATAATGCGTTGATTCCTTCATTTCCTCACCACTCTAGTGTGAAGTCATGGAAAAAGAAGGTGTATTCATGAAAACTGATTGATTCATTTATTATTTGCTTATTTATAATTACAGATGGCGGAGCTGTATTTGAGATATACCCTATGTTTGTATTGTTACAGTGTATTTATATACAGAAATAAATTAAGATGGGGTGTAGTTGAAAGGTGAATTGGATGGAGGTAGAGAAGATGAATTCCATGTTTTCAATGGAGAGGTGCCCATAGCCTCATTTGCAACATCAACATGTGCAATATGGCAAAATATATTAAAGATCATTATAAGATTTCAGCTATTTATAACTTTTGGCATCATATATATGCATTTGTAACCTAGATAACGCTGTTACTCATATACACACCAAGCCTACACATACAAATGTTGTTATTTTCTTACCACTTTCTAATATTTCTGTCTGAAAACTACAATACATTGTCATAATCTCTACTTTATGTGTCATAAAACAGCGACGTCACACTCTCTCCTGAAAGTGATCCTTGTCCTTGCTGAAAGTCAGTGTAGGAAGCTTTAACATTCAGTTAAATTCGTGGGAGTGATCCTGAGGTGCTTGATAAATACGAGCCCAAATCTGGATTGATGTTAAAAGCATTATTCCTAACCGCATCATGTTATTTTCTCACTTTTGAGTCTTAATTTACATTGTCAAAATGAAAAATGAAAGACAAAAAAGGCTTCATCAAATCAAAATACTTGCAAAAATGAAGCAATTCCCCAAACAATCAAGAAGCAATTCGCAAAGAGATGTGATTTGTCATCTCTGGGAAGCAATCAAGAACAAATAATGAGTACATTATTTTATTTCTGAGCAAAACCAATTTATGTCATGTCTGGATGAAAACACAGCTATTATAAAATCCTAAAATAACCAAAATAATGAATGTGCTCAGCACTGGGCACGCAGTAATCTCTTCTGAGCATGTCAGAGTGTAAAAATGTGCGTTCTGGTCTAACAGTTTAAATGAGTGGCGTTACTTCTTGCGGTTACAGCTGGTAGTCTTTCACGTTCTCACTAGCACCTGATTTCCTTCCCCAATCCCTTCGCTAATAACCCTTCTTGACTGTCTTCCTTCATGCCATCACCACGGGGCATAACATTTGGTCTCTGTCTTTTCTCCCTCTCTTCCTTCTGTTCTTCTAGACCTTTCCATCTGTCCTCACTGCCCTGGGAGTCTGAAGCTTTGTGAACTGAACTCACGGGACTAAAAAAAACAGTTGAGAGAAAGTGGCATAAGCCCGGCTCGTCGGCTGACCTCTCTCTCTTTCAGTCTTTCCTGTTCTTTACTCTGCTCCTTTCTCTCCTGCTATCAATCTTTCCCCACTCTATCTATCTATTTCCACTTCCACCCTCTTTGTCACTTTGACTCTGTCACTAACTTTGAGAAGGTTGATGACATTCACTGCTGCTTCTCCCAGCTACCCTCTAGCTCAGCCACTAAACCTTGTGCTACCTTTTTATCTAACATCACGTAAGGCTGCTGAATTTAGCATTTCAACGTCACTAATCATTACCACATTTTACCTCATGTTTAACAACTTATTATAATTACTATAAAGCAACATGAATAATAGACTGGCTACTCCTACCGGCCTCTACAATGCATTTTACATACTGCAGATTACATTATAAGAACTTCTTTTTGATTGGCCAACACAGTGTATTGCAGGATGATGTTGCAGTGCGGCGTTGTGAAAGGTTAACCAGGTTCATCTTTTTTTTCCTGAGAACTCTGCTGACATGTTCATTCATTAAAACGAATGAGGGGGCTGTAGGGCAAGTAGCTAACTAGAGCTTAAAGCTGCATTAATCAATATTTTTATATTAACAATGGAAAAACTGACTCTGTGTGATATGAAAGGGGTTGCTCACAAACCCACAGAGAATATCATCTGATCATCAGTGAGACAACTCACGTTTTAAATGTTTATTACAGCAGCAGAACATAGTTAGAGTTTGGCTTCTAGGCTCCGACCTCATCACTCCCCGTAGATATGTTTACATAGAGATATTGGGGAGTGATGAGCAAATATCTTAAACCCCCTAGCTGGAGCCTGCAGGTGGATGCTGGGGTGGTGGTGGGGCAGAAAGAACAGGCAGCAATATTGATGCAGGGCAGCAGTGGCATTGACAGGCAGAGAGAGAGATGGGACATTTTTGCATGTGTGGGACATTTGTACACGTTCATCGTTTTATGTTTCATGGATTTAAGGCCCACGACTTAATGTTTGGTTCACTCTCAGCGCTCTCAGCTATTTCCACCCAAAAGGCTCTGATAAAACCACTGTACACTACCTGCCTGGCACAAAGCAGCAGACAGACAAAGTTAGCGACTACCTTGTGTACGTAGTTGAGCATTTATTAGCTAAAGAGAAAGATATTTCCCTCAGGAGTTGGCGGAGAGCAAAACAGAGCTAAACGGAGAGTGAATATTGGACTCCAAATAATTCTAATGTTTTCAGCTAGATATGTAAATAAGCAACTGTTTGCTAACACGTTAGCCATAGCAGCTTGATAAGGTGAATGTTGTGTTTACACCGTGTTCTGCTGCCCAAAGTGACCAAATAAATCTATTAATGCAGATTTAAAGATTCTATATACAAGTTCCTTAAACCAGCAGGCCCATCTGTCCCTCTCCAGACCATTGATGATGATCTGCTCAACCACCTGACTCTCAATATCAACTCAACCCTAACGCCAATGGCGAACCATCTAGGCAGCTTTCAGATCAGCCATTCCTTCCAATCCATTCTCAACCTCCACTCCTGCTCACAGCCAAGCTTATATCTACACCATTATATCATTCCTTTTCTTTCTCTCCAAAACAAGCCCCCTTTGATCAGCTCTGTCAACATCACAACATCCTCTACATCAGCACTGGCTTCAAACTGCACCACTGTGTTTTACTCTGTGCTGTCACTGTCTTTCTGTAGTGCCAGAAATCATTGCTGAGCCTATAGTGGAGGTGTCATGGGTCTAATTCAATAAAACATCTGTGAAGACCCCTGTGTCACACACTCAACCTTGTAACATTTACATTAGGTGACTGCTGAATGGTGCTGTCTGTTTAATGGTCCTACAGATAGATGATGGCATATCCCGATGTTCTCTATTGTCACCACTGTGGGTTAGTAAATTATTCTATTGACATTTGAATTGGGCTTCTTTGTGAATCCTCACTAAGCTTACAGTAGAAAGTATTGCTGCATCAAATGCTGCGGTAAATGTCCTCACATCTGTTTCACTGGAGCCCCTCCAGGCTAAACCCCCCTTCCCACTTTCGTTAAATTGGATCCTGCATCCAAAACATTTATCCCCATCCAGTGTCATCCCCAATTTTTCATACTATAGCAATGGCAACAATGCTTAACAGTCCTTTCTTTTTCCATGGTGCGACTTACAGCTGCCATACAGAGCTTAAAGTGCAGCCAAAATCTAATCATCAGACACTTTGTGCCACACCTCGAGCTTCAGCCATCTTCAATCTGAAGTGCAACTGCCTCCTGAAACACTGACCTACGGCTCACTGAGACCTTTGCAGGCCATTTTCCCTTCTTCCCACAGATTATCTTATCTCACTCTCCTCTTATACTCGCTCCAATGATGGCCCGTGGCTGCTCAATTCTAAACCCCGGTGCAGGTGTACTGCACAAGGCTGCAAAAGGATTTGCACCCTCATATCTCTAACTTATAGTTCAGCTCTACCGCCACTTCCCTCCAGGCCTTTGTTCAGTTGCTTAACGGCCAATGAAGATCCACAGCATCCACATCAAGAGTATGAAATTTGAACACAGCTCATAAATACTACGTTGAGATCAGCAGTCATTACCAATTTGCTGAGCTGCAGATAAAATCATTATTTTACGACCACATCATCAGACACAGTAAACAAAAATACAGGTTAATGACAGCAATTGCGCTTTAAGATCAGCTATTTTGACATTTAAAATGAGTGATGACAGAGAAGGTTAGAAGCAACAAAAGGTCGTCATATTCAAATACAGCCTAAAAGCATCTGTTAACACATCTACATGTGCTGCAAACGTCTATTTATGCTTGTAAAACATGAAACATGCCATCAAAACAACTCTTAACTATACTATGAATGTAGCTGATGTAGAACAGATGTTTCCAGTGGACACTGAAACAACGAGCCAGAGCACAGTTGGATGCTGTGTACGACTGCCGTGACAGAACATCAGCTAAGTCAGCTGTAACCAAACTATTGTCGCAGAAAGTGACAACATTCATTCTGTGCGGCAATTGGTTTATGCAGGAGAATGCAACTACAAACAATACTGTTAGGGACAGTTTTGTTTAGTTTTTAAGAAAGCAATGCCACCTATAGGTGAAAGACTGGAACAGGAATATTGGAGCAAATGGCTTGCGCCGCCCCAATCGATTCATAGAATCAGGTGCAGGCGGCAGCTGGAAGACGCTGTTGAGCAATGGTTCTCAGCTGCGACAAAGAAATTAGTTGAATATATAAAGAAACAAATGTAAAGAAAGGAGTGTTTAGAGACAAGAACCTTTTATTTGAGTTTTGCTGCTTTCTGATTTAATTTCGTTTGTAAAGGCCTGTTTTATTTATGAATGCACTTGAGTTTTTGTTTGTATGGAACAAGCCACTACAAAAAGAACACTGAGATCATCAGATGTGCAATACAATAAGTTGTTATATAAAAGTATCTAAAAATAACTAGTGGATATATGATACAACTTTTGTTTGTTAAATATCATCTTATTGATCTAATTTGCTCGTGCTGCACTTTGTTGATAGCCTGATAATCACACTGAATTGCCATTTTGTTTCACTTCATTCATTCAGCCTGATACTGTTAACATATAAGTATATATAAGATAAAGTATATAAATGCAAGAAATAGCATTTCTTTAACCAGGAAAAAGCCTCAGTGAGATTAAAAATCTCCTTTAAAAGAGTGTCCTGGCCAAGACAGACAGCACCTTAAACTAAGTTTAAGGCCAACCAAACCTAGCATACAGGGAGCAATGGTGAGTGAGGACCTTAAGATTTGTGATGAACCTCAAAGCTCCATGGTAGACAGCATGTAATGCTGAAGGTATTGAGATACAAGATGAATTCATTTATATAACATCACCATAGTCAACTACAAACATAAAAGTAGCAGCAACAAGTCTCCTTTTTGCATCAAAAGATAGGTTAAGAATAGGTTCATTTATAGGTTCAGCATAGGTCCATTCTCCTCAAACGCCTGATTTCCTTATCATTCTCCCTGATCCTCCGCTCGGACTTCTCAACTTCCCTTTTAAAGTCTCTCTAGATGGGCAGAGAGACAGAGAGCAAAGAGTAGTGTAGCTTAGACTCTGCGCCAGCCATTGTGCTAAATCTAATAATCGTTGTAATGCTAACCTTAAAGGATTCAAAGATTTAACTTATCCCCCTGAGAACTTGTAATACAGGTGCACTTTGCAGAGCTTATTCATTTTATATGTCGACTTTATCTCTCAACCAAGTCAAGCCAATCTTAATTCAGTTATACTCTTGTATGTGGTATGTACTTTATTTGGCCGTTTGGGAGTCATGTATGAATCTTCCTCTTCCTCATCCACCTCTGTTCGGTGTGCCTCTCTCCGAAGAACAAATGTATGGGGGAAGGGTGTAAAAAGTCAGCAAGGTTCAGATAATCAGAATCAGTAGGTTTTCACATACAAGGTATGTAATCTATGTCTTGGTATATTGGTGCATAACAATAAACATAGTAAGTATGTTATGTATGTAAGTATGGGCAGGTTTTTTTCAGGGGCACGTCCCCAGGTGTAACTTTACATTGTATTAATTTGTATGCCTCAACTCATTTTTACTACGTTAAAGCATAACTCCCATGCTACATTCAAACAAAGCATGAACATACCTGCAGCAGCAGCCTGCACAGGTTCTGCCACTACTAGATTCTTAGCTCCTCTTTCCCTGTACAGCCTCTTTCATTTAGTCCCCACTCTGTGACATAATGGCTCTCCAATGGTGGACTGACCTTTCCTCTTCAGTCAGAACAGTAGTGTCAGTACCCCTTATCCATTGTAGGTTAAGGATTCTTTTTTCAACAAGTATCATACGTCAGTCTCACTGAGTCCCCTCCTTTCACCTCTGCTCACTCTAATCCCTTCCTTCTCTCCTTGTTGCTCTTATTTTCTTTCCCTGGTACTTTTCACTCATACAGGAGTTCAATGCTCACAGAACACTGTAAGGGCACTATGACTTTTAACTTTGCACAAAATATGATCCTCTCCGTAATGGAAGACACTGGTGGAGCAATATAGTACAGCTGCTGCCAGGGCTCGTTCTCCCTCAGGAACTATAGGGTTCAAATCTCATTTAGATTGGAAAAAGAATAATAATGGCATACTAATCTGTTGTGGAGTAATTAGCTTACCTGGTTGATGGAGTCAATTAAAAAGTGTAATTGGGGGTCAAAGGTTTTATGGTCCCAATACTAGCAGCAAATAACATTTTGATTATAGAGAGGCTGTGTAGCTTTTGCAGAAATTCCTCTTTCAACCATCTGTTCTGCAGTGGAAATGCAGAATTGTTACCAACAGTTCCTTTTGAGGATAGAGCAGCAATGTAGTGTAGTTGTGATAAGCAAGTCCTATATGACAGTTAAGTCGGTGTTTATGAAATTAATGTTCTTGTACCATGTTTGCAGCTTACCAGGGTTCGAAAATCGGTGCATCCCAGAGAACAACTGACTGTTTGCTAAGCTCCACCCCCTTTAGTTACTGTTGCTAGGCCTGTCAAGCTTTCCATTCTAGAAACGCACAAATGCAGTTTTGATAACTGAGACAGATTTACCCCTTGAAATTTGTGCTAATTTTTAAAACAATGGAGCTCTACTTTAGACAGGAATAACTAAATGCAGGCCTCTCATTTTTAGTCATCTACCATTGATTTTGCCAACTGAAATGACAAATTTGGTTGGCATATTTTTTTATCAGCTGTAGCTAGCTAGCTAGCTAGCTAACATAACTTCATGAATTGGTTGAAAACCCTGTCTTGTTTTTAATGTTTCCAGCTGACTTGTATGAAAATAAAAGCCCTGCAAAAGGGTCTTAAATATGCATTTGATGGTTACAAACATGATATCACTCTAATTTGGTGCTATGTAATGATGCAGAAAAGACTAAAGCCAACAGGTTCCAAGCAAAAAGTCAGCATCCTCACCAGTTGATGCTACATGTAAGCTAAAAACATGGAAATGAAGAAGCAGCATTGTTCTTGCTGTATACAGGACAGAGCCGCTAACGTTACCCTTAACTCTGATTTAAGGTTTATAGCATTCTCATTTTGTATGTGACACACTGGCTTCCACACAGTGAATGTATCAATCCCTGAACTTTTTTCAATGTAAGATGTAACTCCACAAATGTAGTCAACTAGCAATATGCTAACTCTTGGTCTTGGAAGTAACGCTAAGTCATAGGTAACAAGAGTGGTAACGTTTGCAGCTCACATTAGAGCAGACAAACATACTATGTAATCCATTTCTTACACTGCACTCGTATTTTTTGTTTTGAGAAGGTGATAAAAAAGCAAGAGCCTCCACACTCTCTAAGTGCTGAAGAACGCTCCTACTACAGCCCCATACGCACCACTTTAACATGGAGATAAAGCTTGACAGGCCTGCCTTGCATCACAGGAGGTGACATGGATAAGTAGGCAAAAAAAAAAGGAATAAAATGTACAATACAAGTGTGCATCTTATCACTTGCTTGCCACATAAGGCTGGAAGAAAAGTTAATTACATTCATTCTGTCATGATCCCTAGGACTCTGTGTTTTTTGTCTTGCTGTTTCCTGTTTTATTTTGAAATCACGGTTCTTGTTTTCTTGTGTGCCTTTTATTTCCTGTCTTTGTTCTTTTCCCTCCAGTTTTGATTGTTTTCACCTGTGTCTTGTTACCCACCTGTGTCTGCTTCCCTCGTTGTCTCCTCCCCTATATATACCGGTCCTCTCCCTTTGTTCTCTGTAGGGTCATTGATGTTGTTGGATGTCTCTCCATGTCTTGTTCTTGGTGTTTCCCTGTGTGTAATTTCCTGAGTTCCTGATGTCTGTGCTGCCTGTTTTGTAAGCGTTTTTTGTATTTAATAAATCCACTCAGCCTGCTGTCTGTCTGCATTTGGGTCCTTCCCCTGCTGCCTAGATGGCTTCCTGTGACACATTCAAGTCCTGGGGAGGAGGGAACGGCCTTAGTGTCTCCCATGAACAGAAAATCGACAATCATACCATCATTCATTCTCAGCTGCCTTTATATTTTGTTGCACTTTTTAAAATGATTTCCAAAGGTGAATCCCTCTCAGTGTGTTAAACATGAATACAAAAAGCTCAAGGTTACATAAATTGTTAGTGAGAAATATCAGCCATCAATATTTCACTCTAACTGACCAAACGCACCCAGCAGACCTCATAAAGGCAGTATATGTATCTGCTCTTGTATGCAGTGCCTACATAGCTAGGGGCTTGTAGCAACACAGCAATAAGCTGAAATCCCCGCTGAGAGTTGGCAGAGATCCCGGCATTTTATATTTACAGTCGTCAGTGTTTTTAAGTGGTAAACTCCAACTGACAAGCTGATGCTCTGCGTTACACGGGGCAGCAAAGAATAAAAGCAGACTTTAAATGAGGATCGAAGTTAAACAAAAATCTTTGTAGAGTTTCAGTGTGCTACAAACAGACTTAATGTCTTTCAGTGGACAAAGAGATGATGTGAAATTCAGCTTACTTCTGTCAATGCTGATGTATTTTGATGTCAGTAGATGGAAGAAACTGCAGGGAGAGTGATGCAAGAGGGCATTGTTATTGCCTACTCAACTATGACGGATTAGAGCGGCATTTTAGGCAGCTAAAGTGACATTCCAGTATATGTGCTCACAGGCCATTATAAATTATTTAACATTTTTTTAACATGTCAGAGTCCAAGCATGTTTTTATGAGCCAGAGTGCACCGCTGAGGAAAAGCAACAAAGAGAGGCAGATGCACAGGCTGGCTTGGCCTGGCAGCAGCACAGCTAGCCAGATGCTACCTGACAGAAACAGAAACCAAGTCACTCTGTGGCAGGGAGTTTTATAACGTGGACTGCTCTGGGTTCTGTGGCAGACACCAGCAGAGAGTGATTGCTGCTTTGTGTGACAGCAGAAGGCTTGAAAATTTCATCAAATTCAAAAGAAACAGTCAGCGCCAACAGAGTGAGCCTGATTCCAACAAATGATGTTCAAATGCAAATATTTTGCATGATCCATTACCTGAGTTATTTTTCAATTGGCTATTCCATTACTGTCCTCACATGGCAACTAAATTATGATTAAGATCTGGTTCTGGTTAAGTAGCTATACTCACATGGTTAAATAAAGACCATGATCTTTTCATTGGACTGTATGACCACCACTACCTCCCTAACTGGCACTGAGTGTTGCCATTACAAATAAGAACCAGAATCTTGCAAAACATAACTCTGAACATTTCTGATGGCATTCTGTTCACCAGACATAAGTGCTATACTGGGTTATTATGAACGCAGTTTAGCTACTACTGTGTATCTTTAACATAAAAACATATTTTTGTCTGTTTTGTTTTTTTACCTCTTACCAATCCAATCCAAGTCCTTTCATACTCTTAATACCTGAGTGCAGAGTGCAATCAGATATTTGTTGTTGTTATTATTATTATTTATCATTGATTTTCCCCCCCTACATAATACAGTTGCACTGTGCATACTTACAATAAAGAAAAATAAGAGCAGAAAATATAGCCTGCATCATAGATTTATTTTAATGGTTTCCTAGAATCTTGTATGTCGTAGTGTTTTCTGTGATGTGTGACGAGATAGAAGTGTGGAGCTGTGGAGGAGGGAGGTTTGGAAAATGATTTGGACAACCTCTCTTTATCTTCAGCCTGTTGAACATGCTTCTCTGTCAATGAAAGGCACTAGAATAGTTAAGGATTTAGTGAACTGCATAGAATATTGGACATCTGCATAATACACCACAAAACATATACATATACTTTTAATGCACATTTAATGGCTCAACACATTTCCTAAAGCATGCATTTAAGCAGCCTCAGAAGTCCATTATGGTATCTATATAAACAGCAATTATCAGTGCCTGTGGGTTTGATGCACATTCTATCATCCACTTAGCCAGACAGACAGACATTATTCACTTGCAGGCAGGTGCTGTGTGTCTAACATTATTTGAGGAAACACAACAACAAACAAAACCAACAAACTATGTTTCGAAATCTGTGAAGTGGGAGTGTACTCCTCCCACATAACAGCAGACAGACATAGTGAGGAGGACAAGTCATGAGCCTCACAGCACTCGAAGCAGTTTTAGATAAAATAACTTTTTTTCCAATTTTTGGACCAAGATCAACATTTTTTTTCCCCACGAGCCTTTCTGTGAGGCAAAGCAGTGAGTAGCAAGCTGGTGTTTTGATTTCACAGGAATAAAAGAGGACGGTGCGACATCAGTCTGTGTTTCAGACATCATTTCCTGAAATACCTCCGAAAAATGTAAAATGACTTTTTAGAAAGAAGAGAGGCAAAAATAGTCTTGCACACAGACTTTGCATGTAGTCATTAAGTCAAGACCTGAGCTACAGGCAAACCAAAGTAAGATAAGAATATGAGCTTTGTTATTTCTAAAAATATTCCAAAATAATGAAGTAGCTGTAGGTGAGACATAAAATTGCCTGCTGTTCTTCTCACCTGATCTTGGAAGTTGTTACAAAGTCAGACACTTTCTAAAGTTTTTGGCAAGACATCAGATTTGATTTGACGTCATTTGCCTCCAGCCATGATATTCCTTTTCTATCAACTTTAATTATTGACAGCTCTATGACAACTTATTTAAGAACTTACAAGTCTCCAAAAAATAGGATTCTCACTGCATTTTTAAGCGAAGCCAAAACAAACTGGTACTTGTTGCAAGCTTTTAAACATTCCCAGTTAACACTCTGGCAACAGTTAGCACAAGGTAAAGTGCTTTACTTTGCAGATTTGTGACTCATAACTGTTATTATATTTGCGTTTGTCTCGCCTGAAATGAAAATGATGAGTTTTAGCACTTTAGCATTCTCTGATTAGCTTCAATTGAAAAGATTCATGTGCTTTTGACATCATTTTGTATCGTGATTCATTTGGATTGATGTCACTCTCTGGTGACATAAAACATTATGACATAAAACTATTGTGACATTAATTCAACAAGACTGAGAGTCCACAGACATGCTAGCCGTGTTAGCATGATAACGTTTTCTAATTAACAGTAAGCACAAAGTACAGCTGAGGCTGATGGCGACGCCATTAGTTTTGCTGGTATTTGGTCAAAACCGAAGTACTAGTCAAAGTGAAATGTTGACCTGATGGTGGTGCTGGATGAAAAGTCAGGAGATCGCCAAACTTAACAATTCATTACAATTATAATTCATCAAGTTCTAAACAAAACAAACCCTCTAAAATAGCTAAGACTCTGTCTACATTTGCTTAGACCCATGGCTGTATTCTCAAAGGAAACAGTTTTCCCTTTTCTCCCATGTCCATCACTCTTACTCTCGTATTGACAATTTCTGTATTGATAGATCCCTTCTCCGTTAATTTAAAAAAAGGTAATCAATCTTGCCCCCTTAATACTTGTATTATCATTATTTTATTATCTCTATTTTCTTTCTTTTTTAATTTATTTTCTTTATTTTCTCTTTATCATTACATTTTGAAATGGGCTGTCAGCCACAACATTTTGCCAAAAAAAACAAAAAGCTATGAGCTATGACTTGTGCTGCTCTATGAAATAAAAATAATCAAAAAGTGAGGTTCCATGGTTCATATGTAACAACGGAGCTATAACTTTCTTTTCAAATTAGTTTTCTCTGCAAAGGCTGGACAGCTGTGTCTTTGTACATGTTATTTAACAGTGGTTATCAACCTCTTACACTCCTTAAAATGAAGCAATCTCCACTCGTGACCTCACATGACAGGCTGAATACGCCCACGAGTGGTGAGCAATAATTCACCCTCTTAAGGATGTTTCATTTAATTAATTGCCAGAGACCTGGAGGCTTAAAATTATTCAGTACTTTACCAGAAAAGATACAAGAAACTGACACCCAATGGCAGAAATACGATCTTTCTTTCCTCTTCCATTACTCATTCCACGACCCCTCTGGCTTATCTTGTGACCCTGTACCCCCTACAGGACAACCCCCAGCTTGTCTACCACTGATTTAGATGCATTCCAGTTTCCAGCTCCACACCAAGTGACAGGCCTCTGAATTAAGTTATAAGTTCCCACATAGCTGGAATTCAGGTCTCGCTGGCTAAGTGTGATTCTAAGTGTGATTGTATCTAGCAGGAATAAGGAACAAGACGTCTTCTTCTTTACACACACACACACACACACATATACACACATTTCCATTTTATCGAACACTTTCTCGTGCTCCTTTATTACACACGTAAAGATGCTTGGACACTCTACACCCACCCAATACACCCATCATTCACGTTCAACCCGCCACAGTCTCCTTCACATTCACCCTAATCTCACACATACACGTTGTACAGTATATCACTGTTTTGGGATGAGCTTAATTAATTGAACTTCAAGACGCTGGCATCTCAGAATGAAAGAAGCATACATTTACAGCAGGAGAACTAGAGGTGAGAAGTGTCAAAGACTGGGCTGGAAGTGTAGTAAGTGAGTGTCACTTCCTTTACCTACATAGTGTGTGATCCATTGAATTGAAGTGCTTCCGTATCTCTCAGCTGCCACTTCAACTGCTTTTAGTGTTTACAGCTGATCTACTGTTTCAACTCCTCCGCAACTTGAGTGCTTAAACTTCAGCTGACAATTCAAATGCGTTAAGTGTTCAGACATCTGATTCTGTTTCAATTGCCACTTCAACTACTCTCAGTGCTTAAATTTCAGGTGCAACTTTATTTCCTTCTCCAGAAAATGTAACCTTTTCCTAACTTTTACAACCAAATTAAAGTAAATTTTCTTAATACACGGTGAGTCTTAGACTGGGACAATGGGACTACAGTGGAGAGAGTCTTCAGCTTCAGGTTCCTCTGGGTTCACATCAGCAAGGACCTGACCTGGACTCACCACATCGACACAGTCAAAAAGACAGCGAGACAATGGCTCTTCTCCCTCCGCAGGCTGAGGAGGCTCAACATGGACTCCAGGATGCTCTGCATCTTCTACAGGTGCACACTTGAGAGTGTCCTGACTGGCTGCATCTCCGTCTGGTATGGCAGTTGCACAGCCCTCAACCGTAAGGCTCTACAGAGGGTGGTGAAAACTACACAGCACGTCACCAGGACGGAGCTGCCACCCATGGAGGACCTCTACACCCAGCAGTGTTGGAAGAAGGCCAACGGGATCATCAAAGACACCAATCACCCCAGCCACAAACTGCAGCATCCTGTCCCACACCACCAGGCTCAGGGATAGCTTCATCCTGCAGGCCATAAGACTGTTGAACTGTTGAGCTCTAAAGCTTGTTACTATGTCACTTTACCTGCACTGCACTGACACACCTTTCCTTTGTACTACTTTTACTCAATGTTATTACTTGTTTACATCTCAGTATAAATATACATTCTTACCTGTCCATAACTCGTCCTCATTACACATATACATTTACTATATTACTACACAACCTGTCTAGTTTATTCATTGTATCACTACTGTACACCAGCCTACCACAGTATTATGTGTTATATTATATTTTAATTATTTCTATTTTACATTGTATTCCTATATTTTAACTTCTGCACTATTTTATGTCTTAAGTCTTAGATTCTTATTTTTTTTTACTTGCATGATTTTCCTTTTTGAGCATTGTTGGAGGGAGCCTGAGAGACAAGAATTGAATTGCCAACGACTTCTTCACTGTAATTGTTGTGCATATGACAAATAAAGAACTTGAACTTGAATGGGCAGTCAAGCTAACACAAGCTTCAATCACTATAATGATTTTGGTGTATTCTTGGAGCAGTTTTATTACAGGCCACTGAATAGAGCCCAATAGGGCTGCTTTCTTTTTGTGCACTGATAAACACACCAGACAGCCAAGCAGCCTGCCACATTTGAGGTGTGCATTTATCCGGTCACTTCCACAAACAATAGGAGTGGATTTATTGACTTACTGCAAGCAAGGGAAGGGATAAGCACTGCAAAAATGGCATGCTTGCAAAACCCTGACAACACTGAGGTAGTGACTTACACGCATACTAAAATAGAATACAATACACATAGATGCACAATAAGTCAGAGCAATCAAGTTGTCTTTGGAAACCCACAATGAATCAGCAGTGTGCCTGTGTTTGAGCTGAAAAGAGAGATAAGAGAAAATGTATCAGGTTTAAGTCAGTATAAGGAAATATATCAAAGCACAAAGTCAACTATGAGAAAAATACACATTCACCAGTCTATTTTTAATAAAATGTCATTTTTATTTTAAACCTTTTCATCATATATTTTCATCATTCTGATTCTAGTACCAGTATTAGCTCAATCCCTGATCCTACTGGGTGCAACAGTGCATATGGAAAAGATTAAGAGGCCTTATTCAAGTGAAGTAAAACACTCCCTGGCCATTGTCTTGAAGGCCTAACTCTTCAGGCAAAAGTGGCTGTGTTTCAAACTCAGTTTTTAATCCTGTGTTCCCAGTTTAGGGTTGAGGTCACAGTTGGCAGCAGGCTAAAGGTAGCCCAGATGTCCTTCTCCCCACCCACGTCCTAATGCTTCTCCTGGGGGATCCAGAATTAGTCCCAAGCCAAATGGGAAATGTAATCTCTCTAGGGTTTGGGTTTGCCCTGGTTCTCCTGCCAGTAGTTAGACATGTTCAGAATACCTCCAGGCGCACAAACCACCTCAACTGGCTCCATTGAATGCAAAAGGAACAGTGGTTCTACTCCAAGCCCCTTTCAGATGTCCCTAATGGAAGGAAATTCATTTTGGCCACTTATATCTGTGATCCCATTCTTTTAGTCGCTACCCAGAGCTTATGACCACGGTGTGTATTAGAGCTAGACCGATAAATCAGCCAGGCCAATATATCTGCTGACGTTAGCTTATTGCAGATATAACTGTTTTGTGTATATGTCAGCCGATAAGTAACAAGAAATTGCAGTACAGAAATTTAGAAACAGTGTCACCATTACATAGTCTGTCCACCAGAGAGCACTGACAAGTTGATTTTTCAACTGTAAAATATCCAGCTCAGTATGTATCTTGGTCACAATAATAATTAAAAAAAATCCAAGTGATCTGTATCAGGATTGCTTGTTTATGTTATGTGTTAATGTTAAAAGGTTACTTTAGGCCAATATATTGTTATCTGATTTTTTTAAGTCCAAAATTTTGATATCAGTATCGGCCTCAAAAATCTAGTATCACCTGTTCATGTAGTTTGTCCACAGAATGCTTGTAAATAGCATATTATTGACGGTTATTGAAAAAACAAACACTGATTTCAGGTCTGTGACAGAACACAAACACCCTTAGTTTCCTCTTCACTACAAAGGGCACACTACTTCCTGCACTGGCACTGAACATTGAACAAACTGTGAGCTGTAAAATGGTCTGCAGTGGACATAATTCCAATGATACTGGGCTGAAAAGCTGCAGGTCAGTACAGTGGGTATCTAATGTAGAACTGGCTATGTTGATATATTTAACCTTGATCTAAACAGAACCACTTCTCCCCTGGACCTCAATGATGGTCTTGGACGTTTATGATGCAGCTGCAAAGTTGCCATAACTTGTCAAGCCGTGAAGAATTTTTGGCCTTCTGTGTTGCGTCCTGTTCATTAGTCTGCTGCTGGCCATGAGCTGTGGCTGAGTAGATGGAGAGCACAGAGAAAAAGTTCACTGCAGCCCTGCTATAATATCTGCATCCTCATCATGTACTGCATATAAAATCACCCTTTTCATTAAATATACTATATAGAAATTCAGAGGGTATCTTTGTCAGAGTGAGGGACAGATTTAGAGGAGCTGATCCTTAAGAGGGTGGCATTCAGGACTTCTACTTAGGACTTAGGAACTAGACTTGAAGCCATTTTTGCACTGAACTGGATTATATTGCTTCTCAAAGAACAGGATTTGTCTTTTTAGAACATCCATCTATCCATCCATTTTCTATACCGCTTATCCTCTTAGAGGGTCGCGGGGGGCTGGAGCCAATCATTGACATTGGGCGAGAGGCGGGGTACACCCAGGACTGGTCGCCAGTCAATCACAGGGCTGACACATAGAGACAGACAAACATTCACAGTCACACCTACGGACAATTTAGAATCACCAATTAACCTAACCTGCATGTCTTTGGATGGTGGGAGGAAGCCGGAGTGCCCGGAGAGAACCCACATGGACACGGGGAGAACATGCAAACTCCACACAGTGGGTTCGAACCCCTCTTGCTGTGAGGCGACAGTGCTAACCACTGCACCACCGTGCAATAGGATCTTTTGTAAGTAGACAGTTGAAAGAGTACAGAATTTGCCGCTTTGTGTTGAATAATTAATTTAACCATTTTACCCAGTGATGGAATACGATAAAAGATTGTATTTGCTAAAGAATACTCTGAAAAGTTGGTGGTAATATTTTATATCCACTATAGGAGTAAAAAAGTACAAAAGATAATGGTGATGTTATTTTGTGTGCTATCTATGGTGATCTGTAAGTCACATGAGTGTTTTTATTTTGATGGATTGGTCTGCACCTTGCTGTGTATGAGTTCTCAAAGTTAGAAATTGTGGATTTTCAGCCACGGTAGCGGTGTGGCTCTAGAGTTGGCAATGTCAGTCGGTTGGTTGGCTGGTTGGTCAGTCCACCACTTTGGTCCAGACGGAAATATCTAATAATGGTTTGCTATGAAATTTTGTACAGACATTCGTAGTCCATAGAGGATGAATCCTACTGACTTTGGTGATCCCTTGACTCTTCCTCTAGCATGAGGTTGACATTTCTGGGTTTTACTGAAATGTCTCGACAACTATAAGATGGTTTGCCATGAAATTTCGTGCAGACATCCATGCCCCCCTCAGGATGAATTGTAATAACTTTGGGGATCCTCTGACCTTTCATGTAGCACCACCAGCGGGTCAAAGTTTCCATTTGTCCAAATACTTTAGTATTAGTATTGCGAAAGCCCCCAGAAACAGCGCTGGGCTGTGAGGCACTTTTGGCACAGTGGCCACAGTCAGTATTGAAGGATCACATGACACACACTGGCCCAAAAATACTTTATCCCATACACAATCATTACAAAACGAATGGCTGTAAAACGATGAATAATTTTATCTGAGCATCACAAACAACCAAAATGACTCTTTATCAACAAGTCCTCCAAATTAAATGACAAAATATGTTGTTTGTCCATGTTTTCTGATCTGAAGCCCCTATCAGCAGGACATCCTTTGTCTGTGCCGCCCAAAACTGTTACAAATCCCTGTTAGAAAATAAATCTGTTTTATGATGTGACAACGCTATGGTTAAGGTTTGGTTAGGTTTAGGAACAAAAATGACTTGGTTAGGTTTAGAGAAAGAGCAGGGTTTGGGTTAAAACAAGTACTTTGTTAAGATTGCAAAAATACATCATAGTTTGGGTGAAAACGACCACTACATTTAGGTTAGGGGACCTTTGTCATCACGGTTACAATAATAACCACTTGATCAAGGTTAGGGATTGATTGTGGAAACGGGTGATGAACAGCGGTTCCATCCATCCACCCCGACCTCCTCCCTCTGTGGATTTTGTTGCTCTATAATAACTTCATCCGACTTTCTCCTTTGCTCTGGATGGAAGACTGATAATTCATGGCATGGCCGTAGACTCTTAGTCTTGTTTTGTCTGCCATCAGAAATGTTTGTATGTCTCTTGTAAAATATGATGAATTCAATCTCCCAGTTCTGTATCCAGGAAAGTCTGTTATCTGTCTGTACCTGCTGATGCCGCTATTGCTGCCTCCCCTCATCTTCTTGAGGACCCTACCTCTGGGTTTGGCAGCAGTTGTCTGTATCACATAGTGAGGTCACATGGGGAGTCATTTTGGCAGCTCCTGCCGTCGGAGCTTGCCAGTCCTTTTCTCAGCCATTGGTACACTGTGCCAAACAGAGAAATGAAGCATGTTATCTGTAACTAATACAGTCCATCTCTGCTGTGGGATTATCTGACATCTCAGCCTGGGCTCTCTGCTGTATTCCGTCCACTGTGTGAAATGCTGCTGATCTACCTGAAAGACCAACACAAGAGGCATAAAGCTGAAGTCAGGGAAGCTGTAAACCTGTTTGATATTTTAATCAGCAGATTAGGGCATGGCATTGCAAGACACTAAGCTTCTTGGGGACAAACCAAGAAATGTTGAACCACCTGGAGTCTCAGCTGGAGATACCACCGAATAATCAGTTTGGTTTTATGTTATAAAATGAAAAGGTGATGCTTTTGACAGTGTGCATTTGATGTTGTGACCTATTCTCATTCTACTATGCTGCACACTTAAAACGTTGGTGTTTAAAATGTAGATTAAATGACATTTGTTCTCATTTACTTCTCCGAAGGCTCTCTCATGAATTAATTCATCTTTTCACAGCAGATTTGAAGGATTCTTCTGTCCGCGAGTCACCGCTTTCTCAGAGTCAGCTACACCAACACAAGTAATATCTCCATGGACAAAAAAACAAACAGCGAACAGTCATATCTTCCAGGCATGCAGTTGACAAAACTGCAGATCAGTGGGTGTCAATGTATTTACCAAAAACATCTAAGTCTAAGCTTGGAGTCAAATAGAGCTTCCAAACTCACAGTTTGTTTATGTATGTGTTGTAGAGTGGTGCCCTGGGGAAGGCTACGCCACCCTCTGTTATTCCTGTTTGTGTGGCTGCTGTTCCAGGGCTGAGGACATGCTGGTGAAAACACACAAAATTGCTTGAAAAATGTTCTCCAACTCAGGAATGTGAAAGAACAAAACATTGCCTAAAGTCTGAATCCTCGGGGAAAGTGTAATCAACAGCGTCCTGTGTAGTAGGCCCATTAGTAATTATAACAGCTGTGATATTTGGTGCTGTATTGATTGCATTCATGACTTAATGGCATTCTTACATGAGTGCACCATACCCTGGGAAGCCTGATTTGGCTTACTGGCACTGGTAAAGTGGGGTGGTGTCAGTTCTCGTCTGGCGCAAGGTTTTGACGAGGAAGAAGAATACGTGGAATAAAAAAGACAAAATCTGTGGTTCTGCTGCATTGATTTTGAGTGCAATGCTAAATCGGTGCAGTATTCTTTCAAATGTCACATACAAGTGTTTTAACAGAACCATTTTTCATATAATTAGAATTTTTTCTTTATTTCAAACAAAATCCACAAGTGGTCCAGGCCCGTGGTACAAGTCATACAGACAGTCTGCCTTTCTACACAGGGGGATAAACATATATTACAGCCAAGATATGAATACATTTGGAGTTTAAATATGTTATAGAAATAAACAAAAATAAAAATAAGAAATAAAATAGAACTTAACGTAATCATAGCTCGCCATTTTACTGACAGGTTTGACACCTTTAGGAAGATTTTTACACTCCAGCTGCCTCAGGGTCTTTATGCAGGTCGCTGTCCAGAGAACCTCAACATGCACCCAACAGTGTAACGTCACTCATAATGGAATAAGTTGACATTTTTGTATATGAAACTTTCCCACAAACATAGGACCAAAATACTTTAAATGTTCTTGTGTGAGGCCCAGTGTCGAATTGATGCTCGACGGTGCTAGATGTAGCATTTTTGCTCAAAGTAGTGTTTTTGCCTCCAAACAAATCCACTACAGTTTAAAAGAAAGGGGCTAAATATGCTGTGTGCTTTTAATAAAAACTGTGCTATTATATAACAACAATAACACGAACTATTGTACTAATGCAGGTATATATAACTTGATTCATTTAAAATATTTACTGATAACAAATTTACAAAGCATGACAAATATGACATCTTTCTTGTGCAGCCTGTATACAAACACTATAATAATGCATTTGCACCTAATTTCAATGTACCAGTCATCAGAAAAACAAAGTCAGGGTCTGAGCATGACAACAGATTGGCCTTTCGTGTGTAAAGTCTGTATGAGAATCTGAACTGCCTTTCTGTCACTTTCTCCATGTGTTCTGAGAAGCTGCAGCTGTGCTCTCCCTCACAGCTGTTGTTGAAAGTGTAGAATGGTGTTCATGATCAGTATATATCCTATCCTGCCCTGTATGGTGACAAATTTCCAGGTGATTGCTGATTACAGTGTGCTAATAACTATTTTCAAACATTGGAGAGATTCTAGAAAAAGGATAGGCCTGTTATGGTTGTAAAACTTTCATGAGAGACATCTCTTCCCCTCATCAGTTTGAAGGCTGATTCAGGAGGACATCATGACTCAAACATAGAGAGAGCAGAAATTGAAAAATAAACACTGTACCATTTTTGACCACAGATAACCACAATGGTAAAATGTGAAATCAACAGTAAAATGTGAAATCATAACTAGGCAAGGCAAGGCAGATTTATTTGTATAGCACCTTTCAATTCAAGACAATTCAAGGTGTTATCCATTTAACAGGCAATGAAGAAAATCAATTAAAATAGAATGACTTCTAGGATTTTACCAGGAGATATCACTTGAATAGAGAATAACAATAGGCCTAACACTGAACCTTGTGGTACACCTAAGTTAGTAATTAAACAGAAGAGGCTGTAAATGTAAGTTTATCATAGTTTGTTGCACAAAAAAACAAAAAAAGGGTCAAGTAGGGTCACAACCAAGGAGGAAGGATCAAATTTCAACCTTCTTTTCATTTTTTGAGTGCAATCTAGCTATTGAAAGACCTGAAGCCAAACTGAAACAGTTTATATCGACCATTGCTGGATAGGGTGATAAGATGGACAGTATGCAAAGTATGTACATTGTGTCCTGTCACACTTGGAACAAATATATTTTCTTCCAAGTTATTTAAGAGGAAGACAAACTTTCTAGCAATAACATCACTTTTTGGAGCTCCTATGTCTTGCTTTCAACCCCACACAATTTTCTGCCATACATCTGAATCCTGCAGATCGCGCACATTGCTTGCCCCTATAGATCTGCTCATGTTTCCTAACATATCATTGAACAGTAATGTCAACTCTTGGACCACCAACCAAACTGCACACAAGACCTTGTCTATAGAAGACCCTCTTTTGCTGGATAGATCATCAGTTTAATGTGTCTTCCAGGACTTAGAAGATGAAGGGGAGATTTAATGTGGGCCTGTGATTGTTAAGGATTTCAGGAACAAGGATGAGCAGGGTTTTAATCTTTGCTCCTTTAACAGGCTGAGGGCACAATACCAGAGGAGAGAGAAGTCTTAATGAGAGTGAACAGAGGGGGACCTGTTAAAAAGGAGCCCCATAATGAGCTTAGCATTGAGAGTCTAGAATAGCCAACATGTTGGTTTAGTTGCAAGTACTAATTTGTTGAAAGTATCTAGAGATACCGTCTAGGGAGACTGCCTCAAGCAGAGCGACTACAGGTGGATCGCAGGGGAAAGGAAGAGCATGATGAACAGGAACCAGAACTCTGATTATGTAAAATGTTAATCATCTTTGATGAGGTTAATTTGTGATTAAGGGAATTGTCAAGTCTGTTGACATTAAACAGAGGGCTGAGCACAGGGGAGGGTTTAAAATTCATTTGAACATGTCATGAAGGAAATTATGGATGTCTTTACCTGTTTTCTGGAGTGTGTGTTGAACAACACTGTCAGAATGTCAGGCGATTCCTGGTCTCACATTTTCATTGTCTGCTTTTTCCCCCCTGCTGTGTACTAACTCTCCTGTCATTTCAGATCCTGCCGCTCCCTCCTGCCCTGCATTAACCCCTGTGTTCCTGCCATTCCCCATCACCTGACCTCCCCCGCCCACCTGCACACCTGTTCCCACTTCCCCATCTGCCCAGTAGCATATATATGCACATATACAGTTTGCTGCCTTCTGCCTTAGAATTCCAGCCATTTTCTCTGCCTGCCGTAGCCCTCCCTGTTATGACCCCTTGCCTGCCTTTCGGACACCTGCTCTCTAGCCTGATCCCCTATTGAATATGTTTGCCTCATCTCCCCTGCTAGCCTGGTTTTGACTTTTGCCTGTTTTCGACCTCGAGTAAACTTGAGTCGTGCTTTTGGGTTCAAACCTGTTTTGACTGAGCCTTTACAAACACAAATGTATTCAGTTCATTCATGTATTTTCCCTGATCCCCATAATATATTTAACTTTTACACACACAGGCTCAAGTGTAGTAATGCACTGCTGTTCTTTATATGAATCATTATGAAACACTTAGTTCTTTAACTCTAAAGGGTTTTGATGAAGTAGGGTACAAATAATAATAATCTGACTGAATTCAGTAGTATTTGATGTTTGCTTCTATAATATTACCTGACTGGTTGAAAATCCTACAGGCTGGCCCACAGGGGAATGTTTATCCTGCAAACAATAAAACAGCATATCATAGAAATTACTCATGTTCATCTGTGCCAGTCTGCAAATAGGTGTTTTAGTGCTGTATTTTCTTTACATTGTAGGTCCCGTAGGGATTGGCAGTCTCAGCTCCTACTTGCATATGAAGCAACTTTCCAAGTATCACCCTCTGGAGAAATGGCAATGTTGCCACAATAACTGATGAAAAATAAAGGGAAAACAATTTTCATGGAGAGTGGTGAAGGTGCAGTATAGAAGCACTGGTGCTACAAGGTACAGTAAGTCAATTCTAATCAAAAGTTTCTGCCAAGCCAGTGGATGCATTTAAGGTTGATGGGGGCAGATATCATCACTAACCCTAAGACAGGGCCAAAATGGTCAATAGTGCTGGTATGTGCTCTCACAAAACATTTTGGATGGACACAAACCTGAAATGAGAGAGAGAGTGAGTGAAAAGAGTGTTGCTGCAGTTGCTCATTTTATTTGTTAAGGTTATATTAGCTTGTATTTGGATCATGAGCGTGCTTAACTGACACAAATTTCACTAAGCACCAGCTGTGCACTCATTATCGTCTTGTACAAATGAACATCTTTCTGATCGCTGGATCTGGAAGTGCGATATCATCACACCAAATCTGATGTAATGAAACAGTGCCAGAGTATTAATGTTATTTTAAAAATAAGAAAATGAAAGCTGCACTAATCAATATCTTTATAGTATTAATTGGTCAAATACTTATGTGCAATGTGAAAGTGTTTGCTCATAGTGACAAACCCACAGGGAATTATCACCCAAATCTGCAGTTCCCTTCAGTTCTACTAAAGCAATAAGCCCCAAGAGGCCGTGGTTTACAGTGATTTTAGAACAGGTAAGGGGCGTTGTTAGCTGTTCTACAATCATTGTATATCACAGCCTTGCGGGGCTTATTGCTTTTATAAAACGGTTACTAAATATACCTGGCAAGGTTTCATAAAATTAACACACAGCAACAAAAAAATGCAATAATTTAACAAATAATCATTCTTCCACCAAGCAATGTAGTTCTTCAGCAACATTTAGCAGAATGGTTGCCAAGCAACACACAGACGCAGCAACACACAGATGCAGTGGAAAGCATGGTTAAAGATTGGGATGATTATTAACATTTATCTGGATATCGCCATTAATTGTGCAGTTGTTGAAGTGTCCAGAATCTTCTCTCATTGTATTTTGGGAAACAATAAGATTGCAGGGACGATTCACATTTATGCCCCATCACTGACATGATTTCTCTTGCCTCTCAGCCAGCATCAGAGAGTTTTTGTACATGATGCTTCTCAAGTAGTGGTTGGTGGAGGCTAAATTGTCTCAGTGCAGGCTGCTTTACAAATCCGTGGCAACATGGACTGAAGGAAGGGAACGGACTATATAGTCTGTTTAACGGCACCAGCTTCGTTTCTTGACTTTTCCAGCTCTTCAGTTCCTCTCTCATTAATTTCAGCTTGCTTCCTTTCTTTTTTATTTTCCTCCTCTATCATGTCAATCTGTTTCAACCACTCATCCACACTTAGCCCTCCCAGTAAATCAAAAAATTTGCAACAAAATCTGACAATTTAAAACAATTTGATTGGCGCAGTAATACTGATGTAATACAGTAATACAGTCCTATCTAAAACTATCCGTTTTAGAAAGAGCTATTTGGCCCTGTTGAGCTCATTGTTTTGGTTTTATGGTTTACAACTTTACTGTTTTGATTCAGTCTCACCGCTCTTATCAACCCTGTTTCCAGCCGCAGCGGGCAGTTTTTTAGAGGAAAAAGGTCTGATAAACCCACTGTTCGCTACTACCAAAGAGCAGACAGACAAAGTTGGCAACTAGCTGGAGAAAAGGGGAGCTTTTAGCAGCTAAATAGCCAAATATTTCCCTCAGGGGTTGATGGGGGACAAAATAAAACAAGAAGGTGAGTAAATTTGGACCTACATTCGCCAGTGTTTACTAATCACTGTTTTCAGCTTGTTCCGCTGCCACCAAGAGGCCAAAGAAAAATCCATTAATGTAGCTTTAAAACTGTGATCATAAGAACTCAACATCTGATATTTTAACATGATAAGATGACTTAGGCCCCACCTTAGTGAAGAGAAACAATCAACACTCTTGGCTAAGACTGACATACACTATAGTCCAGATTTACAGGATGGAGTCAAAGAAACTGAAAGCTCTGTGTGCTTTGCAGCTATCCTCATTTCTATCACAAAGATTCAAGATTCAAGATTCAAGAGTCTTTATTGTCATTATGTTTGCACATAACAAAATTCTGTGTGAGAGACTCTCAGCTAGAGCAGGAAAAAAATAAAAAATAAGATATATAAACACAAGTCAATTATATACACATTAGACTGTTAAATATAAATACAGTATGTACATTGAGGCACTATAAGATGAAATAAATAAATAGAAAAATAGCAGCAGTCGAGTGGATATACACTTAGGGTGTAAATGTAAGTGTAAATGAAGTAAAGTGCGGAAGTGGGTCCAATGTCCTTTTTTACGAAGGGTTGATGGCTTTCACAGCTCTGGGGAAGAAGCTGTTCCTGAGTCTGGTTGTGCTGGTTTTTATGTTTCTGTACCGCTTTCCTGAAGGAAGAGGTACAAACAGTCCATTTCCCGGGTGGGTGGGATCCGCCGCGATGCGGCTGACCTTCTTCTGGACCTGGACATCATATATTGAGTCCAGATCTGGAAGAAAGCATTCCCAACAACTTTGTTAATTAAATGCCCATGGGGTTAAGGGCAGCCAAACAGCTATAATTTCAATAATTGCTTCAAACTCAAGGCAGATTTATTGAAGAAGACAAAACAGACGAAGTGCTTTCACACCACCACAGTATTATTTCTTTCTAATTTCCTGTTTCCTCTTTTATATTTTTCTTTTACTCACTCATCAGGTATTCAGTCGTTATTCAGGCATAGTTCAAAAGCAAACTACTGAATGTGTTGAGAGATGGCACAGGGCAGAGAGAAGGGACGTCACATGTACTGGAACATTGTTTTAATAGTGACACTACAGGTGACAGGAAACAGAAGAAGCACAAAGGGTCGACAGCGACTGCAGGGCTGAAGAGACAAGCTGAATGAGGAGGAGGAGGAGACGGAGGACATGCTGGTGATACAGTTCTACATAAATCACTGTTCATTAATGTGTTTCTGGGTTCAATCAAGGACTTTTCAAGTACCTTTACTCTTAATCTTGTATTGAAGCTGCCAGTAGTTGTGCTACTATTTTAAATTTGAGCATTTTTGTGCACAAAAACTTCAAGGATACAGAGTTCCCCTAGAACTATATACTAACGAGGAATGAAAATTTATAGACCAGAATCCATTAAACTCTTCATTCAAACCCAAAATAATGAAAGTTTTGCAGCACCAGTTCATCAAAGACTAACTCTTTGGATTAGCCAATATCACATTAAATAAAAAGTTAATTTCTGAGCAAAACCTAATTTTGTTGTAGCTTTTAGAGATTAATTTTAATGGTGCATAACTCTGACTGTCCAACATTCAATATATTTTAAATATATATATTTTTTGATAAAAAAACAGTATGTCCTTGGTGTTTTGAGTTGTGTACTTATTTGGTCAAAACTGTAATTACCATGAAGAATAATTTCTAGCTATTAGCCTTGCCACATAGTAGCCTATGGCGGTCAGTCCGACAGTCAACCACTTTGGTCAAGACTGAAATATCTCAACAACTGGATTTCCATAAAATTTCCCCTTCATGATACATTCTAACAACTTTGGTAAACCCTTCACTTTTCATCTACCACCATCATCAGGTCAAAACTTTAATTTGTACAATTCTTCCAATACTGTGACTAAATGTGACTAAATACCAAACTAATGACATTCCCATCAGCCTCAGTTGTACTTTGTGTTAATTGCTAATTAGCAAATGTTAGCATGATAACACGCTAAAAGATGTTGTTAGCTGTTGCTTAGTCCTATCTGTGACTTTAGCCTAGCTTCCTTACGATATTCCACAACTCTGTTTTGTGATTCAAATCATGGGGTGATGTGCAGAGATTTTAGGACTACCCAATGCTTCGAAAGTCTAGTCTTTTCATTTGCCGTCATCACAACTGGAAAGCTAATGCTAGCTATACATCCTCCATTGTATAATGCAAGACAAACAGCACTAAGTGTGTGAGATCGGCCAATGACTCAGCAGGTGTTCAATAACATGAACAAAAAGAAGTAACTTAGAAAAGTAACTTCTAGTGGTAATCAGCGCTAATGTAAGCTAGTTACCCTAGTTTGCTTGCTTCCATTTTCAGTGTGGAATACAAACTTAACAACACAATGGGCTGAGTTGAATGTTGTAAATCACTAAGGCTGATAGCAATGATATATGGGCTTACTAAAAATGGGGAAAACTGCCTTGTATCAATATTTGTGGGCTACAGTATTCAATCTCCAGTTAGCAGCTAGTTGTTAACACATCACTCAACCGCTGCCATGGGAAATGTCCACCCAGAGGCTTAAAGCTTAGGTGTTGTTTCCACCAATATGTCCAAAAACAGTATCTTCTTTTGGAAAATGGAGCACAATAGCTGCTGTATCATTATAGTTTATATTCCCTTACACAAAAGTTGATGAGAATACAAATTTCAGTTTCACTTTAATGAAAAAATAACATTGACTCATTATACTGACAAAGCAAAATACTGGTCTAATGATAGTGTACCATAAAACAGGGGGCCATGATTAGTCTTAACCACTAGCACCTGTTAACTCCCACTCCACCACCAGTGACCCTTGCATGGTCCTCCACCAGAAGTGGTGTTATCCCACCAGATAAGGTCCCCTGTCAGTCACGTCGACCCCTGGGACATTGTGACATTTGGTGAGTAGAACAATGTCACAGCTGCTTACCTGACCTTTCACAAAGGCTCCTGCAACACTGTGTCAGAAGAACCGCAGAGTTTCTCTCAACTGCATTTGTGGATAACACAATCTCAACTGTGCTCTTAAATAAATGTGTAATGATATTGTACATGCAAGTTTCTTCCATTTACCACCTGCTGACTGTCTTGCACATCTTCATCTATAAAAAAAGTGGTAGCGTGAATGAAGGTGATAACATCTTGAGTTTGCTTTTTATGTCCTTATAAGGGGCAGGTTAACATGTGCTTCTAAATGCAGCAACACATGGGAGAGCAGGAAAACAAATGTTAATTATACTTTCCTGGAAGTAATCACCAACATTAAAGAAGTGTAAGATACCATGACAAGAATCCCTTTGCTAACACTGCCACCCAGTGCACAGGAACATTTTAACACCCATTTTCCTGCAGGGTAATACCACTTTTCAGTACCACGGTGGTAAAAAAAAAAAAAAAGACAATGCAGCTCCTCCACAATGCCAAAGCTAAGTCACTTTATTCATTCTATACGTAAGAGTAACTACAGACATATCAAAAGAAAGAAGCATGCAAACAGTGTTTTAACTGCATTTGTCTAATCAAGCCCACTCTTAGTTTGCCAGTATTTGTAGTCCAGCCGAGTTTACAGACCTTGAATGCTAATGGTATTATTGAGATGCAGAGCATGCCAGCGCTGTGCTGGGGCCCCAGCCTTCATGCAGTGAGTGAGTACAAAGCCCAGAGATGTATGCACACGCTCTGAACTAATAGCCTACACAACATAAACACACAATTTGTCTTTAAGGATGTTAGGGCATCTTTAAGCTTAGAGGTCTGTACCTTATATGCTGATTGCTCGTTCACTCTGAATACCAATAACGCTGACCTATTTGCCCTTCTCTTTCCCTTCTCTGCTATTTATTTTCATTATTGCTTGTTATCATACAGGCAACTGATTGAACTTGTTCCTGTTAATCACCAGTTTTCATCCAATCATCACTTTGACACTTAAGCAATCTAAAAATTCTAACTCTAATGTCATTGCAGATCTTTGATTGTGCTATCTATATGCAAATGACCCGCGAAATTCAACAGTGGCTCAGTATAGAGCAGACTTTTGTTGGGAACACAGTACCAACAAACCTGTGTAACTCTACATAATCTATTAAAAAACCAAGTCACATATACAATGAGTTCTAAAGAAGCTTTCTGGGGTTCGATTTTTATTTATTTGCAGCAGCCTCGCATAGCTGTAATAACAATTTTCAGTCACAATCCAGTCAACACAGTGTGTGTACGTGTGTTTACAGTTGCCTAGCTGCTGAATGTGCACAGCCTTGCTTTCTCTACTACAGGCTGTACAATTCCCAAGGCTATCTTGAGTGCACATACAGTATATATTAGAGCACAGCATGCAAATCTCCCATATGTTAGTGACACGACTGACACACAAGGAGCAAATGAGTAACATTTACATTGAAATCAAATGTAATGCAATTTAATATTCCAGCTTTGAGTGTTCAAAATAACAATTAGAGGACCTTATATGTAACTGATGATATGGAACTGCAGAGGAGAAAATAGAATCACACTCATATGATGGTCTCAGTATTAAAATCTGCTTTCAACATTCAAACAAGATCATCTTCTGGCTTAATATATACTTTCCAACGTTTAATTAAAAATGGATTAGAATAATTAAGGGACAAAAATGATGAGAGTGGGGAGAGGGGTTGAATATTATATTTCACTTTTTAAAAAGGCGAGAGCCTCCCCAAAGTTTTGTCATTTTTTGTTTGTTATTTTCTTTGTTATAACATTTTGACATTAGACAAAATGACAAATAACTTTTATTGGCCTCTAGTATAATAATTCAGACATATTTGAAAATAAAAAAGGTAAGAAAAGCAGAAATACTGAAGACCGTCGGAGAAAAGAAATAATAACAAAAACATTAACAACCACACAATAGACATCTATATAAACAAAGAAATGCAGACAATCAGAATAACCACGGCATCTCGATGTTCCTCTGTATTCTCTTAACTAATATCCCAAACCATCTCTAAGATTTTGCACTCTTAATATATGTGAGAAAATTATCCCAAATTTGACTAGTTTGGCTTTGGACGTTATTTAGCCTTCCCAAAGTTATCAATATTTTCTTTGGACCCTGCCTTTGACTTAGGGAAAAAAACTGCAACATGTTCTCCCTAATATCTGATAATATAGTTAATAGTTATCATGGTATATTCTAATTTAAACGTTAATAGATTAATGAAATAATACATTTCACAGCAGATGCCAACATGCATATCATACATGGAGCAACGCCTGCGAGCTAGTTCAGGCAGTCAACTCGAGCTGCACAGCTATACACACGTGACATACCTCATTCTCCACAACCATCTACCAAACACACCCTCCCAATTTGCCACTGCTGCCCTGCTTCAGCATTGCTGCTCGTTCTTTCAGCCCCACCACCACCCCAGCATCCACCTGCTGGCTCCGGCGGAGGGGTTTAAGATAT
Organism: Macquaria ambigua; assembly: GCA_008360985.2. Lineage (NCBI taxonomy): Eukaryota > Metazoa > Chordata > Actinopteri > Centrarchiformes > Percichthyidae > Macquaria > Macquaria ambigua. The sequence goes on along the minus strand of VMKM01000114.1, from coordinate 16,498 downwards.
TTGCTCATCACTCCCCAATATCTTTATGTAAACATCTCTGCAGGGAGTGACGAGGTCGGAGCCTAGACGCCAAACTCTAACAATGTTCTGCTGCTGTAATAAACATTTCAAACGTGAGTTGTCTGACTGAAGTGGAGTTAGCAATTTCCAAATTAATGGCAAACATTACAAATTATTATGAATATTCCAGCCACTCCCTATTTGTGAATAAAGATATGAAATACGTTGAACTTGAATTATAATAGACCAACTTTAAATGACATATTATACATGCAGAGAGATAAAGATAGCATTGAATTGCTAATATCCATAAAGATCCACATGTATTCTGGGTTCCTCAAAACTGACGTATTGGTCATGTTAGCTAGTTGACTGTGATGGAAAAAATAAAGCCACTGCGCACACTAAAGCCATCACCTGCGACTGTTTTTTAAATGTAATCTCACAAGCAAAGGCTGAAGTATAACTGTGAGAAAAAATAAAAGAAGTTTTGTCTGTTCTCTCAAAAAAGACATCTGATGTCTGTTTGATGTAGTTATGATTATGTTTTTGATTAGTTTCCTTTATAATGCCTTTTTATAATTTTATAAATAATGCCTGTCTAATTTTATAATGACGTTCCATTATGTTGTACCAACACTTGTGAAAAGGGCTCCTATTCCTCCATCTGTTCTTCCTGAGGGTAAATAAAGGTTGAATGAGTGAAAAATATCCAGTGTGGTATGCTTTGTGAACAACAGTTTGCATTTCATGTAATCAAACTACTGACCCTCCTCTGCCATAATATATGTCTTATTTTTCGTAATGTAATAACACCAATATATTACAAGGAAATATATTGTATTATATAGCAAATTAAAAGGAATGTGTAATACATTGTGCTTCACAAAAAATGAAATACATAGACAGATGCAAAATGTAGGTTTATTAACAGCAGGGGTATGAGAGTCAGTGTCAGTGGGGGTCCTGGGCCTTGTTGATAAGGCCATCTGCAGATGGGAAGAAACTGTTCTTGTGGCGTGAGGTTTTGGTCCTGATGGACCCCAGCTTCCTGCTGGAGGGGAGTGTCTGAAACAGGTTGTGTCCGGGGTGGGAGGGGTCGGCCACAATCTTTCCTGCTCGCCTCAGGGTCCTGGAGACATACAGGATCTGGAGGGATGGTAGATTGTAGCCAATCACCTTCTCAGCGGAGCGAATGATACGCTGCAGTCTGCCCTTGTCCTTGGCAGTGGCAGCAGCGTACCAGATGGTGATGGAGGAGGGGAGGATGGACTCAATGATGGTGGTGTAGAAGTGCACCATCGCTGTCTTTGGCAGGTTGAACTTTTTCAGCTGCCACAGGAAGTACATCCTCTGCTGTGCTTACTTGGTGAGGGAGCTGATGTTCAGCAGGCGATGATGGTGCCCAGGAAGCAGAAGGACTCCAAAGTGTCGACTGAGGAGTCACACAGGGTGATGGGGGTGGGTGGGGCTGGGCCCTTTTTGAAATCCACTACCATCTCCACTGTCATGAGAGCATTGAGCTCCAAGTTGTTCTGTCCTCACCAGGTTACCAGATGGTCAGTCTCCCACCTGTAGGCGGACTCATTCCCACCAGAGATGAGCCCAGTGAGGGTGGTGTCATCCGCGAACTCCAGGAGCTTGACAAACTGATGACTGGAGGAGCTGTTGGTGTACAGGGAGAAGAGCAGAGGGGAAACGACACAGCCTTGGGGGGATCCGGTGCTGATGGACCGCGAGTCAGAGACATGTTTCCCCATCCTCACGTGCTACCTCCTGTCGGACAGGAAGTCTGTGATCCACTTGCAAGTGGAGTCAGGCACACTCAGCTGGGAGAGCTTATGTAGCAGTCGGGATGGTGGTATTTAAAGCCGAGCTGAAGTCCACAAACAGGATCCTGGCATAGGTTCCTGAGGAGTGTGCGAGGTTAGAGGAACTGTTTACTTATTCATAAACACGTTACAACTTTGGAAGTTGATGTCATTGTTGTTGTGCTGCGGCCAAGAAAAAATCAATCAATTCCAGTTATATAAACATTTTTTTAAAAACCTCACAGTTAAGAAATGTTTTTTAGATACAGTATGTAACAGCACGGCTCCACCAACCTCCTTTTTGTTCAGATCATATTAGCACATTCTAGCCAAATGATGAATATGCTACATCAAAGCGAAATATTCAAATTTGCAGAGTATTTACCTGGATATTCACCAACAACTGTATCTCTTTCAGATTGGTCTTTTTTATTGTTAATGTGACTGTAATGTTGCATTAGCTGTGGAAAGCCAATCTGCACTCACACTCCAATGAGTCCTCTAAGATGGCACCAGTTATCATTGCAGGACATCCGTGACTCAATAGCAAAGTATCACTATCTAAAACTCTCTTCATTTTGCTGAGCTGGCCCAGATTCCATTCATTACACAAAATCCAAGACCAAAGCAAATACATAAGTCCACAGTGCCTCTCTTTATCCTATTTACACAGCCTGACTCCTCCGACTGGCTTACAGCTACTGAACTCTCTGGTCCAGCGGGGCTGAGGGAAAACATGACCCACCAGCTGCCATGGATGCCTCTTATCAGGCCCTGTGTGTGCCCAGTGCTGGTCCGAACATGGCAGCTCCCAGATAATACTATCTGATAACCGTTTGTGTCAAATGGCCCTAACCTGAAGGTGAGCTCCAGCTGGGCTGCACTGATGCAGATGCAGAGATGCAAAAACATGGCCTAATGGGAGGGGTGAGCATGACCAGCATACAGAGAGTTTTAGCAAGAGGGCTCGCTGAAACATCTCATCTGCATGCCTCACTGCATCACTGGTTGATGTCAGATAAAAGCATATTTTTTCTTTTACATCACTACTTTTTATGGCTACTTTGTGCTAGATAAATGCATTTTTTACATTTTAGACAAATTGATGCCATGACGTATGCTGCAAAAATGCTGTTACACTTATATAAATATTAACACATGGTCACATATTGGGAGAAGTCTCCTATATAAACTTGAACATAACTGCAGTGCCTACAGGAAGAATTGATCATATCAAGACATAATGATGCATGTCTGTACAAGCTACCATGACATCAATGATAAAGAGTTTGTTGACAAGCAATGTATAGATTCAGCTGTTTATCTGTCAATAGCCTGACATCTCTGAGTTCATTTTCGATTTCCAAGGGGCGTTATCAACGGGCGCAGACCAAAATGCCTCTGGACGCAATTGGATAGACCAACAACCAATCACAGCAACGAAACGTGAGTGAATCCTGTAGGAAGTACAGCAAACACATCTTTCTTATCAACAAAATCTTTAAGTGCAGTTGTTTGTTCTTCTTTTAGCGAAAATATACCGTCCAGTTTGTTTAATACTGACGTTCCACATCAGCGGCAGCCATCTTGGTTGTTTATGAAAATGCCTCAATGGCGCTCCTCTGTACAGTCATCGTATCAGACCCACCCCATATTAAATAAACGGTTGTGACTGCTTTGTCTGGATGAAAGGGACACCGGGTCAGAAATTGCTCATATGGGTCATTTTGGAAAGCCATGATGAAAGGCCTGTTTTGTTATTTAGGTTGGAAGGCTTATTGCTGTGATGAATTTAGTAAACCAACTATAAAAGCACACATTACTGGCCATTTACATTCATGGAACATCCATCAATTCAGCATTTAGCTGTTTTTAACTGCCAGCATGGTATCCAGAAGGCACTTCATCACCTGGCAGCCTACTTACTGTAAATAACTTCTTCACTTCTACAAGGATTAGAATTATTATTCAGTTATATGTCATTATTAATGTGATTTTCTGTGTGCGTCTAGTTACTGTCTGTGCGTCTACTGTGTTTATTTTGCCAACATGAGTGCTGTCCTGTGTGAACTGATGTGAACCAGTCAGATCCAGACAACAAATGCAACTGTTGGAACCATGACATCCATTGAAGAGCTGGAAAGCAAGGCAAATGTTGATTTCACCTCCTGTCAGGCTGTGCAAACATGGAATAACAATGTGGAGTATAGGCAATTATGAGAGGAACTCATTCAGTAAATATCACTTTAGCTCCATGTCATTAACAGAGAAATAAACCAATATAATGAACAAAATTAATACCTCATTTAACTCATCATTTACCTCCTATGATTAACTTTCCACATTTTATATTGGAGGGAGTCTAGATGTGGTGGTAATTGCATTGTAAACTTTATATATCAGCACCAGCGACAAAACATGTTTCCGCAGCTGAGAGAAGGTGCCCACACATTTATTTTCAGCCCTAAAAAACACCAGGTGCGGTGGCAGTGTGTGTTTATCATCTACTCCCTGTCAACGCCTACGAAAAGATAAAAACTATTAAACAGGAGCTCATTGTAATCTTTCAGTCTTGCTAGATAATCAGTAAATGCTTGCAAATGCACAGTAGATTGAATAAAATACCATCTTGACATTTCTACCATTGTTTTTCTATATTTTTCATCTTGCTACACATGAACAAAATGCAAATTAATCATGTTACATTTGTGTACAGTTCTTGTAATTCATTGTAGTTATAGTATTCATTATAGTTTAACACATTCATAAAACCGTTTTAAACCTGCCTGTCAGTGTTTAGTACATGTATATACTGTAAACCGTTAATAAATATTTTAGAACACACTGTAAGGATTTGTTCATGTATATCATTAAATAGATTATGGGTCAATTCTGGATGAATTCAACAACTATGACACCATGTTTTGTTCTCAACTGTAACAATGTAGCGTTTGGAATTTGCTACCACTCTGATTTGCATCTCTGGCTTCTTTTCCATAGAAACAGGGGCCAAGGCTCATGGGTAGTGTAGTATTTTGAGCCTTCCGCCATGCAAAAATAATGGACAAAAGTTGAAATAATTAAAACTTGGGGGCCATGCCATCAACCTATGGGATCATAACATTATCTAGGAGAGTCTCATGTTTCTATAAGTGCCCTCAAGATGAACTGTAATAACTAGCGCCATCATCAGCTTCAGCTGTACTTGTAGTGTGTAGTGCTAATTAGCAAATGTTAGCATGCAAACACTCTAAACTAAGATGGTGGACATGATAATCATTATACCTGCTAAAAAATCAGCATGTTTGCGTTGTCATTGTGAGCATGTTAGCATGATGACGTTAGCATTTAGCTCAAAGCAATGCCTCACTGAACCGTTAGCACGGCTGTGGGGTCTTGTTATAGTAATACATGTTCAAAAATACCAAAATAATGAATTGAGATCACATAAATGGAAAGTTTTTATCAAGAGAAATTGAATAAACTTCACATTTTATTTAGGAATGCATAATTAGCACCTCCCGTTGTGTTTTTGCATGTAAGAGTGTGTCTGTGTTGCACTGTGAGGTGTCATTTCTCCCTGTTTTTCCCAACAGGACCAACAATTGATCCCAGTGGCAGTGTTTATGTAATAAAAACAACTTCAAATTCAGAAAGGGTCGAATTATACACACAAGTGGTAAAGCAGTTGTTAGTCTCCTGCCACTTGTTATTTCATCTGCTTTCAGCATTAGATTTGTTTTTTTGGAGCCAATAAGTGAAGGCAAGTGAGGTGGTCATATCACAATACTGCTGTCTGTGTGGCCATTAAGACTATAACTATAAGTAAGCTGTAAGATGGACCAGTGAACACTGGCAGACCATATTCATACAAAATACATAGTAGATACATGATATTAAGCATGCTTTTCATAAATCCCTTTTGTGTGAAATTAACATGTTCTTTGTGTGCATATTCATGATTTATACATGAGGCTTGTGGATGGATTCTTTTATTTCTAAAAACAAAGTCATACCCAACAAAATTAATTATTTCTATAAATCTAAATGTGAACTTAATGTCTTGGTCTTAAGGTCTTGGTGACATTTGAAAGGTGAGAATATAGCCTAAATTGTTGACTGATGTAGGCCTATATAATACATACATTGGTAAAATACAGGACCACTAAGACTTCATTAACATATATATTAAGTCAAATGTTGCTTTTTTCCCCTCTTTGCTTGGTGTGGATATGCCAGTTCTTTTTAAATAAATGTATCATTTTCCCTCAAAAAGCAAAGCAACATGAATCTAAAAGCCCTATCTCAGACTCTCTGAGGGAATATTGAAAGAAATAGAAAGGGAAAATGAAGACAAAGAGAATATAATCAACACCGTTATTAACACATTGGCTATTCTTATGTCATCAGTCCCTCATCAACATGAAGATTATTTAATTCAGTGTAATTCCTCTGGTATAATCCACACGTTTGTTTTCATGTTCCTCAGGAGAGGATTCAGACCCAGCAGATTTATCATATCTCGGATACTATCCTAACATTTTCTACATTTGAAAATTCTGCTTCTGAAGCAACATATCTCATTCAACACACTAGATAATTTACTGATAATGGTAACGTTTGTTTTACAATCTGAGGATAACAAACAAAACGAGATTACATTTGATGCATTACATTTGCATTCCATCTGTGTCTGTGAATCCTAACCAGGTTTCATTTGACTGCAGAGGGATGATGGGAGTTGGATTGTGGGGCAAGATACTCCTCTGGTGGAGAACAGATTTCATTGCAGGTATGGCTTCATGCGGCCTGTCCTTGTTACCAAATGAGTTAACCAGAGGACAGATAGTTACTAATCCACCAATCAGATTACGGCGGCTCTTTACTGTAGGGTTACTTTGGTTACAAGAAAGCAAAAGCAGCCATTTAAACTGTTTTTGTGCTAAAGTTAATTTCTTATTTAGTGTTGTTGACTATGTGTTATTAATAACATTTGTATTACAGTCCCCTTTCTGCTGCAGTTAGCAATCTTTTGTATTTTGACGTAATTTCAATGTAGATTAAATGTTTTCATAATGTACTATATATATATTCTTACAATATATTCAGTGTTTTATCCCTTAGATGGTTAAAATGTGTGTTTTATGTTTGTAGCAAAAATGTTTCAGCATATTTCGGGTATTCCTCAGAAATCTTGTTTTTGATATTTCCCTATGCATTTAATGCATTACAAGAATCTTTCATCCTTATCAGTTTTCATGTTAGGTATAAACTGGCATCACCACTCACATTATTTAACACAGAAAGACAATTTCTGTGTTTGATACATGTAAGTGTTATTTATATTCTATAACCTCAGAAAAACGTATAACAATACATTGATAGCTTTTTTACATAACATTTACACATTAACAGTATCTGCTTTTTAAATCAAATTAGCCTACTTTATAGCTAGTTGACACTAGCTAGCAAGCTACTATAGGTCTTACAGATGTTTTGTTGACAAAATTGAGTAGCTTAGTAGCTAAGTAGCATAAGTTAGAGACATACAGTAGTAGTTGCTAGTTTATTAATCTTATAATAAGTATACTTTTATAAAGTTTACAAACCTTATTTGAGAAAACTGAATAGAAAATTATGAAGAATATTGAAGGATATTTTGAGATTATTAAATAAAATTTAGGAATATTGAATGAAACTTGAAAACAATGAATGAAAATTGGGAACATTGATTTAAATTTCAAGAATATTGTATTGAATAGTGTAATTGTATTGCAATGATTCTAATATAGGTCACTTATGGATGAATGTGTATTTCAGTGACACAGCTATCTCTTAAAAAATAAATGTATGTTATTTTTGCATGAATCACACTGCATTAACTCTGAATACATGAGCACAGAGGGTGCAACAAAACATGCAGACACATGGGAGGCTGAGCATAAGGGAATCTATTGTTTGTTCCAGAGAGAGGAGTGCAACACGTCTCCTTGCTGCATCAGAGAGGTCGTTTGGTGAAGACAAACCAGGAGCAATTCTCCGCCACCTTGGAACAGCTCCACTGACTGACGTGTGGAGGCACAGAGAAGCATTATGACTGAGTGTGCCAGGGTCAAGTAAGTGCGCAGGCTGCACGTTTGTATTCATCTCAGTAGTCATCATCTGGCAGCTTTAGTTCCCATGATGGGGACTTATCATCAGCAATCTTCGCAGCTTTCAAACACACACAGCAGTGCTTCCAAAGATATATGCAGCCTTGACGCAAAATGCAAATGAATGGGAAGTGTCTCCAAAAGACGAAATGAAAGGGAGGACGATATTCTTTGTTTGAAAAACCTGAAATGAAAGTACTCTCAGGCTGTTTGCTCAGAACCCCTTAAAGGGTGATATCAGTTCCAATTATACCTATACATATTTGGAATTTTCATTATTTTGAGGAGTTTCTGTTGTGAAAGCCATAATTACATTTGTGGGGTTTCCAGCAGAATTATAAATCTAAAAATGAGCATAAGCATATTTGAATTTATACACTTGACACACTATGATATAAATTACACTTTCAGTCCAGCGACTAAGAAAAGCAGAACACTAGACTAGAAGTTCAAATATAATGCTATATAAATATTCTGAAAGAAAACTATTGTTGACTCTGGTGGTGAACTATAAGCTTATCGTGTATTCTCTCAGTTCCTTTTTAAACATCAAAGTGTTACGCAATCATGTTGAGTTCTTGCTTGCCAGCAGTATTCTGTTGTTGTATTATTGCATTACTGATTTAAACTGTTAGAAGGAAACAGATGATTTATTCAATGAAGGAAAAACAATCTTCAGTGCAGCTTCATTTCAATGCACGATTCTATCAAAAGCCAAAAAAAAAAAAACAGAAAATATGCACAGCCCAGCACTCTGTCACAGGTGCTGGACAGGAAATAATTCCACTTTCAGGCTCTTCATCAGGCTGAAACAAGGTGCACACATTATTGTAATCCACTTTCAATAATGTCTCAAGAAGCACTTTGCATGTGTGAAATGAGTCTCAGTATGGGGACTTGTGGTTTAAAGGAGTTGATGACATTGTTGAAGTGGTGTGCTGTCAGGTTACTCCAGATTGTGAATTTGTTGGATACTTTAATGTTCGATACTATCCCACAAAGCAACGCATGAACTCCAACCTCAACTCGCCGTGACATTTAATAACACACCATTTTCACAGAATCTCGCATGCTTTAACCACACATGTGGTATTTGAAATGATGATTTTGTCAGTGTGCTAAAGGTCTGTACCACAATTACCACTGCCCTGTGGATTTTTAGATCACAATTATCGCTTCTCCCTGCACAATTAGGTGACCCTCGTATTCACCTTTTCTCTGGAATAGTGACAGTGATTTAACTGGTTGTTGTTAAAGGGCACTGTGCTCTGTCTCTAAATGGATTTGTTCTGCTTGAAGGCCTCAGCGCACTGTAAGCTTTTGCTGACCACAGTTGGTAATTTGCAAATACGACTGACGAAACAGAAGCTGATCAGAAGAATCAAAAGTCATTCATGTTGAGCTTTGATATGTTTGAAGGCTAGCATCTCCAAGGAACACGAAAATGGGGGGAAACAAATGCCAAGCTTCATCCAAACACAGTATAGTTTTCTTTATTTATACTGTAGGTCTTTATGTGGCTGTGGCTCCTCTTGTTTTCCTCATTGTGAGCTCCAACAAGTCCGAGTTGCAATTTTTAGAAATTACCACCTGACTCTCGTTTGCACATTAGCAAATAAATGCTAGTCAAGAGACACCTAAAAGCATTTTCCTCAGCTTGTGAAAACAGTTTCTGAGGCTCTGTAGGGAGCTTCCTTAAGTCTGAAAATAACCCTGATGATGTCATCCGGTTTATCTTGGATTCGGCTCAACGCTCAATTTTTAACAGAAAGCCTAGAGTGCAAACTAGTGTTTAGAAAGTGGAGTAGGCAGGGTCTAGGCAGGGTTTAATGAAATATGTTACTGAGTTGAATTGTGGGAATTGTAGGATCCAGTGTTTGTGGAGCTTGACTCATACTAGGGACAAAAACTCAGGATATCTTAGCCTCTGCTGACTCAACTTGCAAGTCCCCCAAGTTAATGGAAGCACAATACTAAAGCACTGGAGTAACACTTTAAGTGATTTCACTGAAGCACACTAGGTATTAGTTAAATAATTGACTAGTTAGTTCATTTACTAATAAAGGAGACAATTAATGAATGAATGTACATGCTTTTTAATAAACAAATTGTAAAAATGAAACATGAAACACAGAAAAATAACAATTGATAAAAAAACTGCTCCTTGAAAATAACAGTTGAGATTGGCCTTATTTTTAGCTTGTAGCATATGACGAGAGAGAAATGACATCTCACTGAAATAATTAAAACATCATATGATATTTCATTATGATGATGGCATATTTACAATAAGATTCAACTCCTGAAATGGTTCATGCCACAAATTTACTTTCAGTTCATTCAGTGATACGTTTGTCAGTAATGGAGCAATACCACTCCATTATTTATTAACACATTTTAATATCTGTGGACTATTTTTCCTTCTTTTTTAAACCGATAAAAGTTGACCATCGAGCCACCAAGACACTACATAGTATGTGAAGTTTGAAGATGTAACCTCTGAACTGAATGAACTGAAAGTAAACTTATACAACCTTGTGTGAAGCATGATTCATTTCCAAAACACCTGTTGATATATTTATGAGTTGGGTGTACAATCTGTAGTACCATTATGAAGCCAGGTGTTCGATGAGTTCCATATATTGTAAACATGAAATTGTGTCATAATATGTATTTCTGTCTGAAGTACAAACAAATTCAAAAGCATGTTTATGCACAGACAGTACTTGTGTACATGTATGCATGCAAAGATGCACATGCACTCACAATAAATAAAAATTGAACCACACTTTTTTCCCACACTTTATTCTGAACAACGTGGAGGTGTGTTACCACAAAGAAGTGGATAGAATTAGCTCTTCCTCTCTTCCCAGAGGAATAAACAGCATCATGTTAAATCCTTGGTAAAGCCTGCTAATCCATAATCTCACTGGCCCTTCATTGGCCCCTTTAGTCTCTGTGCAAGGCCTGTCCAACAACACACAGGTCCGGGTGTGATGCAGAGCGTGGTGTAGCTCTGAGGTCTGATTGGCGACCCCATAATTCATCACCTCTGGTTGGTTCATCGTCCATCCTATAAGAATGAATGGAGAACGGTCATTAGCAATTAGGGAAGTGGGCCAGGCGGGTTTGTGTCAGTTATAAACAGGAATGGTGTATTACTGAGATTAGCTCGTAAAGAATTCACTCAGTTACTCTCTCAAGAAATCAAGAAAAGCCCATAAAATTAGACATTCACTTTTAATATAAGAGTTTTGTAGTGTTATTAGAGACTACTGTGACAAATAGCCCGTTGATATACTCAGCATTTAAAATTAATGCAGCATTCAATACAGAAAGAGCAAGCTAAATACATAGTAGAGCTGATGTCTCTATAATTCAAATATTCTCTTTTATCTTTGATGTACTCTCACTACTTCTTTGGAGCATGTCATCTCAAGTCTAAGTTGGACTAGCATAATAGGTCATTGAATGATAATGTGGTACAACAGCATTGTCAAATAAGTAAGATACATAAATAATATACTGTATGAGGCAATTACATTTGCTTATCTGTCAAGTCTCAGTAGACATATTCATGTTATTAATTTATTATATTGTGTACATACAGTAAATGAATAATCATGTTCGTGGTGTGATATTGTGGCTTTGTGCATTTTCTGTCACCTTCAAAGTTAATTGCAGTAGTGGTTGATATTGATGTTTAGTAAGAATAAAATGTCTACTTTGGTAATTTGTTTAAAAATGTCTACTTTGGTAATTCTTATATAAATACATGTATAACTAAAAAATTAAACTGTATTTGCATCAACCATTTTTGAGAGAAGTCAGCGTCATAACGGTGAGCTGGTGACAGTAACACTGTTTTATGTTATTTTATGTTATTTTACTTTCCTAAAAAGTTTCAGGAAAGTTTCCTAGTAATTTCCTAGAAAGGAGCTGGATATTTCCTAGAAAGGGTTAGTATAATTTGGTAATATATGGGAAATGGGGAAAGCGGTACAGTTGGTAGCTAATCACTCACGGAGGTTTAAAAAAACAAAAAACGAATATACAAATATGTAGTTTGACAAACAAACCTAAAAAGTTTCCAGTGTGGTGGAAAATTACAGGTAAGCATATAAGTATACAATTGTGAAGCATAAACTTACAAATGAACATTTATATACCTATTAAATTTTCCTAGTTCTTTCTCAGAAACACAAATTTAACGAGCAAATACTTACCAGCTAAAGTAAAAACATCCCCCCTTTTCCTTATAATTAGTACCAAATTACATTTCCCATTGTGGAAAATTTCCTAAGAATGAACTGCTACATACCAACAAATTACTCAAGACATTTACGGGAACTTAGTAGGAAATTTAAGTAGGCCTACCTGTTAGATAAACCTTTACCAAAGATTGAATGAAAACCATATTTAAGGATTTAGTATGTGTAACATAGAAACATGGTAAACACTCACCCCTGTGAATATATTGCTGGCTCACTCCCACAAGTCTCAGCCACTGAGATGCCTGGTGATCTTGGTGGCAGACTTAGACTCGGCCTTCGGTCTGAATAGCTACGTCGGATGAAGGGTCGAGGTCCTTGAACAGATACAGGATACCTCCCGCGACTTCCCCAAGGACGTGAGAGAAAAGAGACCCTGGTAGAGGTCCATGCTTGAGGGGGTCGGGGAACTGGACAAGGCTGGGCCTCAAACAGAGATGGAGACGCAGGGCAGAAGACTGAACGAGCATTACTGATCATCCGAACACTAGATGAGTCATCACTGCTGTTCTCTCTTGACCATCTTTGTACTTTTGGCGAGGCTGGTGGAGACGGTGCTTTGAAAGGGGAGGAGGAGGATGAATTTGAGCTCTGCTTTGCAACAGGTGGGCTGGAGAGCCTCCTCTGAACTGCTGGTGGAGTGGGGAGATTCCTGTTAACAGGGGGACTAGCTGAAGAGGGTGGACTAGGTTGCCTTTTAAAGTTGTGGGGACTGGGAAGTCTTCGATGTAGACTGCTTGGTGTAGAAGGTGTGGATGGTAACATTCGTCCCCTAGACATGGGTGGGGTGGCAGGAGGTTGGCTACTGACTACTGAAGAAGGAGGCACTGTAGACGTTGTAGTGTTAGGTCCAGGCACTGAAAGGTTACCGCTATCTTGACTGGCAGATGAATTTGTTGCTACATAACATGTTGACGGGTCAGAAGAGTGTCTTTGGTGTATGATCTCTCGTATGGCTTGCTGATACAAGGAATCCTTTTCCCCTCTTGGGTCTGCCTCCAGTTGAACATCTGGTGGGCTGACCTTTGACGGAGCAGATGTGTCTTTTTGATCCGCTCTAGCAAAGGAAATAACCTTGGAAGCTTGTGGCATGCCTCCTTTACTTGGCAGCACCGTCACCGACTGAACTGAGGCCCTCAGTCGTTGTGATACTGCAGCTCTTTTTACTACAGGTGATTTTCTGACTTTTGTAGCCCCTTCATCTGCTACATCAGTTAAAAGACTCTGGGCACTTTCAAAGGAATTGTCCATTAGTACTTCCAGTGGAGGTGGAGGAAGACTATCCAGATCAAAATAATCGTTTTTCTCAGATGAAGAGGATTCAGGTCTACAGCTGGTTATCCCAGTGCTAAGCACTGCTTCTACATTTCCTAAACCAGGTAACACAGGAACACCACACTTCCGTACTCCTTTGAGAGGGCCCAGAGCTTTAGGACCATCTAGTTCTTCTATTCCTTGACTGAAGGTATCAATCAGTTTTTTGACCGAGTTCCTGCCTCTGTAAAGGCCCGAAGATGGTCGTGGTGATAAAGGAGGGCTAGGGGGTGGGGTGGCTCTTATAGGACCCTTGGATGTTTTCTTGTCCTTCAGTTTATCTTCTTCGACATCACTGGTTACGTCCTGTTTTTTATTGTTGCGCCTTGTAAGGCCTGCTTTGTCTTTAAGTGGTTGGGGATTGCTCTTCTTATCTAGTGAGGAATGTTTGCGATTTATTGCTGGAGATTGTGCTGGTGATGTTCCTTGATTTTGTTTAGATGGAGCATTCCTCATGTTTCCACCTGGCTTGCTTTTACTCATCCTCTGCAACTTCTGGTTTAAATCCTTCTGGGTTCTGTCTAGTTCAAGCAGAGTAGGATCTTCACCTTTGCTCCGGAGGGATTCTTCTGACCGGGAACGTCGCTCCCTAGCCACTGGGGTCTTTTTTACCACTGCCCTCTGAATAGGTGCTGCTGTTTGAGGCCTCCTTGGAGATTGTTCCTCCTCGTCCGTCCAGTGGTGTCTATTGGTTTTTGGGCTGCCAACTATCTTTGTTTTGGCACTAGAGTTCTGTGATGGAACAAACTGTATCCTACCACTTATAGCGTTTTTCATTTTGAGAGTCATTTCTACATTTTGAGGATTTTCTATGCGCTTTGATGGTAGGCGGCGGGGGCATTGTTGTTCACGATCTACAGGTGAGGAATTTGATCGCTTTATAAACCCTACTTGCACATCTCCAATGCCTCTATCCATCTCGTCTTCATCATCATTGTCATCTTCCTCCCCATCATCTAAGGAGACTGAACCTAGCAATGAGTCTCTTTGTCCATTAGCCATTATGGTACATGTAGAACCTAATGAGTTGAGTGAGGTGAGAGAAACACTTGGACTTATTTGACTTGCAAGCTTTTGCCTTGACACTCCTTGCCTAATGTTCATGGAGGTGTATCCCATAGGACTCACAGGAGTAGTTCTATTTGTCCCAGTGGACTCACAACTCTCTCGTCTATGGCGTCTTTCAGATCCAGCAAGAGATTCACTCTCAGCCCCAATACCACTGTCCTCACTGAAGAGAGCAGAATCCTCTGGCCCAGGCTTGCGCAGAGAGGCCATTTCAATGCGAGATAAGAGTTGTATTAGCCTAGTCTCTACTGCACGTTTGACTTTCAGTTTCTCCTCTAAAAGTTCTGAGACAGAGGCAAAGTACTCCACTGCCTCCTCCAAAGCAGAGTCCCCAATTCCACCAACAGTCTGGCTGACATTTTGCATTCTCTGTGTGGTGTACTGAAGCAGCTGCTGCAACAAATCCGGTGGGGGATCAATATTAGCAGAACCAGACTTCAGAGGTGGAGAAGATGAGAGGTTTTTCATTTGGCTCGGCCAAGCAAGATGTTCTCCGTTTTCTTTTAAAACTTTTTCTCCCTCGTCTGCCATCTCTTCCAGTCCCTGAATTATTTCTCTGTAGCGTAGAGCCATAAAAGCAACCATAGGCTGCACAGAAACCAGTGTTTGGGTTGCTTGATCCAAAAGTCCGAGTAGAACGTCATATTTGTTTATGCTAGGATTCAAAAAGGCATAAGCAGCTTGGTGTGCTTTTACCAAAGGTTCTGGGAAGTCCACTTTCTGTTCTGTAGGTGGTTTGTCGTTGTCCTTGTCTTTCTTTTTTAGCACCTTAATACCTCTGATATTTTTCTTTGGTTTTCTGACAGACTTTTTTTCTGTCACATCCTGCTTGTCAACATTTTTCTCTTTTCTCTGTGAAACTGTGTTGTTGTCCATTCCCTGACTCCCCAATTTATCAATGTTTACTGCTTCAGGGGCTAGCTCAGTCACAGATCTCTTTTTTTGTGGTGTCATATGAGCCACTTTCTGAAATACCTGGGTTTGTCCAGCTGCCTTCCTCTCCTTTGTATCCCCATCTGTTGTTCCATTTGAATTACGATCCTCTTCATTTTCAAAGTGGGAATCTTTGGGGCTTTCTTGAGGTGCAGGGGGAAGCATTCTCCCCTTCCTCATGGGACCCAGAGTAGCAAAATTGTTACCTTTGGATGGTGAGCAACCCATTTCAAATGTTTTCAAATACAAATAGATTTTTGTGAATTCTGGGAGACACCAACACAGCAGTGCAGAGAAGTATGCCAAGAAAAGCCAAGGTCCTTAGCCACCTGCTGTATCTGTCATTTTCAGATGGCTGAGCTTGCTGAGCCTTTCCATGAGGATGCTACCAAAACAAAATATTGATAAATCCATTTTACAAATCTCTCCCACCTGTCATAGATAGGCAAAATAAATCCACAGATTGATGGTCATGTTTATAAAATATTCCTTGTGGCATGCTCTGAAACACATCCTTCGGTACCTTACAAAGGACAAGCCGCTGAGAGGATTAGTGAGGCTTTCAGTGAACTCCTCAGCATGCACATATGTCACGTTAAAGCACGTAAAACTCACCTACTTGTAAGACCATAAGCTCATTTGGGTAATGCGGGCTGGCCTCGGGTGGCTTTTTATAGCCTGCAAAACAATATCTCCCTATTTAGCCCTGCGGCCATTTCCATTAAAAAATAAAAATAAATCAACTCAATTACAAAAAAAAAGGTGAAAACATTTTTTTTCCCTTCAGTTGCATTATATGCAGTTGCAGTTATATGCAGAAAACATAGGCCTACATAAATAGTTATATTCTGTCAACAGTGATATGATATAATAACACTAATAATGTTTCCATTTGTCATATTATCTAAAAACAGGCTTAAATGCCTTTGTCATACAGTTGTAATGGGGG